>JAWWEE010000004.1:30667164-30743537 GCA_035221455.1 Xenops minutus | reverse complement strand
AGGGAGGGACCGACGGGGAGGGGGCACCGGTGGGGAGGGGGCACCGACGGGGAGGGGGGGGAGGCACCGATGGGGAGGGGGCACGGACGGGGAGCGGGCACGGGCAGGGGATGCTCCGCGTCCCCCAGCGCGGGGAACCCGCACCGAGCGCATCGCGGGGCGGGCGGCGCTCACACCTAATGCGAGGGGCAGGGCTTGCACCCTGCCGCCAAACTTCAAAACAAAACAAAAAAAAAAAGGAAAATTAAAAACAATGCCTCGGGAATGGTTTTGGTGGCGGTGGGAAGCGCCGGCCGCACCCCCGGGGCGCGCAGGGACGGACGCGCATCCCTCCGGCTCGGGGAGCCGGGTACGGCGGTCCCTCGGGCCGAGGAACTCTGCGGACAAATCTTTACATCAACACCGGACACGGTGGAAACCAAGCAAGCTGGAAGTGGAAAATCTCCATCTTGTGCTTCAGGAAAGGCCAGTTCCTCAGAACCAGACCCGGCCCTGCTGTGCCCTCCCTTATAAAAGCCCTGAAAGCCGTGAATGTGTCCCCTCGCTTGCCCCGAGAGCAGCGTGGAGCTGCTTTCCAGAGGAGCCACGCACAGAGATCGGACCGCAAGTCCAGGCTGTTGCATCCCTTACCCCCACGCGTAATAAAGCACCCTCAGGAAGGGCTCCATCCTTCTGTGTTTGAATACCCACAGATGCTGCAGAGCTCACACTGGCCTCAGAGGCACTGGGAACAAGCCTTTCCCAGGGCAGATGGGTCCCCGCGCTCCGCAGGAGACTCACAATTCCCAAAGTCCTTGCCTTGCTGTGCTTGCACAGTTCCACAGCCACAGCCCACTTCCCTTGGGTTTCTAAATGCAGTGTAAAGACCAGTGCTGGCTGCTGACCCTTTCCTGGGCAGAAAGGCTGCAGAGCCATTGATTTTCCAGACTGAATCGATGTGGTGAACTTCCTTTGAGTTTATAACACAGTTCAGAGCCAGCTACAGCTGAAAAAATTATTGTCCTCCTCGAAATGTGAGTGGGCTTTCCACCATCCCCAGAGGCTCAGCTAACAGTGTGGGCACACATACGTACATGACAAGCTGAGAAATCCCTGTGCTCTGTCATGCCCACAGTCAAGCAGTATGGGAACAGCTGCTGTGCTGCCAGTTTCCTCACGCCTGGCCCAGGGTGGAATCTCACGGAGCTGTCAGCGCTTGGACAAGTGAATCAAGGGATGATTTCCCACTGAATGCAAAACGTCAGCAAATCCTGGGCTCTTGGAAACCTTTGCTCCTGCTTTTGGAAGAGGACAGGGGATCGATGCTGCAGCAGCTTGATGCCTACACCTGCAGAGATCCCTGCAGGGGAAAAAGGGTGCAGAGAGCTAACACTGAGTCTAACTCACTTCAGCCTGGGACAGGCAGAAGTCAATGGTGAGACAGTCTCAAGCATGGATCTGCTCTGTGGTGTTTGATTCTCTGGTTGGGTTCTTGATGAAGTTTTATGATTATCTGTAGCAAAGGTTTAGCTGACAACACTGAAGTCCCAAGTGGTGGGAATGATACAGCCACCAGGGCAGTCATCTGGGAGTCTCTAGTCCAATGCCTGCTCCAAGTAGGGCGAGCTTCGAGATGAGAGCAGCAGCTCAGGGCTGTGTTTAGGCAGATTGCAAGTATCCACCAGGATACAGATCCCACACCCTCTGGAGCCCTCTTCCTGTGCTAAATTTGATTAACGGCACACATTCATGCAGACTGCAGGCTTTCCACAGCCGGCAAAGCCCCGTGGATTTGGTGAAGAGCTGAATTACCACGTGGGAGGGCTTGTGAGCATCGCTTCAGTGAATGGCACCCTCAGGGAGTTGGATGGAAAGCCTTTAGAGCCTGGAGAACAAACCAGCTCCTCCCAGGCAGTCCCGATGGGTTTGCCTGGCAGCACTGGGGCTGCTCACAGATGCCCTGGGCAGTCCATAGCCTGCTCCTCTGGCTTCTCCTACAGCACAGTGTTGTCACTGACTGCTGCAGTGCCTGGAGACTGCTCTTCAAAGACTGGGGTTGAACCAAGGGACGAGTCTCCCCTCTTGTACCAGCGGCTTGGCACTGCTGCAGCACAGGAACCAGTAGCTTGGGGGGCAGCAGCTCTTCTGCGACTGGTTTGTCCCGAACACACCTGCCTGCTGGCCAGATGTGCTTGGGGAGGTACTCGTTGCATCAGGTGGTGCTCCAGACAAAGTCACACAGGCAGTTTAGGATACCTGTGGCATTTCACAATATTGCACTTCCTTGTTATGGTACAAAAATTAACTCAGTTGTGGTTTTAGTTGTTTGGTTTGGTTTGGTTTGTTTTTTTTTTGTTTGGTTTTTCCCCCCTCCCCTTGGGGGATCAGTGACTTCCTTACCCTTGCATCAGGCCGGCCAAACTACTGCCTCTTTCTGGGAGAGCCTTTCCCGGCTGCTGATCCCAGGATGTCAAGCCAAGCCCACCATCATCCCAAGCTACAGGAGACCCGGAAAGGACAGGGAGCCGATTAAACTCTCACAACCCGTGTTTGTCCTACAAGTCCAGACCTTGTTTCCTGCCGTTCGAGATCAATCCTTAGGAGCCCTGGAATAACCCGCTGAAGTTGTGTGACCGGTTTGCTCGTCTCGTTGTCGCAGCCCGGTCCGTCCCCACCCGGCGGCGGGGCCGGGGCTCGCCCTCCTGCACCCACGGGTCGGGGCTGAGGTGTCCCCCGAGCCCGAGGGGACCCCACAGGACAGGGCTAGGAGACCCTGACACACCTGCAGAGGCATTTCAAAGGACTCTCCCTCTATCGAGGCTCCGAGGGCGGCTCGCTCCCGGTCCCGCTCCCGGCTCTCCCGGCACAGGCTGCGCTCCGGGATGTGCATTTTTAAGACTGGCCTGCCATCTCCTGGGAAGTCCGGGAAATGCTGAACAGAAAGCCTAAGACGGCCAGGAGGGTGATCGCCTTTCTCATCCTCTCCCCAGCTTTTGGGGGGTGTATGTGTATAGGGGCGGGAGCAGTGATGGTTTGCCTTTGCGCTGCCCCAGCGCCCCGGGGAAACCGGCCCCACCTGCCCTGCACACACTGCCTTTGGCATCCTGCGAACTCCAGAGGATGTTCTTGCAGTGCTTCTGCAAAAGAAAGACAAAAAACATCCCTGTCCCTGTCCAGCAGCAGCTGGAGTGCCATGGGGTGCAGTGGGGAGACTGTCACTGCACTTGGGGACACGCCTGTGCATTGCTCTGCTGGGAGCCACATACCCCTAAAGCAAAGGACCCAAAAGAGTGGGTCAGGGTAGCTTAAGTTTTCCCATGGTGGTTTCCAAAGCGTCCCGAAGTTTTGGTAGGTTTCAGGGCTAGGAAAGAACTTTTGTGTAAATATTTTATCAAGGCAACTTGACCTGTGAGTGTCAGCTTGCACTGTCTAGTCTCACCTTTAAAAAGAACAACAACAACAAAACAAAATCCAACCAAACAAACGGAAAAAAACCTCAAACATAAACAAACAAAAACCCCACTGTGAAAATATTGTACTACTTCCAGCAGAAAGTCCTATTTGTTACCGTAACATTCACAGTCTACAGCAGAGCCACCTGCAGTCCTTTATCTCACCTAAAACGTAATGTTTGCAGAGAACTTTGTACCTCAAACACTGTCGGTGCCAGCAGGGTGAAGCTGCAACCTTCCCTCAAACTTTCCCCGCAACTCTTGTGCCGCATCATTGTGGGAGGAGAGCACAGACACCTACAGAGGGAGCAATGGCAATAACCCTACCCCCAGGAGGCTGGTACCCCCCTTCCCTTGCTGCCTGCACTCCCAAAGACAGGTGTTCAATGTACCCACAGCCACCATTGCTCACTTTTTTTTCCACGCTACAACACAGTGATTTTAGGGAAAATACCCCGTGCACTGCTTGTGCTCAGGAGGCTCCTTCTCCCAGAGCAATAATACTAATAGGGCTTTTGGCCAGGTATGCAAATATTTTTTATTGTGCTGGATGCTGGTGGGAATGGGAAACATCACAGGGCATGGCTGTGAGAAGAAGTGAGCAGATGGCAGGCTTTGCAGCTCTGCACAATAATTTGTAAAGCAAATTGGCCTTTAGGCAGGCGTTCAGACTGGAAAGGTAGGATCCAGATCACAGTTAGGTGCTCCTCATTGCTTTAATGTCCTTTCACAAAATCCTATAGCAGCAAGATTTTTAGGGTCATGGTCCTGCAATCAGAGGGTGCACTAGAGAACACACCCTTGCAGCATCACAACATCTCAAAGCTCACTCCCTGTGAGCCTGTAGGGGTCTTCAGCCAGGAGTCACCTTGTCCTTCCAGTCACTTGCACAGCCCCAGGTAGAAGAAGCACCAAGCAAGGCATGTGGGTCAGCACCATAAGCAGATGCTTTTTCTACCCAGTAAAACCTGGTGATCAACATCTAAATAGCAAGGGTTGGGAAGGAAGTAAAAAACTTCAGCAAGGGGAGGAAGGCAAGTCTGCTGAAATTAAGGTCAGGAACCTGCTGGCATTTGCTGACATTTTATTCTGATGAGCTGGCAGAGCTCATTCTCATCAGGCATATACTTATGTATGCATTTATTTATTTTAGAGGTGGGACTGGGAACAGTTTCAGAGCTGTTTTTAAAAACACAGGCAGATATTTGACGTCCACTGGGGTGCAGTCTGACTGCTAATGAAACCACCTGAAAACTCAGATTTTTCTTCATAGACATTTTGAATCTTTGTACCATGATTTCTTTTCAATTTGCAATTATTCCAGGTTTTTGGAAGTTTTCCACAAACTCCAAGTGTTGAAACACTTTTGTTTCAGGTAGACAAACACATGGTGCTTCTGGAACACACACTCTGTAGCGGAGCAGGTGCTGGCTAAAATTAACATTTCTCCCTGCCAGCCTCACCGAAGTCCACAAGTCAGCCATGAGAACCTGGAAGTTTTGGGGCACCCAGAGTCCTGTTGCCACGGCAAGGAGCTGGTGGCAGTGGGAGTCCTTTCCCAGGAACCTTCCACAGGACCCCACATATGGGAGTTACACAGGAGCAGGACCACTCCCACAGCAGGCTGGATCATTGTCCACATGCCTTGAGCATCTCACAATCACACAGGAACCATGCTATATGATATTCAACTTGCTCTAATCTCACGGGTCCATTAATAATAAACACCCCTATATGGTGTTGTGAGAAACACACTCTGCATAAACATCATCTTGGCCAGTTGTCAGTGAATTTATCAATAACTGTATTAACAGATGCTCTTTGTAAAAATCAGTACTTATGTCCTCAATATTCAGTATTTCTCATCCCCACAACAAAAACCTACAGCCCCAGGGCTCAGCTTCTTCCCCAGCTCCCAGAACCTTTAAGCTGTGTCTAAACACAGCTGGAAAACATCTGCAAGCTGCTGAAGGCTGCACATTGGGCACAGCTTAAGCACTGCTACCCACCCAAGAGGCTCCACCCTACCCTGGCCAGGCCAGACCACCTTACTGCAAAGTGAGCCACATTCCCTTAAATCATCACTGCTCCAGGTGCTCCCAAGGAGTGAAACAAGCTGATCCTTGCTGCCAGGACACGGAAGGTTAAGGAAGAAAGCCTTGTGGAAGAAGCCAACAAGTGTTCCCAGATGGCTGTCAGGTGCCCCTGTCCATGAAAGGGTAGGACTGCCCACAGCAATGGGAATGGGAATTGCTGAAAGCAGATGCCCTAGAGAAGGAGGGCAAGGACCTGAAGTGAGAGGGTGATCCCACAGATTGGCAGGGAGGGTTGCAGCAGTACACAGCTGCTTCAGGTGTGTGCCACTGTTAGGTGTTGGCTCTGCAAGCCCTGAGTCTGAAATTCATTTTTGGTTTATCACAACACTGTTCTGAAGGTGGAATCACAGCAGAAGGAAAGGTCTGGAGTTTGTTTTCGTCTCTGTGCAGGGGAATTATACAGCAAGACCTTCCATATCTGCAGGAAGTGCTCAGGGCACCAGGGACTCCAGACTACCCTTGTCTTTACAATCCCAGGCCAGAGGACACAATGTCTGTCATGGCCTTTATATTGCAGCAGATACAAGAAGGAATATGGTTTTTCTCAGCTTCTAAACCAAGAAGCAAGAAGGGCATCTTCTTCATTTGTGTGGCAAGCAAATAGCTATATTCAAACAATATGTTAATTGCCCCATCTAGATGTCAGGCTTCTTTTAGCAATCCCCGCTTGCAGCTGATAAATAAATACGCTACTTGTCATTCTTTATTTGGGAATGCAGCTTATGATCTTCAGATATGCTATTGCTCAGTTCCCGAGTGTAGGACACCAAGCAGAGGAGGAGGCATTATCCTGGGTGCTCTCCCCTGTGGATCACTGCAGCTAATTGGAACTCCTTTTGGTATGTTTGTAATTTGCCAAGACTTATTTACTGTATAATCAGACACATGGCCTCTTCCTTTAATTGCCTTGTAAACTGCCAGAATGATTAATTCTGACACAAACCTGCTTTTATCAAGGGATGACTTGTGGTGACTTAGGAGGGTGGTGAGACGAGGGCTGAGACACCCCAGTCCTGCCCACTGTGCTGGGGGAGCATCTCTCCGGCTGGGTGCGGGTGGTTGGTGCTCACGTGTGATAAACGTGAGACCATGAACACCTTTCCCTGGGCAGCAAGACATGAAAATCTAACAGGTGCACAAAACACAGTGATGCCTGGGTGATACAGGCTGATGCCTGCTGATGGGTGTAGCACTCCCAGAAACACTCCCTGTGCCAAACCCTGATGGGGCAAAGTCCACGGCAAACACCTCCCTTGGCGCCCACATGCACCCTTAGGGACATTCAGATTGCTACTCACATTTGGAAACCCTCCCCCAGCTCTTTCTTTCCCCCACAGCCCTTCCCATAGCCTGTTGATAGGCACTGGCCTGCAAAGGCAATATTTCACACTCGCTCCCACATGTTTTACATGCTAACTCTGCACCTCTGATATATTCTCCTAAGGGACCTCTCACATCTGGGCAATGAAGATTTCTGTGCTTGCAGCTCAACTTTCCCGCCTGGAGATATATTCATATGAAAGAATAATCTATATCAGCCCCTAAATCCCAGTGACAGTAAATGCCAGGGGAGAATTAAAGCAGCAGTTAATAGTCCTGGCTTCCATTCACTATGGAATGTACATACTTTCACCACATCTGGACACTGATAAAAGGAGGGATAAGCAGCTCTGGTGGGCACATGGGGTCTTGGCTGCTTGGTGCTGCCAGGACAGATGGACAGATGGATGGAAGGAGGTGTGGGAAGAGATGTGGAAATGTCCTGGGCATGCCAATGGGGTGACAGCAAACAGGTAAGAGGAGGAAATGGGGACGTAGCTGGAGGCTGCGGGATGGGGACAGGTGTATGACCAAGCCTTGCAGAAGGAGCTGGAATTTGGGATCCAGTGGGAACCATTTCCACAGCCTCAGTCAAAGATGAGTAGTGGATTTACCTTGAGCTGTGAGCAAGTACCTGGAGTTTCAGAGGACCAGGCATATGGGAACATGCCTTCATTCCTTGGCATTCAGGGTCTGCTTCCCTGCAGGAGGCTTTGGTGCTGGTGGAAGCACAGAGAGGTCAATGGGGTGGGCAACGTGCCAGTGGGAGTGTTCAGCAGGAAGAAAGCTCTTGAGATTGTCTCTCTCTTGCCTTATCTCTGTTTCAAGGACCAGGTCATTTCGGAAACATACTGTGGAAAAATGCTGACAAAGGAAAGGAGGCAAGTAGGGTGAGAAGGTGGGTGCAGGTGCTCAGGGGGAGGACAGCAGCCACATACCAGAGCCCTGGGGTCCCTACTCAATTTTCCCTTTCTGCTCCTCTTGGGGTCTGATTAGGCATCAGCTGAATCCTGCCGTAACAGGCTCAGCCCCCTTCCAGAGCCAGGGGAGAAATTAAAGACGACTTTGTTTCCAAACAATTGCAAATGCATGGTTTGAGTATCTGTAATTTAAACTCAAATCCTTCTTCTGCTAACAGTGATGGATGTCTTTTTCCTGCTGCTTTGAGAGCCCTTGGATCCTGCACGGCAGATGCCTCCCTGATTTATGGCTTGCCTCTTCATGGGAAGGGAAACAAACAGCCCAATCCTAATTACCACACTCTTGTTAGGACACTTTTCTATATTGCTTCCATCTTATTACCAGAGCTTCCCACTCCACCTTTGTGCAGCTGACTTGTGTGCTGTGGGTAACCTTGGCATGGATTCAAATCATCTCTGTTGCACTCATTTTGCTGGGAAATAAGTTCTTGTGCACCACAGATGGATGACGTGCTGGAAATTGTATTTTTCCCTGAGTGGCTCAGTCAGTGAGGGGGTCAAGATGTGGGGATGGGGATGATGGGGAGGAAGGAAAAAAGCCGATGCCAGCGGTATCTGGCAGAAAGGAGGGAGTGATGGATGGGGCCACACGAGGCGCTAAAAATAAATGTTCTAGCTAAAGAGAATCTTGCTGGTTCGACTCTTTCCCATTCTTTTGTGTGTGAGAGTGGCTAATTCTCCTTGGGAGCCCATTCACTCAGCAGATGTTGCTTTTCTTTGTGTGACTAGCCTGAAATCAATGGAAAATAATCCTGTCCTTTAACAAATATTGGAGCACATGATTCCAGTGCTACAAGGTGCTTCTGCAGCCTGAACAGATGCTGAAATTACTGTCCATAAGAAAAACACACAGAGATATGTTAATGCTTTTAAAATAAGCATGCCCGAGTTTATGGGGATGGGGGAAAATGCCTGTTTGCAGCTGCAGAGCTGGGGCTGGCTTGGGCTCCCTGGCACAAGGACAGGGACATCCTGGAAGGACTCCACTGAGGCCACCACGCTGGCCAGGCCAGGAGCACAGGCTGTACAAGGAGAAGCTGGGGGTGACATTAGCTCAGTCCAAGGAAGGGGAGCAAACTGAAAAGCCTCCACTCCTGTGCTCTCCATTTGGCACAGTCTGTAAAGCTGAGCCCTGTGCTCACCATCCTGGCCATGCAGCTCATCCTGGCCAGTGACAATCCTGGCAGAAATGCCAAGCCCTGACCCCCTAGATCCCAGCAATGCCATCAGCTGAGGGCTTCTGGCTCATGCTGGCTTCTTAAAGTGAATTTGTCAGCTATGTTTTAATTCACATAATGTCTCTTTTCCTGGTAACTTTTAAAATCAGGCTGTTGGGCTGCCCAGACTCAAGCCTGGGGCCATCCCCTGGCACAGGGACAGCTGTGTCATTGCTCTGCATGGAGCCCAGACTTCAAGCCACCACCAGTCACATCTTCCTACTTGTTCAGGTGATAATTTTGCCAACAGGAAATCCTTTGGGTAACATAATAGTGCTTTTATTTCAACTTACTTGTAGTCAAAGCTGTTTCATATTTCAAAGTCACTTTTTGTGCTCTGAGGAGAGAGAAGAGAACGGACCGTGAGAGTTTTTTTTGAAGGTGGTGCCTCTAATCTTCCTCTCAGACACATGAAAATGCAAATCCTTTCCGAATGACATTCGATCATTGAATCCAGCAATATATTTTTATAGCAAATTTGTCACTGGTCCCTGAAACTATTGTCCTGCCTTAGTGCAGCACTGGAGTGCTCTCTGCCGGCAGAATCAGCATCTCTGCCAGTTGAAACCTCGGTGGGAACAGGGGGCTGGCACTGCCGGGGTCCATCTGTGGGGTCACCTGAGTAGCTGGGCTGGCCCTGCTTGGAATTGGGATGCTGACTTTAGCACTGAAAAACTTTTTCTCTCCCTTGTCCAGATCCCAAGATTGTTTCAAGAAGCAAGGGGCTCTGCCACACTGCCAGCCAGGAATGACCCACTCCCTCCAGCTTCCAGGGAGCTGGGGACAGTCCCCACAGATGGGGAGACATGAAACCCATTAATCATCTCCCGGCACTGTGCCATTGCATGAAATTGGATTTAGCACCATTAGCCGAGCGGCTTCTGAGCAGCTCCTTGACTCCTGCTGAAACTACTCTCCCATTGCAAAGCTGATTAACAGAGTGCATCCACAGTATTTAATTAACCCAATGAACCCTGACGATAAAATTAGAGTCCACTTAATTCCTGGTGCCCTGCTGTGCATGCAGGTGAAACAGCTCATGGGGCCACCACAGCCCACAGCCCAGGGACCTGGCACCAGGGCTGGGGGCTCCCTTGCAGCCCCAGCACATGGAAAATGAGTCGGTCTCTTTGCCCTCTGCACTTATAAAACTCCACAGAGGACTGGAGATAACAGGTCGACAGCTCACATCAGAGCAATCCACTGGTCCTCACACCTCGAGGCTGGAGCAGCCACTGCTTCTGCAAAGGACCCCAGGTCTCACCTCTATGCATTTCTCCTCACAGGAAAGGAAAATAAATGAAAAGACTCAGGGCTACTGGCAGAGTCTGGGATGTCTGGCTGTGCTGCCCTGGATGTTACAGATACTAGTGACCACAGGGAGAAGGGAGGTGATGGATGGGTTGAGGAGGTCTGTGTGCTCCAGCCACCGATGGCAGCAGCTGGCTGGATGGCTGGTACAGCCCAGCCTCAGCTCAGCTTTCCTCTGTCATTGCTCCAGATATTTGTAAGGAAACAGTTAATGCAGAGATTTTTTTTTTTATTATTAATTTTTTTTTTTCTGATACAAACAGAGCTCTGTGTAAAGGAGAGTGAGCTGGGAGCTTGCCACAGTGGAGCATGGGCTGCTCCTCTGCCTCTTTCGGAACTGCTGGAGAGAACTGCCAAGCACCCCATGCAGATATGGGGCACCCGCAGGTGATGTAAATTATCCAGCATTTGGTGCTTTCTAGTTCTGACAGGGTTTTTCTCTGTGCAAAGAAGGATTGTCACTTGGCCAGAAATGCTGGGCTTGAAGCAGGGAATCATCAGACAAGTGACTCTGGCCACAGCTCCACAGATCATAATAGTCCCTTCTGGCCCTAAAGCTTATGAATCTATAAACCCGATAATTACTAAAATAGCTATGCCATTTCCCTGTGACATAACAATCATTTAAAATGTATTTTAATACACAGAATATAAAAGAGAAATGTCCCATGGAAACAGAAATTTCAAACAGCATCAATTCCATCCCTTGCAGCAAGCCAAGTGGCTTTTTGTGATGGAGGTACTGTTTTTAGGAAAATGAGAAACAGTCCCCTCTGGCTTCCCAGGAGCCTCATTCACTGACCTGAGTTTATCCACCTCTCCACTAACCTCTACACCTTGCAACCAGCTCCATAGCCCCAAGAAGTCATAGTACAAGCAGGGGTATAACAGCAGGTAGCAATCCAAGGAAAAGCTGCCTTTCCTGATTGGAAGTCAATTATTCCCTTTGTGTCCAATTCCTAGAGTCCAGAGGGCTTCCTCCAGACTCTGGGGAGGAGTTTAAGGGGCAGATTGAAAGGCAGATTTGATGACTGGGAGGCCTCATCCTACATTTGCTTTGTGCTTGGCCCTCCTTAGGCTGCTCCGTTCAGAGAAACAGATCCAAAACACATGGAAGAAAAACTCTTTTGAGCCCAGAACAAAGATGAAACAGGATGCACTTTTTCCTGAAGACTTACAGCTGCAGAAACATGAGCCTAGCATAAGAATTTGTGGGAGTCATTTCTTGTCTGCGTTTCTAAAGAAAGTCTCAGGGACTGGGCTTGCGGCAGCGAAACTGGAGAGAAGCAATAGTTCAGCTGCCCAAGCTGTTTACAGTTGCAAGATGGTAGGCATGAAAAAAAAAGTGAAAAGTAAAGTAAACGAGAAAATGAATAAGATTTTTTTTCCATTTGGAACTTGTAATAATCTATATTGTGGCTTGTCTTGCAGATAAGCAAATGACAGATACTCCAAATCCACCCAGATGGAGTTATTTAGTATTCCTTCAACATGGAGAGATATGGAAATGAAGTCTAATAAGGCTCCTGAACTCTTTCTTTACTACCCTCAGAGACAACTGAAAGGCATTTAATTTCCTGCAACCCAAGAGCATAAACTGCACTCAGACACTTTATAAAGCCCGTCAGGCATCTTTCCCAAAGATTAAATAAGTAGGACAACATTTTTAAGCAGCTGAACTGGAGCTGCATGAGCACAGTGGCTGGCCAGCACTGTGCTGTGCCTCTGCCTGCTCTGATTCCTGCCCTGCTCTCCTGGCTCTGCTCTCACCGCCAGCAGAGCAAGAATGAACCTTGGATGGCATCAGCCACCCCTGAGCAGTGGTGGGGCTCTGTTCCTTGGCTGCCCCTGGCAGCACAGCTATGGGGCTTCTTTTGCCACCAGCACACCCCTTCCACACAGATAAGAGCTCCCTGTGCCTCACTCCTGGGACAGATGGGACAAGATGCAGAGGTTGCTGTCTTTCTGTGGGGGGATGCTGAGGGGACATAAATCTTCGTCCAGGGCTGCTCAGCAAGATGAGGACAGTCAGAAGGGTTTGTCTGTCAGAGCAGCCCCCCCCAGAACTGATGCAGTGAGTGTGTGGGGTGCTGTGTGCCTGGCTGTGGGTGCTGAGCCCCGAGGGGAGGGCAAGAGATTGGCAGCCCTCCCTTGGAGGTGCCATAGCTTTCACAGCTGCACAGCTCCTGCAGCACTTGGGAAGCTTGGCAAGCCATTGCCCAGGGCAAGATTATTTTTAGGATGGTTGTTTTTTAAGCAGTGGGAAGATGATCTGATATGCAGGCATGCTGGCTTCCCCATGAGAGTAGTGTCAGAGTATGGCTCTAAGCAGGGGACGGAAAAGAAATCCTACCCACAGGCTGTATGGCATGAGGAGGAGGCTCTGCTGACCCGCTCCTCTGCTTAGGGTAAGAATAAGCAACAATTAAGAATAATAAGCTCTGACCTATTTGCACAGAGCCCTGTAGGGATGATGGGGGCATCCCCTTCCATGTTACCTCTCCTGCAGGATTAGGGTATTTCAGGCCAGAGAGCCCCATTCAGATGAAAAATAGGGATCTCTTGGCTGCCCCTTGCACATGGGCAAGGAGGTCCCAGAAAATAAGAGCCACGTCATTTGGACAGCTCTGCTTCTTTGTCACACACCTTAATCTTGACACAAAAGAATTCAGGGGGCAAGCTACTTTTGTTAAAGGCAGATCCCACTTAAAGTAAGAGCTCCCAGTGCCTCTGAGAAAGATCTGAGTGTAGGAAAGGGGATGATGTGACTGCACACTGTCGATTTGGGCACCCCCTCTCCAGTCTGAACTCTTCAAACTCTTTGCTGTAGGTAATAAATCCTTAGAAGTCCAGGAAAGATTCCCATGTGTGCCAGTTCCTGGGGCACGGGGGGCAGCATGTTCGGGGAGCATTGCAGGGGGACAGGGATGGATCCTGTGTGCGGATGGGCAGCTCATTTCTGTGCAGCAGGCAGAATTTCTGTATCACACACGGAAGCTGGAAGGAGCCCAAAAGCTGCAGCTGTGTGGAGCAAATTGGATCGTTATATTAGAAACCGAACAGGAGGAATCTGTGAACAAGAGCAGCTTGGTGCTAGCTATTTTTCATCTGAAGAGGGATTCAACAAGGCAAACCCACTTCCCACCGTTACCTTGGCCACAAGATGACGGAGCTGACAGTTTGATGTTCACTCCCATCATATCTCCTGCTATCAGTGCAAACAGTCGGTCAGAGTTCCCCTACCCCTGCCTGCCACTCTGGCTGATGCAGTTTTGCTGGGAACACACAGAGCACCAAATCCCCAGGGGTCTGGAGAGCAGAAGGGCTGAGACACAAATCATGGCAGGACATGTAGGTGACAGGAGCCCTCCACAACCTCAGTGCACTGCATGAAAACCCCTGCCCTGGGGCCAGTGAAGATGGGTGGCTGCAGGGAACAGACAACAAGAGCCAGGCATCCTTCCTGCTTTGGTGCTGCCAGAGGGGGATGTATGAGGCCTGCCTGGTTGTGGTTCTCCAGGACCCACCCTTGGGTGCTCATTGTGTTCCCTGCATGTGCCAGTGAGGACTAGAGCATGGAGCAGAAGGGCATGTGCTATTCTGGCTGCTGGGCTGCAGGGTTGGACCCCTGACTCTGCCTAATGGCTTTAGTTAGGAGAGAGGTGACCTGAAGTCTCACAGGGGAATTAATTACTGGCACAGTGAACTGTGGTTCCAATCCCAGCCCTTTTGCCAGGGGAAATCCCATTCCATTGCTTTGCTGGCAGTGTGAAATGGGAGACAGTCTTTCCTGCAAGATGCACATCACTGTGCCTGGTTAAAAGCCCCAGCCAGCCAGCAGAATGCTGGGGATGCTCTCTGACTGTGCAGAGGCTGCAGCTTTCACGGAAAGTCCAGCCAGGAGCGGTGTTGCCTGTGACCATTAGCTCATTAGGGACCAAAGCACTCCCAGCCTCCAACATCTGCAGAGGTGAGCCCACCTGTAGAGGTGCCGGGGGCTCCCTTTGGCACAGCCCACCTGGAGCAGGCTTGTGTCTGTCACAGCACACTCGGTAAGGGGAGTCTAAGTTAAATGTCAGCTTTGATTTGGCATTTTATCTCTAAGTGGGGTGAGTGACCTTTCTGGCTGCGGTCAGCACATGGAGGCAGGTGCAGGTGGCTGAGAGAGGACACTTGGACACGCACTCATTTTTGGCAGGGGCAGCATTCATTCTTTGTTGATTCTCTGCTGCCCTTGAATCATTGTTAAACTTGTCAAGAGTGATGTACAGCTGTGTCAACAAGTGGGATCCAAGCTGCTGGTCCACACTGCAAGGGGAAGAGGAGGAATATTAAGAATAGCTCTCAAGGCATGATATAAAGTAGAAAGATTGAAGAGAAAAGCGGTGACTCTCTCAAGCCACAGGCTTGCCTTCTTGGGGGTTACTATAACTGCTCTGCATTTTCCAGAGTCTGACATCGCCCCTGGACATTTCTGTCACCATTCGAATGTGGCTGAGCCTGCTAGGCAGGGCTGAAATTCAGTCTGAGGTTCACAGGGGTTCAATATCTTCAGCTTGTTTCTGCAGCATGACAAGAAGTGACGTGCTTGTCTCACCAAAGATGTCACAGTCCTTCCATTACAGGGAAGGCTTCGTGTGTCAAACCTTAGAATCACCAAAGTTTGCTGTTTGGTCCCTAGTCCAGCCCCTGGCTCAGGACGGGGCTTTTACCAGCACTGAATCTGGCCCTGACCATCTTGGATGCCTTTGCTTTCTCTGTGTTTCTCCTGAATTGGGGCAGGGACCTAAACTGGCTCTATTCCAAGTGCAACCTTGCCAGCACCAAGCAGAGGAGGGTTAGTAAGTCCCCTTCATCTCCTGGCCTTGCTCCTTCCGAAGTAGCTCAGGGTGTGACTGCCTTGTCCTGCCATGTGTCTGCAGACCAGCATGCCTGTGGGCCTGTTTCTGAGGAGAAGGACACAAATCCATCTCCTCCCAGGGATGACAGAAAGCTGGGCACCAACTGCAGGGTCACCCACTATGGAACAAATGCTCTGGCTTGCAGTGGGTGGAGCTGGATCAGTGCACAAAGGAGATAAATGAGATTCTGTGTCATCCCAATGAAATCAAGCACCCTGTCCCCTGTAGAGCACTGAAAGGTTCAGCAAGCCAAGCCAAGGAAAGACACAATTCACTTCTATTTAACATCACACATCAGTGCCTGCAGAGCCCTTCTGCTCTGTTGGAAATGTCGCAGAGCCCTTTAGCTGGCATCAGGCACTGCCTCCTCGTGGCAATGGGCCCTGCTTCTTGAGTACCCTTCTGCCTGATGCATCTGGACTCCGAGCAGAGAACTGCAGAAATTCCTGCTTGCAAATCCCTGCTGTAATGCTTTTCTGAGGTCAGGGTAGAGAAAGACACATCACTGCTCCCTGGAGACCTTTGGAAGCGGTATTGGGGATGCATGACATTTTCCTTCTGCTTTATGGCTGGAGCAATCTGGACAGACAGGAGTTATATGCTGGAGTGAAATACCACTGCCACCACAGAGCTGCACGTAGCTGATGTTTATTTCCCAATGAAGAGAATTACTATAATCAGTGACAAATCTATAATTGCCAATAAAAAGCAGTGACGGAAGCAACGGCATACTGGAGCAACGCATCCCACAGCTGAGAAATGCACCCATGAGAACTGCCATTCTCCTTCCTTTACCTTCAATACATAAAGAAAATTGCCACACGTAAAGAAAATTGTGACATCTCAGACCCAGCTGGGTCACCCTACCATCCAAATGGCCGGGGGAGCATGTCATGGTAATCTGAGGCAATGGGAAAGTTGCTTCTATATTTCCCATAAAAACTTCAGCGTGATAAGTGAGTTCTGCTCCTGATTAGGGGATATTCACATGTGAGTCAGCTGTGGTTGAGCTGATTTAAATGTATCATCCTGACAATAAAACCCGCTGGTATAAAAATTACCTTAATGAGAAATCCTTAGAGGGGTTGGAGTGATTGTCCTCGCAGCTCTGCAGAAGGAACTCTTACAGTGGAGCATTGATATCTCCTAGGGAAAGGCAGATCATAGAATCCCAGAAAGGTCTGGGTTGAAAGGGACGTCTAAAAGCCCAATCCCCCCACAATGAGCAGGGACATCTTCAAATAGATCAGGTTGCTCAGAGCCCTGCCCAGCCTAATATTGAATGTTTCCAGAATGAGACATTCACCACCTCTCTGGGGGAGATATTTGCTAAAGTCAGGGGCTGCTGCTCTGGGAAGGATTTTGAAGCTGCAGGCAGAGCCTACCTGCAGATGACTCCCACTGCCATGCCCTGCTTTCACATGTGAAAGGGCTTATAAGTAATCTGATTCCCATGGCTTGACAGACAGCATGTGCATGCGTTGCTCTGCAAGGGCTGTATCTAAGCAAGAATTCCCCATTCATCTCCCTCCCTTCAGCATTCTACTCCTCCTGCTGCAAACACAGCCTATTGCTGTCATTATTGTTATTGCTGTTATTATTATTACATATCACTTTTTAATTGCCTGGTAAATTTGCGATATCTTGGAAAAAAACAAAGGAGGACATGTAATTTGAAATGCTAAAGAGCAAGAGCAGACGGGGAAAATGCGATGCATCTAGTAGTAGTATTGAAGAGGTGATGAGGACATTCTTAACCTTAATTATTTCAAATCAACTCATTTTGTAGAGTGTGTAGGTTTATGAGTCAGAAGAAATGCAAATTGATTCATAATTTCCTTTAATTTTCTGCTCTTTGGAGAATTTAAATCCATATTAACATAACCTGTACCAACCAGTTACTAAGAGACAAGGGAAAATTAGCACGGGCAAAGTGGGGAGACTGGCATTTTAGTATGCTCGAGCCCACAAGCTGCATGTAGTTTGGGAATGGGACCCATCAGAGTGGGCCTGCTCCCAGTCCTCCCATGCCCCCGGCTGCTACTGCCTCCCACAGGACTCTTGGAGTGAGAAACACAGAGCTCAAGGAAGAGCCAGGTGTGCACAAGTATAGTGCATGGTCCAAGCTTGTTCCTGTTGCTTCACAGAAATAAAAGCAACTCAAAAACTAGTAGAAAAGTTGATATCATCCATCACAGAGGTGCAGACCTGCTGCCCAGTCCCCTGCAGGCAGTCTCAACTTGCTGTTTGCAGGTGTTTTCCTTCCACTTTTGTGATATTCTCCTCATCATTTTCTCACTTGAAATTACGCTTGTGGTGCCTGTTTTCTGCTATTCAAAAATGCACATTAAAGGAAATGTGTAAAGCCATTGTGTTGTGCAGTGCTGGTTGTCCCGAGCCACTCAGTGACGCAAAGTGACACTGTGTGCCCCAGGTATGAGCTCTCCACTGTGCCAGGCTGCACAGGGATGTGCAAGCCTCTGAAGCACTGCGCGAATGTAGCACCAGCACTTGTCACTTCTGGTTTCAAAGAGAAGTCTTTCCTTTAGGAAATAAGCAAATACAGGAATCACCAGCTACAAGAAAAATATAGCCAGGTTTGCTGGGCTGTGAGATGTCTACAAGCAAAATTGCTTTCTTGTCCTTTTTATTTGTACTGAGTCTGCATTGTAGCTGCTTCCTTTGCTGTGCATCTGGAGGCTGAGGGGGATATGGATGGAGGTTTAGGGACAGAGTGCTCATGTCCTTCTCCAGAGCAAGGCAGCATCAAGCTGAGCTGCGGTGTCGGTCGGGGCTGACCTTGTCTGAAAGTCCTTTTGGGCAGTAACAAATGCTTCCCTTCAGAGACTGCTCTTATTTCAGGTTGGATGGTAACCAAACGTAAAAAGCACATGAGGCAGTTGGCCGTGTGGGAAGCTGGCTTGGAGCGCTCTCACTCTGCAATGGGAACACTTCATTACCATTTTCACTTGTTCTGCACATTGTCCTCCTTGAGTCAGCCCTGCTAATGTGGGCTGGGCAGCTGGGGCATCTCCACCACTGCCAGCACTGGCACCAGTTGATGCACAGAGCTCAGCAGGGATGGAAGCAGCTGTCTGGACAAGCCACTGCAAAACCCTTTGCCTGACTACCCATGCTGGACCTGGTAATGGGCATGGAGAGATGTCACATCCCTGGAAGTGTTCAAGGCCAGGCTGGATGGGGCTCTGAGCAAACTGGTTTAGTGGAAGGTGTCCCTGCCCATGGTAGGGGTTTGGAACTAGATGACATTTAAGGTCCCTTCCAACCCAAAGCAATCTATGATTCTATGAGTTTTGAGAAAGCAGCAGCAAAGTTGTTCTCAGCCCAGGCAGGTGTAGGCAAAAGAAAACCCAACCCAACCATAAGCATTTCAAGGTGACATTTACTGTTTGCACTCCCAGCTGTAGTCTTGTTCCTGTTCCCAATGGTCAGGGATTATTTTTCCCTTACAAGAATGCCAGCACAGGGGAGATGCACATGCCCCATGCAGGAAATGCAGTTTGTGGTGAAAGAGCTGCACAGATACATTCTTACCAGTGTATTAAACGTGCTAATTAAAAAAGTAGGTCATGGTAATATTAATCCAATAGAACAAAAATCAATAGAGGAATTCAGTTCAGGAGGGAGGGATTTTGCGGCTCCCTCTTGCAAGTGCAAACACACATTATGTCATCAGCAGTACAGTAAATCAGCATTTCTGAGACCAGCTGCCCAATTACCAAGGCAGCTAGATGATGGGAACTGTAAATTGGATGTATGCAAATACATAACAGAGACAGTAAAGTAAACACCTCCAAGAATTACTGAGGAATCTCTGGACTGAGTTGCTGCCCGGGCAGATAGCCAGGTGTGCAGGATCACAGGGCATGGAGGAGAAAATGTGTCTGAATGCTTCCTGTGCTCACCACCATCCCAGGGCCCTGCCAGGCCAGCTTAGCGACCTGCAAACCTCCTGTAACCTGCAAAGCCCCCGTGGCTCTGGCTGGAGGAAGAACCAAAGGCCTGATGCTGCTTGGGCTGTCTCATAAAGCCCATCTCCTCCAAAAGAGGAGGGATTTTAATTAGATGTTAGGAATAAATTCTGTACTGTAGGGGTAGTGAGTCACTGGAACAATATGTCCAGAGAAGCTGTGGATGCCCCATCCCAGGAGATGTTCAAGGGCAGGCTGGATGGAGCTCTGAGCAACTTGGTCTAGTGGAAGGTGTCCCTGCCCATGACAGGGAGATTGCAACTAGGTGACCTTTAAGGTCCCTTCCAACCCAAGCCTTTCTATGATTGTGTGATTCTATATGCTGCTTTACATCTCCTTCAGGGTCCTTTGCTGTTATGGACCACAGGCTGTCATGGACTTCTGGCTGCCTACAAATATAGGACCCATGAGCTGCAAGATATGGCCAGTTCCACATTGCTGGTCCTGAGGGCAATGTGGCCATCATGTATTTCCACGTCCTTGCTCTGAACTGTGTCTTTTCTGAACACATGTTGTGCTAAGAAATTATGTCAGTTTTGTCTTTTCAACAACCAAAGAAAAAAAATTAACATTATTAATTGCTTTCCTCCTTGCACAATTTCTTCCCTCTATTGTACTTACAGAGATAAGGTAAAGCTGTGATTCAAAGGGAAGCTGAAGAATTGGAAGTGGCAGTGATGGGAGAACTCAAAGTGTATGCTGGTGCCCATGAGAGTGACAAGGAAAGCCATTAGTTCAGTGTATTTGTAGGGAATACATCCATGCCAGAGCCCAATGTCTGTGTCTTTTTCAAAGGACTCCTGCTCAGCTTCTTTCTCTAGTTTTGGTTCCCTTGTACCTATTGTCTTCAGTCACAAGTTTCCCCCCTGCTCCATGCAGTGCTTGATTTCTTCCAAGATCTGCCCATCCCTCACTCCCTGTTGAGGGCAGCCCTTAAGGACTCACGTGCAGATTTGGGCTGGAGGGATTTGTGTAAGTTGTTTTCATTTGAGTACATGCTTAAGTCTGAGTGAGGGGTTTCCCTGCTCCTGTACACAGGATACTGACAATTTATGGGTGACCCCACTCTGAGTGGTGCTCAGCCCACCAGGTCTTGACAATCTCCTAGACAGTCAGCTGCTCCTACAAGTAAAGGGCTCATTGCATTTTCTGCTTGACATTTCCTGGGTTTTCAGTGCTGGACATTGTGGTGTCTTCACAATTTTCTGCAAAGACCTGTTTAATATCATACATCGTCTCCATGGACAGGTGATTAAAGACTGTGGTCAGGTTTCTTCTTTACCCAGCTCTTTAATAAGCTAACAAATTGAGCTCCTTAAATCACTCTTCAGTGTAAAGGCAGTTGAAGAGCTAATTACTTTGGAGGCAGGACTCGGGCCACAAAGCAATGTGAGCACAGCTTGGCAGAAGTGACTT
The DNA here is from genome assembly GCA_035221455.1 of Xenops minutus. Classification (NCBI taxonomy): domain Eukaryota; kingdom Metazoa; phylum Chordata; class Aves; order Passeriformes; family Furnariidae; genus Xenops; species Xenops minutus. The sequence goes on along the minus strand of JAWWEE010000004.1, from coordinate 30,722,873 downwards.
TTATCCTGACTTTCAATGGAAAGTGGCACTCGGTGCACCTGGACTGTTTGCCTATTATTTACCTGTCTGTCATTCCCATCCTATACTCCCCTCCTCATCTCAACCTATTGCAACCCTGTTTGTCAGAGGGACATAGTGCCAGGAAAAGCCATGCTGGAAACCTCCTAGGCTCAGGGACCTGGCAGCTGCAACACCCAAGGGGTAATGGGGGGTCCTTGTCATGACTGTGGTTAACCATGGGTTCATTGTGTGATCCTCACAGTATCCATCCCTCCTGGCAGGATGTATCCCAGCTTAGCCTGGCATTGTGACACTGCAAAGATCTGCCAAAGCCAGCGCCTGCCAGAGCTGAGAGCGGGTTAAAAATAACCCTGCATCCATGGGAATGAGGCTGGAAACTGCTCCCGGGCAAAGCATGGCTGTGCTCCTGAGCAATGATGGCAAGGGAGAACGCGTGCACCAGAGGCCAAGCCAGGTTTTGGAAGGGTTATTTGAATTTGCCATGATTGGTCTCTGGGTCAAGATTTCTTCCCAAGACCTGGAGCTGGCAGGGTCTGTCAAGCCATGGGACAGGGGTGCTTGTCCCATAGATGGAGAGGGCAGTGCTCTCCCAGCTTCCCACGTGGCTCATGCAAACAGACCCAGCATGAGTATCAAGGGCAGGACATTGCTTCTGCTCCCCCGGCTTGGCCTCCGTTTTAATTTGTGTTTGTTTTGACTATCCAAATCTATTTTAATTGCCAGACAGCTAAGGTCAGTCCACCACAGTTCCTAGCACAAGCTGCCATGCCTGGGGGAATCTGATCCCTGGGAGCTGCTAGGGACTTGGGGATGCGGTGGGACAAGGCAATGGGCCCCTCAGTGCCAGGAAGAAAGGGCAGATGTTAGCAGAGCTTTGCATCAGCAGGGCAAGCAATTCTGCACTTCCACCCCATTGCTGGAAACTCAGATATTTCATTATGCATTTATTATAATTTAGTCTCGAGCCAGTCAAGTGTGTTATGAGTTGTATCAGCACCAGCACAGGGAAAGGCAGCTCCTGCCTGTCATCGGTTGCTCACCCACTCCTTGTCTCCTCTGGTGACAAGACTGCCATTGACAGGGACATTCTTGCTGCCCAGTGACCTCTCTAAGGACAGGGCCATTGACCATCAGGCTTGAGACTAGCAGGGCTAGCATGGGAATGTACAAGAACTGCTGGAGTCAGTGGGAATAGGTAGAGAGCAGCTCTAGGAGTGGTAGGATCTCAGCATTACTCTTCCAGATGGGAGGCAAGCAGTGGGATAGTCAGAGCTACAGAATCCAACAGGACACTTGAGAGCCAGGCTGCAGTGCCCAGGATATGCTCTCTGGGGAGCTCATTGCCCTCCTTATTAAACTCTGAACCACAAACAGAGCCCTTGGGGTGGTGTTGGCCCTTCAGGGCTCTCGTGTGCCCTATCAAAAGTTGGAGAGCACTGAGAGCCTCTGGACAGCATCTTTTGGAGATCTGAAGGGCAGAGACAGTCTTTTGGAGCAGGTTTCTTCTGTCCCAAGACAATGTCACACTCCACAGTGTCTTCACAGCCCAGTCCTGGGAAGCTGGCAAGCACACAGGGAGAAGATGGTGAGAGCCTGGGCTTTGCTGCATGGCCATCATTTTGTCTGTGCCCAGACATCACTCCCCATGGCCGGTGCCACTCTGAGTGCTATCCAGAAGGCATCTACTTTTCCTCTTTCCTTGCTGCAGGAAAAAAGCATTGGAAGTGAGGGTGGTATCTCAAACAGGGATGTTGCTCTTCAGGATAGACTGCTTCAGGGCACAGCTTCTGTGTCTGTCCCTCTGGTGGCAGCCAGGTCTCTCCATCATTTCATGGACCAGCAAAGCTGGAACCACTGCCTGAATAGTCTTGGTGTGCAGGGAGGGGCTGACACTCCCCACAACACCACACTGTGCCTTGGACTTGGAGTATCCCCCCAAAATCTGTTTGGGGAGCTGTCCTGCTCCCTTAGTTTGCCTAGAGGCTTGCATTATTTTAATCCGGGCTTGATAATGCAATTAATTCCAATCGCTGATTCATGATGTCTGCTTTCTGAACCATAAGTGCTTTAATATTTCATTTTATGTTGCTTTCAGGGTTACATAGTTTATTCCACAAACAAGAGGTTGGGACAGTCATTAGCGTGCGAAATCAGAAACGCATGCATCAGTAACTATGGCAACTCTGAGAGAACACCAGTTTCTAGTAAAACCAAGAATTAAGCTTACATGAAAATGCTGAAGTAGGAGAGATCCTATCTGCTGAGGGCTTAGCATACATTTAGAAAAGAGCAGAAAAGAAAGATCCAAAATATTCAAGCAAACTGAACTCACCCAAACTCTGCACCAGAGGAGTTCCTGTAACTTGGCCATGCTCATGCATCCCTGCAAAAGGACAAGCCTGCTCACATCTGGAAAATAAATACATGTGACTACTGAGCCCATCAGTCTTACCCAAAGACCCCTCATCCTGCCCCTGCATCCCTCTGCCTGCTCATGGGGTTTGTCTTTCCCTGGAGCAAGCTGATGTCGTAGTGTAGCTCACAGAGCAGCAAAGCTCAAAGGAGAGGGTATCTGCCAGGGGATGCTTGGAGCAGCATCCATAATTAATGCTATAAAAACAACACTGCCAGTCTGAGCCCTCTCCTGATCTTTGGTGTCAGATGCCAGTGCGGCTGCTTCCTATACAGCTTGAAGATACAGTGGTTTGCTGCACTCTGAAGGCATCACAAAGCTCCCACTAAATAATTCAGGCCATCTTTTTGACAACTTCAGTATGTAAGGGCTTTTCCTGGTCATGATGAAGAAAGTCTTCGCTTTGCTCTCCTGAAAGCTCATTGCCTTCACAGAACTTCCCTTCCCTGTTATGTAGCTGGGAACTCATAAACAAACTAACAGCAGTGGGGAGAAGCTCTGAGGCACTGTTCCCTTGGTGGAGTGCTGAGGGTTCAGCCCTGTCTGTCAGGGCTGGTGAGATGACACCAGTGACAGGTTGCCATTAATCTGTGAGCAATCAGGTGCCAAGTTCAGGTGCTGCTCCGTGGACAGCATCTGCTTGCACCGAGCAGGGATTTTAATACCAAACAAGGTGCTATAAATACTTCAGCAGCTCAGTGAAAAGTAGGAATTAAAAGAAATGAAGTTTTTTCGAAGAGACTGCTTTTCAGAGCCTGATTTAATGATGCTCATACTGCTACCTGTGATTATGTTTGCCCTATTCCCAGTTGCTTTTCCAGTGTAATCAGCCTCAAAGCGTTCAAATGGAAATCTTTCCTGCTGCTTTCCGGTTCACACTGATTTGGGAGCAGGAGAGGAAAGGAAACAGCTGCTGGCTCATGGAGGCCATGGGGAAATCAGGGATGGTGTTGGCAGGTGGGAGCTGAGTGGTGGAGGATGCAAGGTGAGCAGCACACATGGCGAACAGCCTGACCACAGCAGGACCCCTTCCCTGCCCGGGCTTGCCCTGGTTCATGCTCTCGTGTCAGGACACTGTTATGTTCTGGTGTCAGGATGCTGTATGGATGCCTGCTTATTCCTTTAAAAAATCTGTATATGAAACAGGGCAGTGAAGAAGTGACTCTGCATGTTGCTGTTGCACTACAGCTGACAAAACACAGGTTGTTCCTGGCTGCAGTGGATTACCTTTCCATTGGCTTGTCTCTCTGAGCCAGGAGACACCAGCTCTGCATCCAAGGGATCTTCCTCCAGCCCAAGCTTGTTGAGGACTGCATACTCCACTACTGTCTATGTGCAGGACAGTGAGTATGGGATTGCCCAGGCTGGCCCAGCAAGTACTTGTCACATAGACCAGCTTCCAGCTGCCTTTGCCCCAAGATGGGCATGGTCACACTGCATGGTCTCCATTTTCTGAAGCACCTGAAGCCTGTGAGTTGCCTTCTCCATAAATGCACTGCCAATTATCATCCCCAAACATGTTTTCAGGCATGGGCCTATGGATGCACCAGTATAATTTGCATGGTACACATTCAGAAAGGAATCACAGGGCTTAGCAGAATGGTCTTGCACTCCAAGAGATCAAGCTTTTACAAAGAACACGTACATTTAAGCTGAAAAATTTTCAGGAAATGTTTTGATGTCGAAAACTGGAAATTCCTTTGAACCCTCAAGACACTGACATTCACAACCCATCCATTGTGCTCATCAGCAAGACAATACCATGTGCGTGGGGTGCACTTTGCAAAGGCACTTAGCATGAGTTTGAAACCCTGACCCAAATCCAAATTAAATATTTTTTCTAGCAAAAGAGGTTTATTTTAGTTGAGGTTTTTATCCTTACCTTGTCCTCTGCAAATTATCTGCAAGCTGGAAGCCTGTACAATTATTGCAGAGATAATAAAAGGAGCTTTTCCAAATGGCAGGAAAATTCCTTCCCTATTTTTTGCTTTTAGAAAGAGGCAATTCATTTCCTTTCCATCAACCTGAGCATAAGCTAATATTTTTGAGCATTCACAAACAAAAAGGCTCATAAACACTGAAAAGGCAAAGCAGCTGTGTTCTTTTGCAATAATATTGCAGATGTATTAATTTTATTCACCTCTTTGATGAGGGTGAAGGCTCCTTGGGGCAGGTCAGCCTAAAAGCATCCTGACTTTTGGCTGGATGCCTTTGGTCTCTCATCTGAGTTTTGTCCTGAGTGGGGTTCTTGGAGGGAATTTATGTTGGAGGTTGACCAATCTCAGAAGCAGCCCATAAATGTGGACAAATTCTGAACAGGTGAAGACGACAAGCACTAGAGCCAGGGTGACAAGACAAAGAGCAGCAGCAGCACATGAGCATCAGAAGCAAGCAAGCTGCCTGTCAGGTGTAATTTACAGGGGAAAACGCCTCCTGATGTGACTGGTGGAAATCTTGCTTCTACCTCTGCTTTGTAAGGGATAGGTGATGCCCTGGACATCCCACCACAGGCAGGAGCACCTGCCTCCCAGGCACAGCTGAACCAAGTAGGAGTACCACAGCTGTCCAGTGCCTTTGCCCTCTGACACAGGGGAAGCTCAGAGGACTCTTGTTTTTGTGGGCTTAACTCCTCCCATGCCCATGGCCCTGGTAGACATCTCTTGCTCTCCTACTTTGCTGGCTTTGGTGGTGGCAGAGGTTGCCCTCACTTGCTTTGTGCCTTAGGCAGTGAGAGCCCAGTGTGACGGGCAGGAGGAAGTGATAAAAAATAGATTCTCTTTGGCCTGATGCCCATCTGCCTTTGAAGGCTCCTTTCTCCCCCACTGTTTTCTCCTTTGATGTCGTTGCTTTGATATGCACTGCAGAGGCTGTATCAGAGCCCTCCAGGCTGGAGGCAGACTGGGTTTAGGGGAAGAGCATTGCCCTGCAGCACAGCCTGACCTGCTCTCTGTCCTTCTGCAGCATTTCACTGAGCAATGGATGCTGCAGGCAGTGGCTTGAGGGGGGAATAAACGTGGAGCTTCACAGAGCAACTCCCAGCCCTGCCTGTTTATTATTTAAAATCACATCCTTGCTCACTTTGAAGCATGTCAGTAACAAAATTATGCAAGAGAAGACTGGTACCTGCGAGGTGCCATGGACTTACCACCATTGGGTGAAGCTTTTTGATTCCCAGGTACTTTGGGATCTATGAGTCAATTTTCAGACTATAAACTGCACACATCCACACCTCTTTTATTAATCAGGCTGATGGGTGATACTATATCATGTGCCTGTGTGTAGTGTCAACACATTTACTTTTATCAATCAAGCTTGTAACTACATGGGAAAAAACCCCAACACACAGGGTTTGACAGGATTAATTCTTCATTTAAACATACAGACTGGAACTCATTTTCCATTAAAGCATACGGACCACTGGCCAGGGTGCTCTCACAAGCTTTGCAAGCTGCTCTGCCCATTGCTGGCGTTCATCCTGCCAAGGCTGCTCGCTCCTTCCCAGCCTGTCTTTCTCAGCTCCCAGGGACATTGCTGTGAAAGCTGATTTTACAGAGAAATGATCTGATTCTTCAGGCCTGTCAGGTGGAGAGGCTGTCACACAGCCGCTCTGCGTGACAGCAGCAGAAGGCACCTTTATCCCAGACGTCTTCCCCCATCATCCCCAGCTAGGGAAAATAATTTGAAAAGTGACTGACACTTCTGGAAAGAAAACCCATTTGGAGATAATTTGGCTTCTGCTTCATGAGTTTGCTTAATTTTCCTGCATCCTGATGGTATATGTTAACGTGGAGTAAGAGTCTTTATTTTAAACAGCTCATCAGCACCAATTATTGACTGTGCCCCTCATGTCAGTGTATGACAAGAGGATGTACTAGCAGAGACCAGTTCCAAATTGCAAAACCCCATGTGTGGTCCATGCCCCACTGGCAGAGCTGCCACAAGGCTCCAGGGAAAGCAGTTGGCAGGGACAGAGCTAAAATAATTCTCAAGGTTTGTACCCTTCTCTTTTGGTATGACTCAGGATCTTGGTGTGTCCCCTGAAAGTGTCAGGATGAAGCCAGCAGAGGTGGCGTGCAAAAGCAGAGAGCTTGGAGAATGCAACCATCCACTAATTGCAGCCTGTCCGAGCTGTGACTGACAGACAGTCCAGTCAGTCTGACAGACACAGCTTTTTTGGGAGGAAATGTGGCTCTGCTTCCCTGGCAGGAGAGTGGCAGCACGATGCTGAAAGCTCAGGGAGGGGGTGCTTTGCAGAGGGAATAAATGGCTGCGTTTGGAAGCTGTGAGATGAAGCCTGGTGATGGCCTCAAATGAAATGGAAAGATGGCCCTGGATCTCAACATATACATGGATTAGCTGTTAAATGAAGAAGAATTTTAATGCAACATCAAGGTTATGAGTGTAAGGTGAGAAGCAGCAGGCCATGTAGCAGGGAAGAGTTCCATGCCAGTGTCCCTGTGCCAAGGGCTCCACAACAGTGTTGGGAGCTCATTAGGCCATGGATTTCCAGTACATGTAAAGCCTGTGAGGTGAAGATTTAGCACCTAGAAAAACTATACTTTGTGAAGCCTGAAGGCTGAGCACTCTGGGCTTGCAGCTGGACTTTTGAGGAGCAGATTCTGCATTCATCAGGGAGATGCTGGCGTTCACGAGGAGAGGCGAGAGCCCGCGATGAGCACAGCTAATGTGGTGTGAGAACAGACAACTTGGCAGTCTGAGAGAACACCAGTGTGCTGGAGGCTGCCTGTGGAATAAAGCAGATGAAATTTCACAGCTCTATTATCACGCTCTGAAAGGCAAGCAGGTCTCCACTCTCCAAATGAGGACTGCTGGCCAGCCCTGCATGCTTTGATGGCCCAGAAAATCTCACCTGTAAGGGTAGATGCAGCAGGAGCAGCCGAGCAAGGATGCCATGAGATGCTGATGATCACCTTGAAGGACAGACGGCAGGATACTGCATTCATTAATTTAGCTGGGGAAAGCCATGCTCAGAGAAAATCCCTCATCCCTGGGAGGCAGCGTGGGGGTGAGCAAGGAAGAGATTGTGCCCAATCTGCAGGCACTGGCCTGCGTGGGCTCCTGCACAGGGTGGGTACTAGATGAGGTCTTTTGCTGTCTCCCTGCAGCATTGACATCCATCTCCTGTGTGCACTTGAGCCCTGTGCAAGCTGCCCCTCTGCCCTCAGCATTCTGCCCAGCTTTCTCTGTAGTGAGTGCTCCAGCTAACAAGTCTTTAAGGAAAGCAGCAGCTCATATTCCCTGATCTTGCCAGATCCTTAACAAACCCTCAGGGGCAGGCTGGAAAAGTAGCTTGTGCTGTGAATGCTGCTGCCTGTTGCAGGGCCAGAGGGGTTTTCTGGTTGGCTGGCAGGTGGGAGCATGGACAGAAGCTCCTCACTGGTGCTGCAGCATCAAGAGTTCCCTGGGGAGCTCAGCCAGCTGCAGCAGCTCCAGATCCTCCACACTGGAAGTTCTTTCAGTGCCTTTGCCCAGGGACAGAGGACAGATCTTTGAAGAGCTTTGAATAGCTCAGGAGTTTGCACGCCCTTGGCATCCCTTGTGATGCCCCCAATCTTACAAACACCCCACAACACCAGTGACAGGCAGTGGGACCCAAGCAGGGTCCAAAGGCTGCCATCCCTCCTTCTCCTCATGAGGAAGGCAAAGCAGTGGCTACTGTGGCTGCAGCAGCTCCATCAGTCTGTGAGATGCCAGGGATGTGTCTCTCTGCATTTCTTTCATCAGCATGACCTACATCCTCCAAACGTTTTCCAGCATCTCTCCAGCTCTGGCAATTAGTTGCCTGTAAAAGAAACAATGCTTCTGCCTAGGATGACTTTTGTAGTAGAGCAGCTGGATTGCTCATGCTGATAAAGCTGTGCAAAACCTTGCTGTGAAATACAGGAGATCCTCATCTATCTTCCCAGCTTAGGTGGGCTCCAGAGAGCTCCCAGATATGTTTTAGCTCCTTGTCAGCTCCAGCAGAGGAGACCGACTGCAGCCAGGGGAGTGGGGGGCCATTTACCAGCCCACAGGCTGATCCATTCTCTGTTCATCATAGGCCAGTGGGCAAACACAGGACCCAGACTGCTCCAGCAGCCAAGAACTGCCTCAAGAATGCAGCCCACAGGTGGAAAATAGGACACAGTCAGCTCTTACTTCTTTGTGTACAGAAGTTCTCCCTTTCCTCTCCCAGTCTGGGCACATTCTGGGTGATTCTGACATTACAGCTGTAAGAGAAATGCAGCACTTTGTTTTCCACAAATATTGATAGTTTGCCGAGAAGACATATATCTCTGAGGAATCCATGCCTTCTCCTATGTCTCCAGCTGGACCCTTTTAACCAGTGCTGTTGGGTCAGCCCTGTGCTATCCCTGCTTCCCTCTGCTTGCCTGCTCGCAGTGAGAAAGAGAAGGAGGATTTGGGCTAAATTCTGCGTTTCCACTGACTGTTTTTCCCTGACTTTGCAGAAACACAAGCCCCTGAAAAAACCAGGAGGCAGAAGAGTGTAATTAAGGAAAAGAGAAGCTCCAGATGACACTGGCTCTAGAGAACGGTGCTTTCCCCTCCCTCTTGGTGCTCACTTATTGCATCACTCTCTTGCTGGGGGCATGAGTCACATTGGGTCTGGTGACGGATGAAATTAGCTCCAATGTGAAATGGGAAATAAAAAGCCATTCACCAACAAGACAGCTGCACAGGCACGGGGCTCAGGGCAACAATCCTCTCTGCCTTTTTCTGCTCTTGCGCTTTTCACAAGCAGCTCCCTTTTAATTAGATGGGACACAGTTCTAAGTCAACTATAAATGATATTATCAAACTAATAGAGTGTGATCATATCCTGGCTTTTAATGGTCTGGGAGCTGCTGCTGGCTGCCATGGGAACTGTTTTTCACATAACTCCTCAGTTCTGGCTTCTAGGCATGAAAAGGAGGGCAAGGAAGAGGTGATGAACCCCCAAATGTCCTTGGTTTTGCAAAGAACTGATGAGTACTTCTCAGAGACTCATTCATTGTGAGTTTTTCATTCCCTCTTTCTTGGCCAAGGCTCCTCTTCAGCATTGCTGTCCATCTCCTGGCCCACTGCTGCCCCCCACCCTCCTGCCCCACTGGTCACTGACCCCTTCACTGCACCTGGGCTGCATGAAACCAAGAGTGACAGAGAAGGAAAGGAGAGAAAAGGGAGGGTGCTCCAGCTGAGCCACATGGCCTGTATCTGAGTGTGGGATGGAGCAGTGTTTGCCTTAGGCTGGGCTGTCCCCAGGATCAAACCTGCTGTTCCCATCTGTGCAGCCCACAGGAAGTTATCCCACTGCAACGTGCGTCTGAGGGATGTGAAAGACTTCAGAGAACAGCTTCCTGAAAGTTATCTGAGGAGAGTGAGAGGAGTAGGACAGGGAGGGCATTTCCTGGGTCTTGTGGCTGCTGCACTCCCCAAAAGGCAGGTGGCAAGGTGGGCAGCAGCAGGAGGGGAGAGCGGGGGCTGCAGCCTGCCCCATCATCCTGCCTGTGTGCAGGCAGCAGAGAGAGAGCAGTGTGGGATGTACTTGCAAATGCAGTCACATACAGAGGAAGAAGAGGCAGAAAGAGAGCACGATGACTTGGTTCTAGCCATGGTTAGTGTTCCAAGCCTGACAGGAGGATGCAGGCTCCAGGTACACCCGTGCTGCCCTGGGCCAGAGCTCATCTCAGTCAGGTCTGTCCAGCCGCTGGTTCCAGCTCAGAAAGCTGGCTGTGGAACTCAGCTCAGGTAAGCTGGTCCCAGCCCCACCGCCCTCATGCTCTGCAGTTAGCAGCAATCAGCCTCCTCTGTGCCCAGTTTGTCAGCTTCTGTAAGGATCAGGAGATGGCACGCTGCATGTGCACCTTCTGGGCTGGGATGGGGGGCAGCTGTGTGGACATGGGCTCTGCAGGCATCAAGTGGGAGTCAGTGGAAAACAGGCTTCTCTGTCAAGCGTGTTCCTGCCTTTCTGTGGCAAGAGACCCAGGTCCAGTCTCAAAGCAGGGGCTGTGGTGAAGCACGGCTGTGGGTGACCCAGGAGACAAGGGACAGCCTGGCTTGCATGGCATCAGCTCCTCAGCTCGGTCCTGTCTGCAGCCCTGCTCCTGCTGCCCCATAACACTGCAGCCTGGGCTGCCAGCTTGCCCTTACCTTGATCTCCCCTTCTTCTGGGATTTGGGTTGCTCTAAAGAAAACCTGACTTGAGTAGAAGGGGTTCGTTCTAACAGGCTGAAAGGCTTCTTCCCTGCCTGCCTGCTCCTGTGTCATGATGTCCCTTTGTAAAGATGTGCCTGTGCTTTGTGAATGAAGGCAGTGAGTGTGAAGTCCCCGGCCCCAGCTGAGATCTCAAACCACCCCCTGCTGCATTGATTTTTTTGCATGGGACTAATTTTTTTAATCAGAGTGATGTAGGACATGATCAGAAGCAATTAAAGGATGGCAGGCTAATTAGTGTCAATCAGCACGGTTTATGGGTATTTGCCATGTCAATCAAACTTGATATTGTGTACTGGTGAGATTGCTTTTGGATCTCAAAGCTAATGCTTTGCAGAGAGCTTTTCTTTCCTCAGATGCTTATTAAAATAGTACAAGTCCTTCAAAAGCCAGATAAAGGACATATTTAATAGTCTTTTATGCACTAACAATTATAGGTAGATCCTTTGCTAAATCCTACTTGGTGCTACAGCAGATTAAATGCCAAACTTGCTCCTGTGCTCCTGAGAACTGTGCTGGGTGCATCCCACCCCTCCTGGGGCTGTTGTGCTTCTGGGCCCTTGACTGCAAAGGCTGTGGCTAAAGGAGATGGGTATGGCAAGCTGCTCAGCCCAGGAAAGGAGGGATTAAACAGTCACCGTGGTAAGGCTTAAGCAGGACAAGGGCAGGATTTCTTCCAGGGACAGACTGGAAATCTGATATGGGCCATTGAGTGGTGTTCAGTGGGATGCCTGGGACAAATGGAAAGAAGCAGAAACCTGTTGTGAGCTTGATCCTGACAAAAGCAAATGGCCAGGGTATGCCCTTTGGAAAGGCTGGGTTTGGAAGCAAGGAGACCTGCTGCAGGCTGGGCATTCCCAGCACTGTTGTTGTCTTCAGAAGGCTCTAGATATTAGGTGACTGTGGGCTTTGACAACCTTTCCAGCATCCCATGTGAACTTACAGAAGAAGAGCAGCAGCAGCCATCAAAACACACCCCTTCTCTTGCAAGTCCATGTGTCCTGAACCTGGTGCTGCTCTTGCTGATACAAAAAAAAAAAAAATAAATCAAGGAGCACGTGTTAAGATGGCACAGGTAGAGCTGCTATGAGCACACACGACCTTTTATATCCTGAACCCCACAGCACTTGTGTTCTTTGCCCTTAATAGTACAGATGCAATTTATAATTTTTAAGAAAAATAGATAAAGGAAGAATTCTGTCAGGCAGAGGTCTTGGAAAGTGCCTGACAGAGGTATGGGGCAGAAGAGAGAGGAGCATGCCAGGCAGAGCCAGCCAGGGAAACAATGCTCAGAATTCCTGGCAGCCTGAAGCAGGGATGGCACACACTGCAGGGTACCACCAGATTGATGGCATTGCCTTCCCAGCAGAAAACACCTGGCCTGTTGACAGTGTTGTGCTTGGGAGGTGTAAGACTCATGGCAGCATCATGCCACCTCCTCCTTACACAGAGCTGGAGAAGGCTGAAATGCTGATCTCCATCCTGCTGGCTTTTATAGGCCTCCCTGTGTTTGAGAAAGACTGGCATATTATTCAGCAGTCTTGTCAAATATTACAGTTCAGCCAGCAGGTCTCTAAGTGGTCACCATTAAATTTATCTGCATGATTGGAGGGGCTCATATTATTAAACTTTTGAGCGGTATAATTTTATCCTTTCTGAAAGGTTCACAGTCCTCTACGACAGCCTGTCAGGTGGAGATCTCTGAAGGACCACGGCAAGATGAGCTTGGGTCTGGTTACCAGCAAGCTGGGAAGTCTAATTATGCAATGCTTCCCAGCACCAACATGCAGGTAGATTGGCTCCATGCTGTGACTTGCTGGGAATGAGGAGAGGATAGCCCTTCCATGGGATCAGAGAGATTTTTATTACACACTTATTTCCATAGTACAAAATCATATTTTAATATCATGGTGGAAGATCCTTTGCCCAGTTATTGCTTGAAGACATACATTTTATCTAAGGAAATGCTTAATTGCTCCTCATTGGATGGTGGTTATGGGACATTAGGCACCAATAAAAGATGACTCTTAAAATACAGACTGAGTATCTTTTCTAGTGCAGTGTGGTGGTTATGGTCACAGAACAGATTTGCTTCACTGCATTTTTATTTTTTCCTTAGTTTCCTATTTGGGCAAGGTCTGTGGTACCTCTGCCATAAGCACATCCCTGCTTCCCAGCCCTGCAGCTTTCATAAAGCAAAATGCCCCATCCTCGATGGGGGCTACTGCAGATGGAGCCACACATTTTAATTCCTAGCTAATGTGGGAAGAGCACGGCCCTGAGAGAGAAGATGAGGCTGCATGATGCTCAGCAAGAGCATGGAGATACCAGTTGCTCTGAGGACATGGATGCTGGAGGAAGCATTAATATTCTGGGCCACGGTGTCTCCCTGCCATCTGTTGCACCAAAACAAAGGATGCTGAAATAAACGTCAAAATCCCCTGCAAGGGAGAAGACTCTGGATGTTATTTCTACGGCAAGCTGTTCAAGACTTGCTAGATCATCTTTTTTCTTTCCAAACGAAGCATTTTCCGGAGCTGCCCTGCCTCGGGGAGGTGGATTTGGTAGCTGTGAGGCTTGTAGGAGTGTGATTACATGTGCTGGAGGTGCACAGTGTGCTCCAGCACAGCCAGCCCAACTTACTGCTACAGAGAAGGATGAGACAGAAACCACGTGCTCTCGAAAGCAGCTAGACAGGATGAGGCAGGGATCTGCAAGCTGGCAGTCCTTGTGGAGCACTTTGCTCCTGAGCAGGCAGCAGCACTTAAAGCTTTTGGACATTTTCTGAGATGTCTGATGAACAAGAGGTTCTCCTAAAACACTTGCAGCCTGCTGGAGGCCCTTGCGCTGACCTTTCTCCTGCTAAAAGCTCTTCTACCCAGGATCCATCTCCTCCAAATGTTGATGTCCTCTTGCCAGAAGGAGATCAGGAGGAAAATTTTATGAGGATTTCCTCTTTATTTGGCGTTTGGGACTCTCCCAGTATAACACGCTTACTGATGATGGCCCATTCCCCTGTCTCTTACTATGTGCAGGTAAAGATTTATGCAATTTCAGGTGCCAGCCTCACTGAAGAGATTAATGAGAGATAATATCTTACAAAGAGGTTTATTGAGTTCTCTGAGTTCATTCACCAGCTGTGAAGTGAAACATCTGAAAACAGTTTTTGAATACTAAGTTTCCCCTGGCACTAGTGCAGAAAAGGGAAACAGTGCCTTTTTCTGCTTGAGGTATTTACTCTGCTGGGTAAAGCAGGCTTCATGTGCAGAGCCCTGGGAGCTGAAATCCTGTGTTATTAGATGTCTGCTGGCATGGCCCACTTGGGGTTCAGGACAATGTGCCTGGCATGCTCAAGGTGCCAAACTGTTGTGTCTGCTGGCCTTACGGCACAAAATGTTGTTTTAGTGTCAAAGCAATATCTCTTCTGCCACATTATGGTTCAAGGGTGGAGAAGGAAGGACCTTCCTTAGACCTCGGTCTGCACCAGGCACCTCATTGCATGTGTCTTGTTGACTTGCTTCTTGGGACACAAGGAAGCTTCTTGCTTCTTCTCTCTGCCCTACCCAAAAGCCAAGCAGGAGCCCAGTGCTGGCTTCTGTACCTGTGCCCTGGGCTAGTGCAGAGGGCAGAGCCCTCACTGGCATCACCCAGCAAAATACCATGTAGCTGTACGGATAGAGATGCTGCTGGTTTGTTGCAGCTGGTTTTCTTCCTCAGTGCATGGCTTTGAACAGAAGGCACCCTTGCATGGGCTGGAGGAAATGGGTGGCAATTAGTAAACTGCCTTTTAAAAAAGTCTTCCCCATTAGCAATTGGGCAGGTGGCTGTGCAGGGGCCTCTGGGGTGCATCTCTGTATGCAAATATTGGCCATGAAGCAATAATTATGCTCCTCTCCCATCTCAGGCACATTGCTACTCTGCCAATGGATCATTCTACTAATTTCTATCCCTGTTGCACTTAGTGTACCACGCCCATAATGCATTTGTGTTTTTGCAGACAGTGGGGTAGATCAGCTACTAAGAGTCAATGGGGAAACCCGCAGCTCTAAGGACAGATTTGGGGAGATGATTTGCCATTTCCCATATTACAGCAAGTCCCCAGTGAGGCATGTGGGCTTTCCCCCTGGGATATACCACTGGGAAGGATCTGTGCATCTTCATCACTTATTTTTTTATCTACACTTTGACATCCCTTCCTTGGAGGTGAATTTTCTACTATCTGCAGCACTTTTCCTTCAAAATTGCCCTCCTGACAGCATCCCAACAACAGGACTGCTGCTTCTTCACATCCTGATGAAGAACTTGCAGAGATTTGTTTGCAAATGCCTTTTGCTGTAACATCAGGGAAGCTCACATAAAAACAAACTACAGTACTCACTCTTCCCTGTGACTGGTCTCTGTCTTCAAGCAGCTATAAAAGGGGGCAATCAATATACCTTGCCAGGGTCTTTTTAGTGCTTCTTGAGCCATTATGGTCATAATGCTTCTTCAGGCTGCCGTGTCAATACACTTGAGACACTGAACATGTCAAAACCACATAAAATCTTTATTAAGGTGAAGTTAAATGAGCAAGCCCAAATCAGTAACTTAAATGGATATTATCCTTCAAGGATTCCAGACCTAAAAACCAGACACAGCTGAAAAATCCAGGGCATTCAAAGTTAGGATGAAATTGATGAGAAACTTTAATTTTTGCCTGGGCAGGAGGAATTTAGGAGGATGGGAATTGCTGTCAGAGTGCTCTTGATACCTGCCCTGTGTTTTCTGTTGCAGCATTGGCCTGAGCTAAAAAAGTGCAGTAAATCTGTGGTAAGCAGGAGGGAAACAGTTATTGGTATGTTCAGTCTCTCTCTGCTCAACAAATTAACGCAGACTGAACAAAAGGAAAAAAAAATATTTATATATGGTTTGAGGTGACAGTGCATGAAGCTGCACTGGGTGGCACTGGGATGCACAGCATCCCGTGGGGAGAACATAGGGATTTCACAAGCAGGAATGGAGAGCCTCTTTACACTGCACAGTGAAACACAACCTGGCAGCCTCAATTCCTTCAGCATGGTGCTGGCTGCAGCTGGGCTCTGCACACAAGCACACAGTGTGCTTGAGGAGGGAAGCAGAGCAGTGTGGGTTAGGAGGCAAAGCATCCCACTGCTCTGCTGCTCATGGGACAGCATCTCCCTGAGCCCTGCTGTGGTTTCCCATAGCCAAGGCAGCCTCTGCACCCCACATTTTCCTGGGGCTGTTTTAGGAGGTGATGCTCTCAGGTACCCACGAAGCTGCAGAGTTTGTCTGGGATTGGGTCTCGCTGCTCCCTGGGTACCCATGAGCAGCTGTGCCCCAGGGCTTTGATGGAGCCTGGGATCTGGGAAGTTCCAGGGCGGGATCGGTAGTTAAACCTCAGGAAACCGGAGCAGATGATGCTCTGGGAGAGCAGCCTGTCCTGAGGCACCCTGCTCTTGGCATGTGGCATGTAAGTCTTGCACTGCAGAGAGCCTTGCAGAGCCATCCATGTGCTGCATTGCCCTGGGTGTATTTCTTCTCCAAAATCCTCCCAAGCACTTTTGGGCACTGCAATGTCACCAGTGCCATTCTCAGATGGAGAATCTGGCTGCTGGACTGCAGGGTGCTTTTGGCTCAGTGTCTGTCACCCTCCTCCAGACTTGCTCAGAGGCTGCATCCTCAGACATTTTCGCCTGCCAAAAGGAGACTGTCAGAGGACAAGCAGGGCATGTGAGAGCTGCCAGAACCCTGGGAAAGAACAGCTACAGCTCTAGCCCCACTCAGCACCCTTGGCTGTGGAGCAGGCCAGCACACAGGTCATGCAGCAGCAAAGGGCTTGGGCTGCTGCGGGCTGGATGTGAGCTCCCAGGAGAGTGAAATATCTGGTGATTCAGCCTGAGGCAGCAAGGAGGTACTGCAGGTACCACAAGGCTGTTGGGACACAAGAGCTGAGTCCAGGCTCTTCTCACAGACAGTGAGCAGCAGTAACAAGCCCATTGCTGCCTCTTTGTCCAAATGTTTGACAGGGGCACAGGACCCACATAAACTTGTCTGGGCTTAATATGTCACACCAGCCTGCGTGGCTTGCTTTGCTCCACTTACTTGTGAGCTCCTGTTTTGCAGTTCCTCAATCCTTGAGATTTGAATGGGTACAGTCCAGCCCATTGCTGCTACCCAGGGAGCAATCACAGATCATCTGTGGCTGTGCAGGACTGAGACAATTTGCTGACCTTTGGAACCAGCCTGACAGGAAGGCTCAGGGAGGTTTGGGTTTTGCATCTCCAGAGGGTGCCATTGCTCTGGTGCTCCCTGCAAGCTGTGGGATGGACCTGGCTCCTCCAGGGCTTGTCACTTGGCTTGGAAGGAGGTGTAGCCTCAGCACTACCAAGTGGGTTGACAAGAGGTAGGACAGCACCATTTGGGCCCCCAAAGTACTGCTGGACTCCCCCCACTGAGGGCACAGGATGATCCCTTGTGCCCATGGGCTGTTTCTGAGTGGCAGTGAGGGATGCTGCCCCCTTGGATTTTCCACTGGAGGGCTGCCAATGTGCATCCCTTCTGCATTATTATTGTGCTGCTTTTGCTTCAGCAGGTGGGATTCTATAGTTTGCCAGGAGGATTTTGTTTTTCACAAAGTAGTTCTTTTGCCAACACACCTTCTCAGCGGAAAGCTGAAAAATTGTTTGGTTCCAGCCTATTTAGTTTTAATTGTTTCCTTTAGTTCTCATTGCCCATGGCAAAATATCACCTTCCCCTAATAATCAGCGAGGCTGGGAGCCAGTCACCCTGCCCAGCCACTGTGCCATCCCTCCTGCTGGTCCCACAACTTCCAGGGGTCTTTTCTCTGCTGACAGGGCTGGATTTCAGGGAGGAGGCATCACCCTCAGCAAGCACCGGGCAGAGAACAGATTCACTGCTGCCACTGCTGTGCTGTCTCCATGTCTCCAAGGTCTTTGCTGGCTGCTCTGGCTCTCCTCTCTGCTCACAAACACTTGCCATTCTGCCTTTCCCAGCTAACTCTCCTCTCCCCTGCCTCCCAGCCTTCCTCCAGCAGCTGCTGTAGAGGGGCCAGCTTGTAACTCTTCTTTTCAAGATGGCCTTGAAAAGAAAGGGTTGTGTTGCTGAGTAAGAACATGATGCACAGAGCCCCTGGGGATGCTGCACAGAAGATGAGAAAAGCCTCCTTTCCCTTCCCTCACCACAGAGGGGGCTTTGAGCACCTGCAAACTCAGGTGCCTTTGCAGAAATGATGCCATGCATCACATCCCAGGTGAGCATCTCCTTCAGGACCTCTGCTTCTGCTCCTGCTTCTAACGCAGCCCTTCCCCAGGGACACCTCTTTCCTCTGTCAACACCCCCTCGTCAGCAGTGGAAAGCAGGGTCTTGCAACTTCAGGCAAAATCTTGTAGGGACTCCTAAGCCTTCTTGGAGGTTATGGCATGAGGAGGATAAAGCACTATTCCCTTTCCATGCAGGCTCCATGCAGGGGGCACAGTCAGACACCCCCCCTCCTCCCCCCGAAGCAATCTTAGCAACAGATCAGACTCAAGGGAATATTAATTTATTCCAACATAAGGCAAGAATGCAGAGCTAGCTATCAGGGTGAGACAGAACAAAAACACACACAGCAACCTCTCACAGTAACCCTCCAGATAACTGATTTTATCCCCGTGATAAAATACTGCTTCATTGGGGTGCAGCCTGATCCTGGGCACTGCCTGAGCTGGCATGTCCCAGCCAAGGGCTGCACAGCACCATGCCAGAGGTTTTCCTGAAGGTTTTCCTCTGCTCAGTTCTGGGGAAGAGCTATAAAACAAAGGCTCATAAATTAATTACCTAAAAGAGCAGCAGAATGCTATTAGATACTCGGGAGTTAATTGCACTGATGCTAATCGCATGTATTTTAATGGCACCAGTAGAGATGTAATATGTAATTCCATAGGTATTCCAGAATAATTTAGCAATTTAATTAATTTCTGCTCATACCTTTTAAATCACCAGCCCTCTTCCTCTCATGTTCTCTGAGGGAAAAGGGGAAGAAACTTTTCCAGTTGGCTAAATCTATTGCAAACTCACTTTTATTGGCAAAGATATAATTTTATTTCTCAGTGGATTTATTACCAGTAGAGTCATCCCTGGGTGACAGGGTGGCCAGAAAGGAATGTGATAGCCTGGTCCTAAATTTGGAAGTCTGGATAAGGGCTGGTTGAAATGTTTTGGGCAGATCATGATGGCTGAAAAGATAGAAACTAAAATGATTTGTGGATTTAGGTCAAATTCAGTGGGCAGAGCCAAGAGAAAATATGGAAGAGAAATGTAAACAGTACCAGGCATTTTATTCCATCTCCTCAAAATGAAATGTTTGGTTTAGAAAAAGCAAAAATATCCCATTCCAGTGTGTTTGAAATGCAGGTTTTCTGCTTGTCTCCTTGTGCCTCCCCCCAGGCTCAGGCAGCTGAGAGGTCCCCAGCCCCAGTGCAGCATTTCAGCTGGAAAAATCATTTCCTTTCCACACCCACTGCTCAATGAGTGCAGGGCACAGCACCTTGTGATGGCACTTGGTGGTGCAGGGGAGGTGGATACAAGAGGAGACAAGTGATTTGGGCTGTGTGGGAGCTGCCCCCTCCCTCCCCACACTGGCAGAAAAGAGACCACCAGAAGCCATTGCTCTCTTGGGGCTTTTATTGTCCGTCTGGCCCTCACCTCCCACCCCGCTGCTCGTGGCCAGCTGAGCCCCTCACCACCATCCAAGCAGGCAGAGGAGACCCCAGCCTGGCCCATCCCTGATCCCAGCCACCTGCTTGGGGCAGCACGTCCTTCCCAGCTCTTTCTTGGGATTTTATTTTTTTTTTTCCGAAATATTTATTTAAAAAATATAGTAGCTGTGGAAAGCAGCCCTCTTTATAAACACTCGATGCCGGAGTGAAATGCATCATCACCATCCTCATTACGAAGCCCTCCTGGGCACTCCTTCCTGCTGGCAGCAGTGCCGGGGTCCGGGGCTGCTGCAGGCAGGGAGAGAGAGAGGGACCCTTCCAAAAATAGAAATATTGTGCTGCATTGTTTGGAGTGAATGAAATACATAAAACACCAGCATTGGATTAGCTTCAGCTTGTCAACTGTTGCTCCCAGCAGAGTGGGCGCAGTGAGCTGGTGGAGGTGCAGTCCTGCCTGTCCCAGGGCAGGGGGGCTGTGCTGGTCTCCAGCCCTGCTCCCCACTGCAGGGCTTCCTGCTCTTGCCCACCACAAGACACTGGCCCCCGGGGCAGCCCGGGAGCCCCCCGGAGCTGATATAAATAGGAAACTGTAAACACAACCATTGGAGATAAGAGACAGCTACGATCACAGGGTTTACTGCTTAAAATGTCCCACCCTCCCCGCCCCAATCCACACCCCTATGTCCCTGTTCCCACTCCATAAAAAGGTCTCCAGTAACAAAATCTTCGATCCAGGCTTGGAGTAAAGGTGAGGTGCTCAGGAGTAAAAAGGGACATTGCAACCTTAGCAGTCTCTGCCTGGGAGGGGAGATGGTGGCAGGAGGGAGAAAGAGGGTTAGCTGGTTCAGGTCCTTCAGGTACATTTGGTTTGTCTGGAGGACTCCTAGGGTTATACCTGAGATGAAGACGTCTAGAGGACACTCCACAGCTCAATTAAAACGCGGTTGGTGTTTTCGTGCCTAGAAGAGCCCTCCCTGCTGGGATTTGTCTGTCGCGCTCGCACCAGGCAGCAAGAAAGCAGCATCCCTCCTCTGCTCAGCACGGGGCTATCTGAACCAATGCTTGGCTGGACAGACCCCTCATGTGTCGAGGATCTCGCTGGTGGGCGACGGCTCATGGGGGATGCCCTGTGTGCTGTGGATGGTCTGGTTGTGCGAAAGGGAGTTCTGCTGGAGCTCCAGGGCGATGGCATTCTGGGGGAACTCCTTCACCTGACGCTTGTACTCCAGGAAGGTGCAAGCCTTGGTGGCGATCGCGATGATGTTCTTGCCAATAAAGATAGTGGAGACCCTGCTGTCCTGGAACAAGATCATGTTGATGGCCCGGATAAAGATAGTGACGATGTTAATGGTGACCAGGCTGAGGACGGGATAGAGCATCATTTTTTGCGGGGCAATGTGCTCCCCTTGCATGCTGATCTCACTGAGGGACACGCAAGGCAGGATCAGGAGGAGTATGTAGCAATAGAAGAACATGAGCCCCTCTGCCCAGATGGGCAGACCAGTCCTGTGTGGCTCCCACAGATTGGCCTGTATGTCCAAGATATCCAGCAAGTCAAGGGCCACCCAGAAGAGGCGCCCCCGCAAGTCCTCTTTCTTCCGAAAGGTCCGTATGTATTCCATGCTGTCCAAGGCTACCAGCACCAAGTAGAGCCCTGGCACACAGATGGAGAGCAGTAGGGTCAGGGCTTTCCTGGCCACCGTCTCCAGGTTCTTCTTGTCTGCTTTGTAGTTCTGAAAGATGAAATACAGCTTGATCTCCAGCACGAAGATGTAGAGGAACCAGAGGATCATGGCATAGCCTCGCTTGGCTGTCTTCACCTCGGCCCCCACCCACACGGCCACATAGCGCAGCACAATGAGGAAGCAGATGTCCCCCACCAGCACGATGATGCACACGCCGATCTTGCGGGGCCCCTGGTTCTGCTCCACCAGGTAGGCGTCCATGAAGGCCATGCTGGTCATGATGACAATGGTGGTGAGACAGACGTGGCGCTTGTCAGGTGGTGGCAGCACCATGGTGAGACGAGCGTCCCTCCGTCCCTCCGCACCAGCACTAGGGGAGCGGTCCTGCCGGCGGTGCGTGGAGGGACATCCACGGTGAGCCCAGGGACCAAGGGTCGCTCCGTCCCCCACTCCCACCCCAGGAAGAGGTGCCTGGAGGAGCAGTGGCTCAGGTGGCAACCCTGCCCTCCCAGAGCTCTGGGCTGTCCTTGCAGACCCTACCCCAGCTCTTCGCCCTTCGCTGGCCGTGCTCTGCAAGCAGCGCGGCTCTGCCCCCAGCCCAGGGCTGGCTGAGCAGCCCAGCCCCAGGCACCCTCCGCCACCAGCAGCCAGGGCTCACAGAAGTGCAGGCCCTCCTGAAGGAATACCCCTCCTCTGTGGTGGATCCCCCATCGCTGTTAGGCTCTCCAGCAATCCTATGGCCCTAATACACCTTCAGGCTCCAAGCCTCAAATCCTGATACAGATCCCTGGAAACACGGTAGGTGACTGGGGAGCAGGCGGAGAGGAGCTCTCTCTCTTCCCAGAAAGACCCCACGTTCCTCCAGGACCTGGGGGCGTCCCGCTGTGTCCTCACGGGGAAACACCTTCACACCTATCCCCACAGGACTGTGCTGGGATCCTGCTGCTCTGAGTTGTACACGCATCCCTCCATCCCTGGAAAAGATAGCAGAGAACGAGTATTAGGGTCCCTCTGTGTGCTGAGCATGGGATGGTGAGGATGACATCCCCCTCAGCTCCCAGCACACTGTGGCATGAGCCAGGCTCTCAACAGGTACCATCCCACCACCAGGGCACCCACCACCATGCTCTGTGTGTGACAATGCAGAAAAGCTTTTTGTTGAGTATGAACACCACATGGGGTGTTCTGCATGAAAACACAGCATGCTGCCCCTACACAGGCACTCTTGGTCCAAAACTCCTTGGCAAACTCATGCCCTGGGCGCTCCGGCTGTCTCTGCAGGAGAGACACAAAACCACAACCCCAGTGGAGACAGGTAGGTTCTTAGCATCCCCAGGTCCAGGTATCCCAGCCCAGCAGTGCCTCAGCTGCAGCAAGGAGAGAGACCCACATGACCTGGGGAGGTCCCAGCCTGGGGACAGTTCTGCTCAATTATGGCCACAGCATTTTGCCAGTTACTGAGCAGCTCACTGGGTCTGGGGACATCCCTCTTTGAGTAAGGGTGAGGTTAGGGCTGGCACATGGGAGACAAGGCAAAGCTGTCCCCAAGGTGCCATGAGGTGCCAGCAACTTTCTGGACAGTCTCAGCTGCTCATGGCCACAGCTCCTTCTTGCCATGCTGCGCTTGCCTAATTAACTTGTTAATCTTTTCTGCACATGGAACACACTCCCAGAAGTGAACAGGTCCCAGTGCACTCAAGAGTGCTATCAAACTGCTTAAATGGAGATAGATCACAATCACAGCCAGAGATGCCCATCACACACCATGTGACAGCAGTTCATGGGAAGGGAAGTGCATGACCCCGCAAAGTCCCCTACAGATCACCCCACCTCATCCTGTGGTCATGTCCTCCCATGGATCCTCATCTCTCATGCAACCTGCACCTTGCCAGCCCTCCACACCACACCTGTTGGTGGGAATGGCTGCCAGGCTGCTGGGTCTGCAAGCACTCCCTGCCCAGCCTGCTGGGGCTAAGCTGAGCTTAAACCTGAATTTGGAGGAGGTGAAAGCGCCACCCTGAACCCTGCACATCACTTGGGGCATGGGAGCATCCCTTCTTACAGGAGGGCAACCAGGACCCATGGAGAGCCCTGGGAGATAGCTGGTGCTGCTTCTGCTCCCCACCACACGCTTACCAAGGACACTCTCAAACCTGAGCACTCTCATCTTTTAAGCAGAGGTGGAGATAGAAGGGAAGAAGCCAAGCCCAAGGGGATGTAAGCCACTAAAAACCTGCCCTACTTTGCGGCTGCTTATGTTTATGGAGCTTCATTTAAATAAAAGCTGGATTCTCTCCTGCTTCAGGGAGACAAAAAGAACAAAGAAAAGAAAGTGGGAAGCCAGATGAGTCAGAGCCAGCCCTACCGTGTGCCTGAGTAGGTGGACAGCAGGGATATGTGTACCTGTGCCCTTGTTCCCAAAGGATTTGGCAGGAGAGGATGCGGGTACTCAGAAAACGTCTGCAGGGGACTTAAAGATGCTGCCCCAGCCAGGACCCTCAGGTTGGTCTTCTGCTGCCCTACTCATGCTGAGCAGGGAAAACTGGTGTGTTAAAATGATTTCTCAAGCAGGAATTGCTAAGAAAGAAGCCAAAAATATACAGGAATTCATGAGTACTGCTACATGGTGCTTCCCAGGTAAGGCACTCCCTGCAGCCTCACTCTCACCAGCGCAGTTCTCTGCAACATCTCAAAGCTGCCGCTTGGGGCTTCAATTTGCTCTTTCTTGAGGTTTAGGATAAAAATATACAGTCATTGCTGTAACTGCTTTAAAACTCATGCCAAGTTTTACAGGGGATTTATAGCCAAGGATGGATAATTCCAGATAAATTAGGTCTTTCAAGAGAGAATGGTGTTTTTTTTCTTTTCACCCTGCAAGTATTTATGCCTTCAAAAGACAGCAGTTATTTAAAGGGCAGTGGGTTGCATCACAGTGCGATAAGGTTAGGAAGCAGCTTGCTTGTAAATCCTGCCCCTCTGCCCTGTGCACTACTCGTGTGGTGAGGGAAGATGGGGAAGGCACAGCTCCCATCCCAAGCTCTCCTCGCACCTCCATGAAAACAGACAGAAACCCCCTTTCTCCCTCTCTGTGAATACCCAGGGCACTGAACGGTGCTACTTCACAGGGGTTACAGCAGCAGCCAACAAGTCTTTAACCACTGGTGGCGAGCAGATTGTTTTCAGAAAAAAAAAAAATGCTCAAATGGCAGGTTCTTCCCTCATGTCTGCTCCTGAACGATTGCCGGCAGCTTGGGATGGGTTTGATAAACATGTCCATTTGTTGCAGTGACCTTTCAGAGCAGGGGAAGGGGATTGCAGGGCTGAGCTGAAACACAGGGCTTGTGTGCTGCTTCCTCTTGGGTTAAATCATACATTACCCAGGGTGAGCACTTCTCTTGCCTTTTGCAAATAGTTTCCAAGCACTTGCTGCAGTGCAAGCTCTTCTCCTTATTTCCCAGCTGTGCAATAGCTGGTGTTTTCCCCACCTCTTGCAGCCCCGGTGCTATCTGGAAATATGGAGGTCTCTGCCCATCCGTGCAGCAGAGCTTGCCCATTTGCTTAATGTGTGACCATCCTACCAGGGAGAGGGCACGCAAAACTCTCAGAGGACTATTAGAGAAAAGCAGGCAGTTTTTAAACACCATTACTGCAGGAAATCCTGATTCATAACTTTTAAATGACTGCATCTGACAATACATTCAGAAACTGTTTGAGAACTGTGTCGGATAAACAAGACAATGAGCACACCAGAGAGCCCCAAGAGAACATTTGAGGCAAATATTTGTTTAGAGAAGTATTCACAAAACTTTCTTCCTGCAGGAATTCTTGTAAATAAAAGGCAGCTCACCTGAACATAATGAGCTTGGAGCATTACCAGTGCCAGTGAGCCAGGCTGGCAGTTTTCTGTGGGGAGAGATCTAACAGCCTTTGTATCCTGCTTGGTGCCAGGACTCCCACAAGCAAGTACTGCAGCAGTGCTTCAGTCCTGGCAACTATGGGCCTCCTTACCAGGACAAAATTCAATCCCTAATTGCATATTTTCCTTTAATGCTACCCTGCACAAACAGTCCCATTGCACTGGAGTGAGCAAATGCCCTCTGTAACATGTACAGCAGCTTGGGACCAGCTGACAAGGCAGAGCCCAAGGGCAGCATCCAGCCCCACCAGTAAAGACCATCAGCATGGCATGGGGATAGGCAGCACCACGTCCCCTCTCCACCTCCAGGGTGTGCTTCAGGACACCCCATTTCCCAGCTCAGCCTGCCCTTTCCCAGCCTCCCTGCAGGATGGGAGAGGTTTCAGTGGGAATGGCGGGGCTGTGCCTTCCTGGAGAAACTCAGGGGTCCAAATACAAGTGAAGGGCAGGGTTTGCACTCTCATCTCTGCCCTGTTTCCTCTGGTACCAAGGGAAAGTGAGCAGCATTGGTGCAAGTCAGCCCCTGCCCTATTACTCAGGTGCCTCTGCTCTGGCTAAGGAGTTATTTCTTGGTCTTGCACCTATTTTTCCCAGCCCTCACAGATGCTATAAAGCACCCATGGTTACCCAAGGACATGCGGTCACATCCTTGCTTCACCATCAGTCCAGGCAGTTTGGAAGAAAATTAAACTGTGCTTTTCCCTTCAATGCCGGTGGGTTGTTGAGGTGTGATTAATTACCACTAGCTCTGCCCTTACTGGTGTCTGCAACCCACAGCCACCCGTCACAGTGCCCTCCTGCATGCCCTCCTGCCTCTTCTCACCGCTCCTGCCCAGCATCACCTGGCACAGCACCAGGGACTGCACCCAAGGGCAGGTGCAGGGAGATGCCACCATCCCTGTGCACCAGAACAAACCCCATCTTCCCTGTCTGGGGAGCAAGTGGCCACAGACAAGCCTGGAAGGCTTTTGGAGCCATGGGCAAAACAGTCTCATTAATGCCAGTAGGTGCTTCCCAAACTCTGGCTCTACCTGGCAAATTAATTTAAATTATTTATGTAATTTGAATTCTGTCTATGAAAAAAAAAAAAGGGGAGTGAGACAGAAGTATACACAACGCACTTCCCAGGTAGTTAGGATGCTGCATTGCTTAAAGCTTCATTTGCACTTTAATTGCTTTGATTTATTCCAGCTCTTCCTGAGTATAAATCTGAAGTTCCCCCTCACTTAGTCCTTCAGCCCCTTGGAGAGTTGCTGCTCCACCAAGCCCTTTTGCCAGCTAGCAGCACCCACCCTGCAATGCTCTGTCCCCAGTGCAAGGCAGGAGGAAGTGATGGGCAGAACCACCTTTGCCAGGGACTGAAGGGAAGATGCAGCAGACCCACCAAGGCAGTGTCACGGCTCTCTGGCAGCCGGCTGTGCTCCAGGGAGCAGCTGAATTGCAGTCAAGCGCCCTGCTCTTGGCAGAGGTCAGGGCAAGGGAGCCTGATCAAGGCTGTTCACCGCTTACATGACTTGTGACCCCCAAATTACCTGTGAACTCTGTTCACCATGTAAGGATGGGGCTTACAGGCAGGACAAATTCTCCTCTGACTGAGAAAAAACTATAAATCATGTTGTCCTCGTGCCATTGCATGTTCCTGCCTCACCTCACTGACAGTCAGTGCCCGGGGGTGTTTGGTTCAGCTTCACTGACCTGCAGGCTGAGATTTCACCTGCACCCCCAGGCAGTCCCTGGAGACTGACACCAGGAGGATGCTCATACCCTGAGGAAGGTTGCTGCTGGGCAGCGGCTGCACCCTCCTCCTCCAAGGCAGTACCGGGATCTCAACTGCATCCTGTGAAGGAAATGAGATTGAGGAAGATTTTTCCGGACCCTGCCCACTAATTGTGTCTGAAGGAGGAAACAGCCCACTTGCTAATGATTACAGATAATTTACTATGCAGGCACATTGAGAAATGGGGAAAGAGCAGCAAACTGTTCCCAGAACCTGCCCAAAATAAACAATGCAATGTCAGACAAAACCAGCTCCTGCTTATACCAGTGAGTGCATCAGATGTGCTCTCATGCTGCAAACCCCCTCAGTCCCTTTTGGGGTTCACTTCACCCTCTTTTCCCAAAAACAAACCCAAGCAGAAGGTATGAGAACTGTTGCCTGAGTAGGGAAAAAATAAAATCACCCTCTCAATCACATCATTTTGGTGATGGGGCAGGGAACTGCTGCTTGCCCAAAGCAGAGCCCTGCACAGACTGGACAGATGGACAGATGGCCTTTTTGTTCTCAGTCCTGCACCCCACAGCCATTCTGGTCAGGGCTCTCCCACCAATACAGGCAGCTGCAGCTTCCAGGAATATCTCCCCATTCACAAACACACTGAGTTTGATGATATTTGACAGACATGTCAAAAAAAAAAAAATCCCAAAAGAACAAACAAACAAGAAAACCCCAAACCACAAGGCTTTTCAGATGTTTCAGGTGTTTAAAAATCATTAATGAGGGTGATTCATTTTGACTTCTATGTAAAACGTGAAATTATAATACTATGTTTTGAGTCTACCAAAGCAATTTACCATTTTTCGAGCAAAATGCTTCTGCAGAGGAACTTCCTGGCATTTCCAAGTCAGGTGCCTTTTCAAGGTTTTGTTCTGATCTGGACCAAACCCCAGATTAAAAAGTGTCCAAATCCCCCATGGCTTGTCGGTTTGTTGTGAAAAAAGGCATGCTTGGCAAACATCTGTCTGCATGTGCATTTGCCATGGTAAGAGGTGCACATGGAGCTCAGTGCCTGTGGAGTGCAGGTCCTGATTGTGGAGGTGTCCCCATCCTCCCCTCCCTGCTGCTGGCTCCTTGCACCCTCTGCTCTCCCTTCAGCAGAGCTTTCCCCATCAGTCCTGTGACATTTCTCTCTCTGCTATCTTGGGGATTCTTCTGGGCTTGCTGTTCCTCTGCCAAACTCCTTCAGCATTTTCTCCATGCCCCTGCACTCCCAGCCCCACTGCTCCTGCAAATGTGCTCAGCACTGGCTCTCCCAGTGCTGTCAGGACTTGCCCCTGCCAGGGGATTTTGATCCAACTATACATTTTTTTTTCTTTGTTTTCCAGGCTTTTTCTCCACTTTTTTTGAGATGCTGTTGGATTTTAGGTATTTCCTTCAGCAAGCTCGCAGCCCACCCTACACTGTGCTGTCAATTGGTATAACCAACAATCTCGCTGGTCCCCTAGCCAGGGCACTTGTGACAGTGCCAGCTCCCCAAGCAGGTCCTGTCCCCTGCCTAGGAAACTATTTTGCTTTCATCTGAAGGAGCTGTGCCATCCTTGTGCTGGGAACAAAGGCACTCAGTGCACGGGAGTCTTCCCGCAAGCATGGCAGGGCTCACAGTGCACTTGCAACTTACATTTGCACAAGTCATGTCACTAAAATACAACAACACATGACCAGCTTTGACCTCTGCTGGTACTTTCCTGGATAGAAAGGCCTCACCCAAGTGGTCATCAAGTTTCACTTGCACAAAAAGACCACAGGTTGGATTTTTCCTGTGCTATCAACAGGCATGAATGCAAACACCACAAGCAAGCCAGGCCAGGAGCATAAAACTTGGATCTGATGTCAGTAGCCTGAGGATGTGCTTCTGCAAGTGACTCACTGCCATGTCCTCAAATAACCTCACAGTGTCAGTACTGGGGGAAAGGAAAACATGGAGCCAGAGCACAGTCCTCACATAGATGCTTTCCTTCACTGCTTGCTGGAAATCCCCACCTCTGCTCTTGTTCATCCTTGTCCTCACTCCCCTGAGTGCTGGCAGAGAGGCACAAACTTTCCTGGGAGTGCTGCTGCCAACATCCCCACTCTGCACCATGTGCCTGAGAGCCAGGTGGGAGAGGGAGTCAGCTAATTAAAATAAAATGGAAGCTGGTGGGTGAAGCTATAACTAGGAAAGTGCTGGGAGCTTTCTGATGCTAAATGCATGCTTGCAGGGAAGGAGCTGCCAGGAGCTCTGGGGCAGAACTGCAGAGATATACCAGGGAAGATGCATCTGAGATCCACAGGCATCTCCTGCCTGTGTGAGAGGGTGTTCAGATAGGGATGACTCTGCAGTAGATGGCTGGAGGGATGAGGGGCTGGCTTGCAGGCTCTTCTAGGGACCTGGGCAGAGAGTCACCTGCTGGTTCCTCTGACCTGCAGCCAGGCTGGCTGTCAGACTTAAGGCAGCAGGTGAGGGACCTCTCTTTTTTTATCCTCACTCACCCAGACTATGCAAGGAAAGGCTGCGAGTGGCAAATGCCTGATGCATGTAAAGCAGGACAAGCTCCAAAGGGAATAGCTGGGAGGACAGAGGGGTCTGACTCTCAAATTGCAGTCCTGGACACCTCTGCTACTTGATGCTGAAGGTGTAGAGCACTTTCTGCACTCAGTAGCTTTTGGAGATGCTGCACCAGCTCTGTGTTAGGGTGGCGGGACAGCAAGAATGACTGTGTGTGTCCTGCTGCCACGAGAATACTTATCCTCCTTGTGTCCCCCAGCAAGCAGAGGGCCTGGGTGCTCAAGGAGAGGCATTGGCTTCAGCACCATATAGCTGGGGAGAGACCTCTGGAGGCCAACCAGCTCTTACACAAAGCAAGTGGCATCTCTGCCCCTCTGCTTGTCCCTGCTGCCAGGCTGTGGTGGCACATTGCAGCTGGGCAGCAATTGCAGAGAAACAACTATGCTCCTGTTATTCCCTCTCTGCCCTGAGCATAGCATTAGTAGAGGTGGGACGAGCTGGGCAGGCTGCTACTGCTGCCATCAGTCTGGCCTTTGATTAAGAGTGATTGTTCTGCTCTTAATTAACAGGAGACAACTGCTGGCTGCTCTGGTGGAATGGAGGAGCAGAGCCCAGTGGCTGTGATGAAAAGAGATTGTGTGTGCTGGTTCCCACTGAGCCTGGCAAGGCCACCCTCTGCCCAGCCATGCACAGGGCTGTGGGCAGCACTGCTGCCAAACCTCGCCAGGGACTCCAAACACAGAGAGGGGGACTCTGCCCCTCCAGCACCGCCAGGGTTCAGCCTCTGTGTGAACCGGCAGCAGATATGGGGGAGACCACATAATCCCTGGGGTGATTTTGTTGCTGTCTGTTTCCCAAGCCACCATAAGGTGGTACTGCTGGCAATGCTTGGCTGGTCCCCAAAGGTTTATTCCCCTATCTCCTCCTCAGAGACCTTCCTGAGACACAGCCTCTCCTGTGACAACAGGTCTCATCTTCCAGTGACACCTGGTGTGCTGATGCTCCCCTGGGTTGGGTCTGTGCAGCCATCTGCCCTGGTAGCCTGCATGGGGTGATGGGCTCCCCTGAGAGAGGTGTGGAGCTGCTCAGCCTCTTGCCTTGACAGCTGATCCAGTTCCCCATGAGATGAGAAGGCAGCTCAGCTATTTCTGATTCCCAGAGAATGACTTGTGAGCAGGCAGCAGGGCACAGGTGTATACCAGTGAAGTTTCACCAAGAAAGTCATGCCATTTTTCTGAGTTCACCTCAAACCTTTTTAATGCAGGGACAGTGTGAAAGAAAAAAGTGCTGGGTAACTTGCAAAATCAAGGGACCTTTGCCTTGTCATGCACTTGGTGACTCTATTTTGGCAAGGCTGGTGCAATGTCAATTATGGGTGACAACAGCTCAAAGCTATTTGTCATGAAACATTAACAGAATGAGAACTCCTGGTGGTGCACCCTCCATCAGACAGCTACTAGCCTGTGTCATGGCAGGGGGCTGGTGATACCACAGGCTGGAGATGGCCCTCAGTGAACTCTGTTCTACACTTGTGCTCCGGCATTTAAGTCCATGCCACTGCCAGATCCTTCTGGAACAGGCTCTCTGGCACCAAGCTCAAGGTCACCCTCCCCATCCTGTGCATCCCTCAACCTCTGGGTGGGAGCAATGCTGGTATCTGCTGCTCTGGCATCACCTGGGAGATGAGCATTGCTCCCATCTGACAGTTCAAGAAAAACAATGCCAGCCTGGAGGTCGCTGGGGAAACATTTCTCTTCCTCTGGTTTCTAGCCTTCTCTCTACCAGTCATCTAATAAATCTAATAAAATCTGTCTTGCTGGTGTCTAATTCAATTCTAGCACCCAGAGACCAGGCTTCTTATGTCACTCACAGACCTAACCAGCTCCATCCTTGGCATATGAGGGGCTCCTGTAGGCTCCTCCAGAAGAGAGCAATTACCTGGGATCAGGACTCACAATCAATTACATGTTTATAGGTTTTCCTTGGGTCACACCTAATTGAATTATTTAGACACTTGAATACCATGGTCAGAGGGAGCTGATGACTTCTAGACTGAAATCTTGGCACTAAATGAGACACCTTGAGTTCCACCTCGAAGACGACTCATCACAGCATCTCCTGTTCACACTTTCACACAATATCAGCAATCTGCAATGTATTCATCCTAATGCCATCTTCAGCAAGCAGCTAGGCTTTGATTCCTACTCTAAAGGGAAATGGTTTCCAAGGTCACACAGAGTTGTGACCAAGCCCAGTTCCCCAAATATGCTCCAGCACCTGGAACCATAGATAGTGGCTCTGCCCCATGGTGCGTTTTCTGGTCGCTGACATCAGTAGTTTCAGGGTCATGGTTCAGCAGTGCTTGGAGGGTCAGGGAGCCAGGGCTGCAAATGCCCTGATCTGAGCTTTGGGGAGTGTGGCTGATGAAGGCTTCTGGTCCCATCATCTTCACAAGGGGAATCACCCATGCTGTGTCACATGCTGCTAAGGAACCACTGCAATGCTCCCAGCAGGATAGATTTGGGTTTCCACAGTGCTGCCCTCCCAGAGGCTCTCCACGTGCCCCCCAGGCACTGACACAGTGATGCTTTAAGGTGTCTGGAAGCCAGACCAGAGAGATGCTGGGAACTGTCTACAGCATGGGCACCAGCCAGCATGTTATGGGAAGGGGACAGGATGGCTGAGATGAGCATGACCCCAAGGATTTGAAGTAACAACCTGTGTATCTCAGCCAAGATCTCTGGTACCCTCTCCTTTTCATATGCCCAGTGGTGCCAGCCAACCAGGGACACTTCCATGTGCCTTGTGCAGCTCAGACCACTAGTGGTCCAGCTAAAATACCTTCATGGTGCCCCTTCAGGGGTGTGAGCTGTTGGTTAGGCAGCACCTGGAGGTGCAGAGGTGTGTGCTGCTCATTGGGAGTAAGCTGTTACTTTGCAAGAGCTGTTGGGCTTTCAGGCTTTCCTCGCTAATGAAATTCTTTCCCTCCTGAGGGGCAAAAAAATAACCAAAACAAAACTTAATTGACAAAGAAAAAAAAGAAAAAAGAAAAATATCCAAATCATTGATCCCTGTAGAAGATTCATGCTTGGAAGGACCCATGTGTCATGCTGGCCTGTGGAGTGGTGTGAGATGGGGAGGGTGAGCAGACGAGCAGGAGCCTGTCCCCAGCCCCAGGAAGCTCCTGTGCTCCTCAGTGCCTGGTCCCAGGTGAGGAGAGTGCTTGATATGGAGGCTGCACAGAAACTGGGAGATGCCACAGCTTCCCCATCCGACAGCGCTGGCAGGAGTCCTCTCCCCCAGGAGGATGTGACAATTTGCTGTTCTGGAGCTCATTGCCAAAGAGATAAAATATTTATGGCTGCTCTCTCTTGCTTCCTGTTTCAAGCCACGGTGACTTATTTGTTACAAATTTACATGCATGTTTAAAGACATCTTTACATTCCTTCTAAGTATAAAAGGTTTATTTCTCCATGTAGCATTTTGCCAGTCAGAATCAGCCACCCCATCTACTATGTGACTGCATTTGTGCCCAGCTTCAGTGCTCATTTTCCTCTTGGTAATGATTATCATTATATGAAGAAAAATGGGTCATTTAGAGCAGTTTCTCCCCAAATGAAAGGCTGTGGGATACAGGATATCATTAAAATTCTAAACCTGACTTCCAACCTCAAAGGCAGGCTCTTGCTATTCGGTGTCTCTGCGGAGGGAGGGAGGAAGGGAGGTAGGGAGAGGGTGCATCATGAACGTGCTTTGGCCATGAAATGACTGGCTGAGTCCCCGTGGCTGCTGCTGCCAACATCCTCACTGGCATTAAGGTCCCCGGGCTGAGGTTGTCGCCTGTGTGGTGACACACGGACTCCCTGCCTGGAGGTGGAGGGCAGGGGCTGCCTCCCAGCCTCTCCAAGGCTTTCTCCTGGCCAGTGCATCCCCAGGTCATCCACTGCACCCGCTCCAGCCACACGATGCATGGGACAGTACAGCCAGAGCAGGCGACGGGAGATAATTCCTATCACAAAAAGAGCAATTTAGCTCCTGCCAGGAGGAGGTGACGGGGTGAGGTGCCCTGCAGAAGGAGGGCTAGCAAGCTTAAAACCTGGTGCTTGGACAAGGGAAGAAAGCAGACTGAAGTACTGAGACGCAGCATCCCTGGAGGCAGCACTTGCTTTGCCCTTATCCATTGCTAGGGATCCCATCTGAGAGTGTCAGTGCTGTCCCACGGGCTGGCTGGCCAAGGCTAGGACCTGCCACCAGTCCCTCCAGCATCCCAACACTCCTGTACCCACAGCTGCAGGTGCCCAGGGATGGAGGAGATGCTTGCCCTAGATCTAAGCTCCCAGCATCAGGGTCCCCTCCAGGCTTTGGGCTGACTCCTTCCCTCCTCATTCCTGATGACAGGAAAACGTGCTCTGCACATGTTCAGTGCTAGCTTTGTATGTGACAGCAGATGTCCCACTGCCTGGTGTTTTCTGCTTCCTGCTCCCCAGCATGCTGCTGCCCCAGAGTCTCATTTCTATCTCCTGGCATCCCCATAAGGGGCTTCACAGGGAATGTTTTGCTTGGAAAGGCTATGCAACTTCTGTGCAAGCCTGAAATTGCTGTGTACAGAGCTGTAAGGCAAAGCTAATCCGTTTTGCAGCTTAGCCAGCTGCTGAAAGATGTTATTTAAGAGTGAGGAGCTGCTAACTGTTTTTCTCCCCTCCATGAAATGGGAGGGACAAGGGATATTCAGAGGATGAGAGATGGAGACTGACCCAAAATGGCGAATTTACAAATATCTTTTAAGAAGGGAAACTTGCCCTGAACTGTCAACTTTTGAAGTAATTCCTTCCTAACTGTGTTCAGAACAGACTAATTTTTCATTCTTTTTTTTTTTTCTTTTCACATTTTAAATCAAAATGTGCATGGAAAGCTCTCTTGCTGCTGCTGATCCCAGCCAAGCAAACACACCACAGCTAATGCCATGGCTCATCATGGGACTCAGGAACAGTCAGATCAGCCCATCCTGGTGACTACATTAACCAGCTGCACATGGGGTTTTAAGCAAAATAAAAAAACTATAAAGAATGGTC
The DNA here is from genome assembly GCA_035221455.1 of Xenops minutus. Taxonomy (NCBI): domain Eukaryota; kingdom Metazoa; phylum Chordata; class Aves; order Passeriformes; family Furnariidae; genus Xenops; species Xenops minutus. Next base: position 30,688,573 of record JAWWEE010000004.1, on the reverse strand, counting down.
AGGAGCCAACCTAGGATGCTTTGTTCAGCCTCAGAACTGAGTCCTTCCTCTCTGGGGTTATTTTACCCTTCACTTCCCCTTCCCTCTGCTGGTAACTTTGGATTGACTTTAAAGTAGCAAACGGTTTGTATTTCTCAAGAACAATGAATGTGGTTTGCTACAAAACATAGTTCCAGGGGAAGACGATTAGGATTCAAACCTCATTCCCAACTGATGTCAGACAAAGGCAAGAGCAATAAAATCTCCTTCTATCCACTAATGGCCACAAAGGCATCACACACCTTCTTCCGTGCTGAGAGGGAAGCTCATCCCTGGGGAATTGGGAATAAAGTGTGGAATGGAGCAGACATTTCCCAGTTTTTTTGAGAAATAACATGAAACACAATAAATGTCTTGCTGGCAGGTGTTTCTGACTGAATTTTCAACTGTAAGAGGCATGGGAAAATTCGTGTTTGCAGGGCAACAGGCATCCCTCCTGTGCAGTGATAAAACCCTGCTAAGGAAGTGGTGAGACTCTCAGACAGGGAGTCCGGGGGAGACTGAGACTAGGAGTGCTCTCCCATGGGATCCCCCAAGGCCTGATTTGTCCCTTTAGGCAAACATTTCTCATTAGAATTTCTCAAAGCCCACCTCCCAGCATGGGGGACCCAGGGGACCCTCCTCCACTGCAGCTCCAGGGGTGCTGGTCTGCTCTGTGGCCCCATGTGTTACAACAATTCTCCCTTGTATTTACATATTTGCATGAAGTAAGGATGGCCCCGCTCTGGGTGGTTGATCTCTCTTTAATTTGGTAGCCAATATCTGCCACAGGGCACCATGAAGCCTGCACCTTGTAGCCACCACCACGCTTAGCTCCTGCCTGCAGGGATGTCCCCATGTCCCACACAGCCACAAGGAGCCCACAGGGGCTGGTTATGAGCACAGAGGCCAAATATTGGACAGAAAGTCATGAATATCTGTTGTCTGAGGGATGCAGCAGGAATGTGCAATTGAGAGGGAGGGATCCTCACACCCCCTGGTCCTCACCCAGTGCCTAGCTGGCCCCTCTCAGCCCAGTGGAGCAGGTTTCGAGCCAGGGTACAGGGACCAGCCAAAGACTCAGCTCACCACAACTGCAGGTGCCAAGAGCACCTACCTTGGGAACAAGGAGTGCTAAGGACCAGAGCTGTGCAGCTGGGGAATGGTTTTCTGACATAAAACCCACCACAGCTGAGCTCTTCCAGGGGAAGTACCAGCAGTTTCTTGGTCTCTCCAGACATGGAGCATCTCTAGCATGCTGGGGACTGACTTCAGTGTGATTTTTGTTATTTTAGGGCTTCGTGAACCAACTGAATGCAGAATGCAAGCTGGGTTTTGTTTGCTTCTACTGTGCACAGTGAGGGTGCACCTGTCTGGGGGTGATGGGGCTCCTCATTGTGTGGCTTCTCCACCATGGCTGGGGCCTGAATGCTCTGCTAAGGAGAGTTCTGCCTTTGGGATGGAGCTGCCCTGCTTCCCAACCAAGCAGCACCCACCACCAGGACACTGGGGTAGGACATGGGGATGGTGGGACCCTTCTTTCTCCTCGTGCTGTGTCCTACAGAGCCCTGACCCACTCCTGATGAGAGCACAGCTCAAGCTGTTCAGTACTTAGCTGTTTTCTGCTTACTCAACTGTGGGCTCCTGCCAAAGGAGGGACTGGCCTCCCAAGCTGTGTCTGGCTGACACTGCAGCCCTTGTGCTTCCTTCCCAGGGGACATCCATTAGTGCCATTAGCTCTGTCCCACTCTGCTACTCTCCCTGACAAGTACTGGCCCAGGAATGGGGCATTACTCAGAAGAGATCTTGGCCAGCAGGGATGTATCCCTGCTTCTGTAAGATTATCTTTGGGCTGTTTTCCCCAGCATTTTGCTTCAGCTCAATTTTTGGGGGGTTTCTTTCTGCCTTGGGATCCCTAGAGCCCTTCCCTAAACTTCCTTCTTTCCAAACCTCTCCTTCCAGCCTCCTTTGCATGTTACACCCTACTCCTGTGTGATGGGCTGGTGGCTGTCCACCTTGCCCGTAGTGACAGTCAGCTGCTTCTAACCACATAGTTAAACCCTGTAGTCCTCCTGCAGGACCAGAGCGAGCTGGCCTGGGCAGGACTTGCTCTCTGCCCCCAGAGGGGCAGCTCCAGCTTGCAGTGTGAGCTGGGGGGGGGTACAATTCCTCCATGGTGCTCAGCCCTGCCTCCTGCTTGAGGTGGTGGGTCCTCTGACCCTCCAAATCTTCACCCTGTTTTTAGTGTTCTTACATGAATACTGAATCATCTATGGCTTTTTGGGTGCATCTCTGTGTTCCCTTCCCGCGGAAAGCTGATTTCTTTGTGCTGTACTCCAAAATAGCTCAAGTGCACTTGTAGGAGAGACTGTGGAGAGCTGGATTTTCTCTCCTCTGAGCTGGAACACAAGTGACATTCTGCATGATGTTTGTGTGAGCTACACCCTGCAGGATACCCTGTAAGCCTCGGGGCCTGGGCTATGGCAGGATGGGGAGAGCACAGCTAGATTCAGGCTTGCACTAATTTGATCTCAGTTCAGCTTTAAACTGATTAGGGCACACACAGTGCAAATCCTGAATTACTCCAGTTTATACTTAAATAATAACTATATATATCTTTCCACTGAATGAATTACATATTTATAAACATACCCCTTCTGTAAACTTAAAAAAGGTCTTGAAATACAACCAACCATTTGTCACCATACAAATCTGCCGCTGTCAGATTGCTCCTAGTAGTGGGATCCCCTTCTCTGCTGAGCAACAAGCCAGCCTCCAGTTAGTACCTGGTTTGACCTACAGCAGCCAGCTAAGCATCTCCAGTAAGAAAACAGTGCAGATAAGGAGGAAGGAAAGAAGGAACCTTGTACAATAAACAAAGGGCACATCTGTCCCCTCTCTGCTAGCTGACAGAATGCTACGTCAAACACAAGCTCCTAGGAAGTCATCACTTATCCCTGTGTCTTGCTAGACAGCATCTGCTGCAGGCAAGATTATGGATGGACTGTTAGAAGTGATAGTAGATGCTAAGATCCCATTACAGGTGTCACTTCTCCTGTCAACACATGGGGAGCTTATATCTGCAACTTCTGTTTGGTGATGGTGAGCTCCAGCAACAAGGAGGCTCCTCGGTGTCAAGCAAGACGTGTTTCTGTGGGCTGGAGATAACCCATAGCAGCAGTGAGTGTTTTGGGACTTTGCAGCAAAAACCAGCATTACTCATTTTGGGCAGTCCCTGGAAGGCTCCATTTTTGGTACAAACACTACATATCAGGAACATGGATAAGATTAATGAAGTCTAAGCTGAGCAAGGCCACTCCACCTTCCCTTTCCCTACTGCATTGAAAGTAGTAGAAAACAGCTTTTTTTTTGTTTTGTTTTGTTATCTAGTTGGGGGAAAAAACAAACAAATAAAAAAAACCCAACAAAAACTAAACCATCCATGGCAGGGTCATGTTCAGCCATGAGCCCTGAACCTGACCCTTGCACTGCATTCCCAGTTTACCCAGGAACCAGCTCATTGCCTGAGAACCCAGGAGCCAATGGGGTTTTGCTGGCAGCTGCTGCCTTTGGATCTCTATTTCTGTGCATACTAATATGAAGGAAAATGGGATGGTAATTTAATCCTATGCCACTAGAAGCAAAAGCATCACACAAGCCTGCTCATCCTCTCCTCTAAGTTTAGCCCAACAGTGTATTAAAAAGCTGCTACTGGATTCTCGCCAGCCCCTACTTAGCTAAACTACCTGACTCTGCAAAATAGCAGAAAATTCTCCATTCTGTGTTATTTCTGATCCTTGGGAGAACGACCCACATCTGCCAGGGAACTTGACCCCCTGGGCCTGCAGAAAGCCAGTGTAATTTGGGAAAATGGGTGGAGCGAAGAAGGCTTTCGTGTGACATTGGGCATGTTTCCTGTTGCCTGGAGCTGAGCTGCTGGAATCTCAGCTCAGGGCTCCTTCCATCCCTCCGCTGCAAGCCCATACACAGTAATGAATAAATCTGTCCCTACTCACTTATAAATAGTTTATAAAAGGTTCATAAATAATTTCTAGATGTTTTAATGAATAGTTAATCAATTGTTGCAGGGCCCAACAGGTCAGCAGATTGCTTATAGCCATCAATTACAATAGCTGCTGATGAGCTTATAAGCATCAGTAGGACTCCACTGATGTCTGTGACAGGCTTGTAAGCATCTATAAAGAGTTAATAAATAATTAATAAAGGATGCAAGTGCTTTTAATTAAAAGCTGAAGAAGGCTATTGAAAAATGCATTCTTGGAAAGCTATGGCCAACACAAGTAAGCAAACATCTGGACCGGGATTTGTATCCCTGTCTCTGAGGAGCAAAGTTGGCAGAGAAGTGCCAGCCCAGCCCAGCAGGCAATCCGGCTGCCTGAAGAGCAGCAAATTGCCTTTGTTCAAGAAAATCCAGCAGATTTCAGAGAAGCTCTGAGCCTGCCATGGGCTGGAGCAAGGCAGATTGTTCCTGGTCCCCTCTTTGAACCTGGTGCCCACACCAGGGAGCTCGGTCACTTCATCCAGTTGCTGTGAAACCATCCTTCATGCACTGGCTGCTGCGGGTAAGGTACTGGAAAGGAAGGAAACATGGATGCTAGAGAAGCCAAGACCATCCCCATTTTGTGGGGCTTTGGACATCAAAGTGCTCTTCCCTCCTGAGTGACTTCAGGTGAGCTACTGCTCCCCTGGCCTCAGCATCCCTGTGTGCCCAGGGGTGGGTGACACATGAAATGCCATACTGAGGAGCTGTGCACGGGAGCACCAAGAGCCAATAATGTCTGTGGTGTTTGGCCTCCTTAACAGAAGCTCTTTATTATCATTAAACGCTGAATATTTCTGGATGATAAAAGCAATTAAGTGTAAAAAAAGGTAATGATCCGTTCCATATTGCATCCAAAAGATATGAAAATCCCTCATAAAATTATCACCCTAGCACAGAATTGGACCAAAATATCTTTATAATGTAAGACAGAGAACTTTGCTTACAGTCAGAACATTTATAAGGCATTCAATTAGCCACTGGAGGGTTTCTTAGTATTACCCAATTCTCCACGAGCACAGAGGCAATTACAGGAGATTCTAACTTCTTAAATTAAAGACAAAAGACAGGAGAATTTGGATAAAACCTGTTTCCAGGTTCACCCCGCAACGTACATGTGGAGGAAATTTCATGCAGATCAGGCTTAATTTACTGCACAATTTAGCTCTGAGCCAGAGCAAGACTCTTTCTGCGTGTTTGCTAGAAGATTCTCCTGCGTGGGAAGAGGACTGGTACATGATGTACTGCTCTGTGAGCAAGTCCTGAGGATGCTCCCTTAAGGGGTTGGGGCAGGGTACCATCCATTTTCCCTCTCCTGCAGACCCCACGATGCTTATAACAACATCCCCGAGCCCTTTGGCAGGGGTCCCATCCCCAGCTGCTCTGGGGGTATCCATCACAGGGACTCCTGTCCCCCTTGCTCCTGGCCCATGGGTGCTGGCAGCAGCCACGCAGATGTGGCAGTGTCTGTCTGTCCGTGCCTTCAGCCTATGCTCCCCTGCTGCCACTCAGCCCCTGCACACTCCTCCATGCATCACCATGCAATGCTGCTGTGCCCAGGGACCAATTTAGGTTGGAAATAAGGTGTATATCTGTAACGGGCAGTTAATGGGGAGGACAATCAATCACAGCGGCAGATTAGCGAGCGACATGATGGATTTCCTGATTCTGACATCTTTAAATCACAATCAGTTTCTCCTTCCAGAACTGCTCGGGCCGAGCCAGAAGTGATGGGCTCAGTGATGCATCACCCCGTCAAACCTGCCCACAAACTGGTGTTGCGGTGGGAGGCCACATTCATAACCCACCCTGTCCACATCCCCTGCCATGAGGTTCTGGGGCTCCCCCACCCCGGGAGAGGGCAGCAGGGGGAGGAGAAGCTCTCCCTGCACCAGGGGCTTTGATTGCTTCCTCCTGATTTATATTTTGAGAACATTTCAATGGATCAAGGTGTCAGATCTGTAGAGCTGCCAGGAAACACCATTTTCTTTTAATAAGCAGAGAGCAGCAGGTCATTTCATCTCCTCCGTGTACCTGCTCTGCTCCTCCAGCGGTGGGGTAGCACTGCACCTTCCCAGCAGCACCTCTCTTCTCCTTTCAGCGTGGCTCTGGCAGCCCTTTCCCCTCACTGGGAGGGCAGTATGCCAGCACAGTCCCTTCCCAGCAGCTTCTGGGGATCCACACACGCCTACACATCCCCACGGGTGTTTCCTTCTCTGGAGCTGCTCCACGCCACCATGGCCTCACACAAGTACCAGTAGCTGCTCCCGAGCATTTGGGCTTCTCATGACAGACTTGTGAGTGGCTTCCCCACCCCGGCAACACTCTAGAAAGGGATCCAAAGCCGTGTTTTTGGATCTCTTTTGGATCCAAAGGCTTTGCTTTTGGCTTCCAAGCCTGCAAGCCTGGCTTGGCTCACAAACAGCGCATTATATCCAGCCACCAGAGCTAGACGCTTCACGCTGGCTCCCAGTGCAAGCCAAAATCCTCCTGCAGCCCCACGAGAGCCTGGCGCCTTCCCAGGCAGCGAGGACCACAAGCTTCTCAGTGCAGCCATGGGGGTCTGCAGCCCCTCAGCCCAGCCCCAAAGGACCTGGGCAGGCAGAAGCATCACAGGGAGAGGCTGTGTGAGCCCCAGCATGGCTGTGGTCTGTGGGGTGCCCCCAGGACCCTCGGAGCTGGCTGGCACAGACCACTATGTAAACCACTGTGTGACTGGGGAGGAACGAGATGGCCTTCTCATGATGCCATCCCACTGCTGGACATCCAAACCCTTCCTATAAACCCATCCCTGTTCAAGGAGTCTGGGCTGTTCACAGGAAGAAGCGTGCATGGAAAGGTGAAGTGAAAGTTAATATAGCTGCATAAACGACCTCCGACACCTCACAGGGAGGGCACAGGGAAGTGGAAAGTACTTTTATTTTTTTTGCTGAAAAGCAAAGCTCTCCGTTACTTTTTTCAAAGCACTGGAGCATATTCTGACTCCCTCAGGACATTCCCTCACAACCTCTGGCATTTCCCACGCTCTCTCTCCAAAGGGCATGCATGCTGTTTAATCCCATGCTATGGTGCATTTCGATAGTGCTGTTTTGCCAGAGCTGAGACCACTACAGTGGGGCCAGCTGTGGCCAGTGAGGGAGGTCAGGCTGCAAGCAGCATCCCCTGCCAGCATCCCCTGGACCTGACACCCATTAGCCTTTCCTTTTACCCAGTTGGTCACAGCAATGCTGGAAGTCAGCATTAAAGCCATGCTTTGGCATTTCCCAGCTGCTGCTGCTCAGAGAAATCACACTAATATGTGTTATCATGGCAGGGCTGGGTGCCCATGCTGCCTTCCCTGGACCCAGGCAAAGGAGAGAAGGAGAGATTCAAGTGTGCAGAGAGATTCCCCACTGAGAGAACAAGTCCTGGCTCTTGGGGCACTTACATTCAGCAAAAAAATAGGGTGGAAAAGAGCATGTTTACAAATATATATATTCATATCTATATGTATGTCATTATGCTAAGTCATGGTGAGACAAAGTGGATCAGCTACAGTCTTGACATGCTAAAATTAAGTTTTATGTAAAATAAGTATTTTCTTCATGTAGGGCATGTTGGTATTAAGATTTATTTTCATCCTGACTTGTATTACTGCTTGATATGATTGGGCAAAGCCCAGGGCACATGCATATCGTTTCCATTCATAACATATACATGGATTCATGACCTAGCTAGCAAGCTGAATTGCCTTGCAATCTTTTTGCCCCTGCAGAAAGCTTAATAACCATATAAGTCTTAGAGCAAAAAGAGACCCCATGTATTTGATCTGCAAGAAGAGCACTTGAATGGAGTTGCAGGATGCAGAGAAAGCATCACACAAACTGCCTAATATTCATTTCCCATGTGAGCTCATTTCTACAAGTAGGTCCCATCGTGTCCATGGGACTAACAGTGGATGCCAGAGCAATAAATGTTAGTGGAGTGGTTGTATGTGCTCCAGGACAGCCCCTGACTTTCCCAGAAAAGAAAAAAACCCCAGTGAGTTTCTTTACTCCAACTCTTTAACCAAATGCCTTTGGCAAAGACACTGTACTGTTATAAAGAAAGCATAAATTGAATGTTTACAAACGTGTACGTGAGAGCCCCCATGCTCCTGCAGGAACAGAAATACTCTTACCATCAACAGGCCGAAACAGTGAGCTTAATAATGACTTTTCTGTCCCCTGGGGCTTTCCTGACACAGTGAGGAATGCATCCTTGCTGCAGCTGAGGTGCAGGGCTGGGAGCAGTGAGAGCCCAGGGGTCGCTGTCTTGGGAATACAGCATTTATTTCATGGAAACAAAAGTTTCATCACTAACAGCATCCAGGGAACTAAGGCTGCCCAGGGAGAGCAAGATGAGGAGACATGAACAGAAGGGGAAGAAGCACCTGCTTAACTGCACAGGAGGGGAGAACAGGAATAGTTTGGTTCCTGTTGCAAAGAAGCAGGGATGACAGGAAAGACACCATGTGCATCTGAGACACTGCTGAGAAACAGCCCTCTTGAAGAGACCTCCTCCTGTCTTTAGAGAAAAAACTCCTGACAAAAGGTGGGAAAGTCACAGCTAGCTAAGGAGAAGGAAGATGAGGGTTTATAGAAAGCTTTTCTCAGGGGGAGAGAGAGATCAATGAGGACTGGCTTAAAGTCCTGGGTTTCTAGGGTCAAGGCTGAGCTATGACACCCCGATGCAAGCAAGCAGACAATGATGCATTCACTGAAAGAGCCTGACCAGGTATTTGGAGAAATAGGGACCACTGACCCCCCCTAAGAGACCAGGTAGTTTTGTAATCAAAGGACCACGTTGAGGTTGTGCTATAGATCTCTCTGAGAGTCATTTTGGAGCACCGCTGCTGGAGACAGCACTGCTGCTGAGACTGATAAGAGTTTTGCAAGAGGCTGCTTTCCAGGTGGAGGCTGAGATGCAGGTGTTCAAATCAGCTCTGCTTGGATGTGGCTGGAGCAGGCTTTTTATGTGCCAGTTATGGAACTGACATGAAGAGGCTTTTTTTTTTGCTTTTTAAGAAGAAAGAATGTTATAAAAAAGCCAGCTGTAGGAAGTAAGCTTCTATTGGACACTAGTGGAGGAATCACCACTGGCTCCAGTATAATTAAAGAGAAAGGTATGAAAATCAGGCTGGTGATGAGGGCTTCATCCCGAAGAGGAAAAATTGGATGAAGGAATTTCCACCCTCCACGTGGGTACTTTTGGCCCCCTTGGATTATTCCCAAGGAGATCAGGATGCAGCACGCAGTGCACCAATGCTGTGGGCTCTACAACCCCAGAAGCCCTCAGCCCAGAGACCTGCTATCACCTTCCATGTCCCCTTCCCCAGCCACCCCACTGTCCTGGGGCTGAGGGCTGCCTGCAGGGCACCTCACCCTTGCCTCTCAGCTCCACAGGAACACGTAAGCACCGCTTCATCTCATACACATGGCTTTTTAAAAACATACGTGGCATTCCCTTACAACTGTCAGCATCGACCTTCATAGCTGCCATGGTGATGAGCACCACAGAGAAGCCTATAAATAACATCAATGTGCCACACACTGGCCCTTTTACGAGCCCCACTCTTTTTGATTTACTTATATGCAAGATATTTTACAGGACAACCCAATTAAGCTTGACAGCCGTCTGACGATGAATTCCTGCACGGCGACGACTTGCAAACACTCTTTTTAAACCTGGTAATGTGATGCACAAGACCAGTTGAAGCTACTGGTAGGATTTTGCATTACCTTATGACCTTTACAACAACCACTGAAGAACACCCCAGTGCAAGAGACGGGCAGAGGTCACCCCATCCAGTGTCAAGCAGCAGCACAACTCCAGACTGCACCAGGCTGCAAGTTTTAGGAGGGTCCCTTAATTCCCCCACTGCGTGTATAGGGCAGGCTCTCAGGAACAGGGTCCCACTGGGTTTTGGGGATGCTACAAGAACATTGCATGCCTGATTGCATGCATTTTGTCTACGACTTGATTTGACCAGGTTGCTCTGCTGTCAATGTAATGCAAAAGTGTGGTCAGTCACGCTGTGCTGTACAGTGGCCATGAATTTTGTAAGACAACACCGTGGAACTGAAAGGACTTAATCAGGGTGGCATCAGTACCCACAGTGGATCCAAACTCAGTCCCTTTGCCTCAGCTGGACTGCTCACCTGGGCTTCCGTCATACCTTCCCCACCCAGCATCCACCATAACTAATGCCTCACTTGGCAGTTTTCATCTGATACCTCTGTCATTCCACCAGTAATTCCTATATTACAGATGGGCAACAGAGAAAAAAAACCCAGAAGACTCAGGGCTTGCATGGCATGTCTCTTTCAGCCCCTCATAAGTCGTATCTGCTCTGGGAAAACCTCTTTCACTCTCTGTGCCCACTTCCATTTTCTCTCCCAAACAAATAAATGGCTGTGATGGACACCTCTCATTCTAGAGCTACTTGAGCTGGATGGCTTTTCCAGTCTGATGGCACCTTTCTTACCATATCCCAGCACACTCCTCGACTGCCAAGCCAGGGGAGAACATCCCCAGCAGAGACAGATGAAAAACAAGGTTATTCACTGTGGGAATTATTGAAGTTGCTTTCTATGTTGCTCTCTGGGCAAGGCAGCACCTGGATTCTGCCCCAGCTCTCTGGGGAGGCAGGGGGAAGATAGTCCCCGTGGCACATGGGATAAAATACGGGCTCCTCACTTACAAATAAACACAACAGCATTTTTACAGCTCTTTTCAGCTGGAGCCCAGAACTGAATTTTAGGCCCAAATATCCATTTTCAGATTTTTGATATCAAATGATTTAACAATATTGAGGAAGGCAAGGGCCTCATAAAATCCCATTCGGTCACTTGAAAACCCAATTTCCCCACAATTCTTCAAACAGAGAAAGTTTTGATCAGCTGCATTTTGATGTTGAGCTGACACCTCAACCCAGGTGGCTGGAAGGTTAATGAAGAGCAATGAGTCCCAAGAGTCACCTAAACTGCCCAAGCTCCATGATTACTTGGCTTTAGGTTTATAAATTTCCCCAAATCCACATTACAGCTGCCAGTTCTCCCCTCTCCTTCAGCATTTTCTCCTTTTTGTCTGCTGCATTTTTCTCTGCTCTTTCTTCCCTCTTCCCTGCATTGTTTTATTTTGTCTTTGCCATGAAAATTGAGCACAATGCAACTTTGCAAAGCTCTTTTGCAGCTATACATTTCCTATACTCCCCCTGCTAGACTTGGGTGCAAAGGAGGAGTTCAAAACAATGCTACTCTTATAAAATTCCCATGAATTTGCAGTAAGATCTGTGTAGGACTACAAGGATTCATTGCTAAAGCCTGCTTACACAGGAGGACAAAGTTAATTACAAGACAATTAAGTCCCACCATGACCTCCATCCTGAGTGAGGGAGGCACAAGCACTGCCCAAGGTCAAAGGGCACACAACACTACACGAGGCAAAAAATTGTGCTGGTTATTAGTTTGGATGAGTCGTGCAGCTGCAGAAAAACTGGGAAGATGAGAAAAGCCAAGAAATCAAAAGAGAAACCAAAGAAAACACGAGATTGATTTCTATCAGGGAAATGAGAGCTGAACAAGTCAGTGATTATATCACTGGAACTGCAGAGGGATGGGGAGGAGTGGAAAGAAGCAGCTTCCCGAGGTGCTTGCTTGCTGTGCTGCATCCTGAAAACCAGTAGTCACGCTCCACGTAATTTAAGATACATCAGGGGAACTCAAACAAGAGTAAACCAGAAGCCAGATATTTTGCAAAGGGATTAAAAGAAAGCTTTAAAGCAGAAGCCAATAGCTCCACAGGTAAACTAATTATGTGGAAGCTGCCCAGGAAAAGAACGTGCAGCAGCAGCATGAACTTTGGTATCCCCACTGGTGAGCAGCACTAGCAGACTGAGGAGCCCAAGTGCTGGCATGAAGCTGGCACAGGGCAAGGGGAAATGTCGGTCAGCAGAACCACAACACAGCAGGTTCTCCTGCAAATGCAGAGAACCAGGGAAGCTGTTGCCTGCCAGGACCTTGCTCACAGAGGCAAACTTCAGCAGGAGCTTAAAATCCAGCTCTAGGAGAGAATCGCAAGGTTACAGCCTGCAGCAGGGAGCAGGAGACATAGAACTTGCCCAGCCTTAGAATGAGGAAAGCTTGCACATCTACAGGAATTTCTTGTGCTTTTTAAATGCAGGCACACAAGTTCACAAGGGTCAACCCAGGCTGTCCTAACTTTAATAACATAAGAACTCAGGATCTTTAATAATAAAGTTGCTATCACTTTAACCCAGCTATGTAAATGATGGGCAAGGGCAGGGGTTGGCTATAAAAGACCAAACCTGCATCACCTGGCTCTGCTGCTGTTGCAGAAATGAACCCACAGGGAAAAGAAAAGCCATCCCAGGGCAGTAGCAGCGGCAGCTGGAGCTATTTGCTAATTGCTAAGGACAACCAGGGACCTGCCATTTGTTTGCTGCCCTCCTGGGTCTGGTGTGTGGGAAGGGCGAGGGCACACTCGCACACTGCCTGCTTTGCAACCAGCATGGGGGGAAAAGTTCAGCTGGAATGCCTGAGGTGAGAAAAAGCAGCCACATACAAGGATTAGTAACGCAGCTTTCTTCTTAACTGGAGGCACTAGCAAGACTCCAGAGATGTGCTTGCCTAAACAGATAACGCTACGAACTGTTTAATGGGGCTGGCCCAAAAGCAACTCCCCAGACCCTATAACATGCTGCAGAGTAAGCAAGGCCAGAGTGCCTCTGGCACACACAGCCCCACAGCCCAGCTATTCCAACAGACAGGATGGAAACACCAGGAGTGCAGCCTGGTCTGAAAATGCGTGTCCCCATCTACTTGTGCAACAGTCATTGCAGTGGTGGGACTTGGGGACACTTCTTTAATTTGGGGGCCCATAGTGTTTCTTTGACCCTTTCAGCCCTGAGACCATAAGAAGTTTGGATATTTCCAAGGTACTCATCTGTTTGCTCCCTCCAGCCTCACAACCCAAGGAAGAACCACTTGGCCCCAGGTAAGCTGAGGATTTGTCTCCTCAGCAGGTGCAGAGACCTGGATCTGCTTCCAGATGCTTCTTCTGGGGGAAGGGAAAGGTGTGATGGGCTCATGGGAATGGATGAAGTTTCCCTTATGTATCCCAAGCATCAAACCCACACTCAAAGCAGGCTCTCTGTAGATGCTCTGCACAGCTGGGCTCTCACATGGGTTTGTCTGCAGAGCTGTCACAGCCTGAGCCTCGGTTTTGCAGCCAGATTTTTGTATTCTGCGCTGATTTCCCAAGGGTCTTCATTTGGACTTATCATCCCCACAGGGATCAATAGGACTGCAGCTGCTGTCCTAGCATCTGCAGCCAGCTTTGCTGAGCAGCAGTGTGGTCTGCTGGATAAAGCAGGGACTGTGAGCCAGTAGCACCAAAAGCCAGTCTAGCCCTGCCAGGAACCTCTGCCGAGGGCTCAGTCAAGCTGATCAGTGTCTTCAGAGACATCTAAGGCATGTCCCAGCCGGGTATTAACACTGGTGACCTCGTGTCTGCCTGATGATCAGGGAAAGCACTGAGAAGCCCTGTGGGTCCTGCAGGCAGAAGAGATCAGGCAATGGTCCACTCCCTCCACATCCCACCCCAGCCCTTCCCTCTGCAGTTGGCTCTGACTTGTGGAGATGAATGCTGGAAGTCTACAGCATCCACGGCCAGGATCAGGTGAGAGGAATGTAAGTAAAATAGCCAGTGTAGTCCTGTGTCATGGCAGCAGGGAGGTGGCTGGAGGCATGTCCTCTGCCTCAGCTCCATGCTTTGGGAGATGCCTGGGAAGAAGCCCGTCTGTGGAGAAGACTAGCAGAGCCTTTCCAATATCCCTGAGTGCTTCTGGCCTTTGTCAACCTCTTCTTTCTAAAAATCCTTTGGAACTACAGGTCCAACATCAGGCTGGAACAGACCCATAAGTGTGGGGTGAAATCTTGTACAGCATCAGCTGCATTTCCTTTCATGGCGATCCTGTGATCTGCAACTGATGCACGCGTTGTGTTTTGACATCTTCTAAATGTCTGTATTAATGTCAGGTATAACCTACCTGCCAGGTATAACCTACCTCTCTTCCTTCACTCTTTGCTCTGTGGTCACTGTGCTCAGATGTGCAATACAGGCATTGCCCAGCACACAGATTCAAGCCTGATTAGCAGCAGCAAAAGCTCTGCTAATATTATAATGATGCCATCTCAGTCCCTTTGATCTGGAGGAACTAGACCCATAGGAAAGCACTCTTGTCTCTCTGATGACTGCACAACAAGCTCAACAGCATCTCCTTTGGCTGCCGCTGAAGTCAGGCCTGATCCACCAAGCACATTTCCCTGTTACATGGTCCTTCAGCTGTAATAAAGCTCCAGGGGAAAAATTCAGGCTGCACTTTGTCAGGTGTCTGTGTATGCAGTGATGGATTCCGCATCTAGTTATTAACCTCTTGAAAAAGCGCAGTGTTATCTTGTATGGAAGTAATATTAGGTTAAACAGCTGTTGATAACTTATCTCCCATTATCAGCAACTTCATTCAAGGCCAATATTTACTCACATCTAAGAAGAGTTGTTATGTTCCCAATGGCACTCTTTATGGAGTCAAATGAGAGCAATTTTTAATAGATCTTAGGTACTTAGGGGGCCATGTTACCCAAGTGCCTCCTAATCCTGAATGCAGGACACAAAAAAACTCTGCAGGGGGGGACACAGCCTAGACACAGCACACAATCTGTAGAGGAAACCTAATTTGGAGGGGGGAACCTAACCTGGGTGAGGAAACCTAACTTGGGGAACATGTCCTGCAGATACAAAGATGCTGACCCATATTTCCCAACTCCTGCCTCCTACACAACCACCTCCCATGCTGTTTCTTCCCATTCTTCCTCCCTCAGAAGGCAGATGAGCCATGGGCTAGCAGGTCCTACAGGTCTCAACCATTGGTGTGACTCTTTCCCTCCCTTTTTTCATCCTCTAATGACAGCAATTCACCCAAGGGATCAGAAGAGACATCCTCTTCCACTTTACTCCATCATTCATTCAGACTAGTGTAGGCAGGTTCCTCTCAGCTGAAAAAAAATAAGTCTTTGTGCCTTCACTGTGGACACTGTCAAGATAGTGTCAGTGGTTTGCTTCATGGTATTTTTCCAAGGAGTTCATCCTCTTCTTTATTACTTCTACTGATGCTGTAACAGTATTGTAAAGCCTTAGGCAGGGACTGAGACCCTGCTGTGCTGGACATGGCGGAAGCAGAGATCAGAGAACAGATTTTGCAACCAAAAAACTGAGATCCCTGCAGTTTAACTTCTCCCACCACTACATATGGGACTGGGATGTGGACTGGGTGTTTTGGGATCTGATCCCAGGCATTTCCCACACACACAGGCACTGCCATGCACACGCAGCAGAGCCCCTGCTGGCCCTGCCTGAAGTTGCCAGGTGTGAAGGCAGTTTCCCAGTGAGCTACATAGCCTGGGCTCCACTCACGACCTTTCCTCCACCACCAGTCCACACTGCAATAAGAAACTGGGCCTTGGTGATCACTGGGCTGTTTTATGATGCCGCTGAAGTTGGTGCAGTCAGCAGAGCAGAACCCCTGATATGTAAGCGAGCAGCAGTCCTTGTAATGGCCAAGGGCTGGTAGGAGACCACAGCTAATGCTTAGTCTAAGCTGTAAGTGGCAGGTACATTGTAAGTACATCCCCTGACTCAGTACCCGACTGAGGTGAGTTATAGCCTTTGATATTGTTAAATTAATCATAAGGAATCTCCCAGTTCCTTGGAAATACAGTGACGAGCTCTCCAGGGCTGGTTTCAGTAGTTTTATTCCTAGGTAATAGCCTTCTCCCTCATTTATAGCTATGTCTAGACACAAAGAGAAGATGGTGCTATAAACACTTGATGGAAAAACCCTGTCTACCTCCTAATTCCTGCATTTCACATCCCAACTGTGCACTGAGTGCACAGGTATAAAGTTTGTGCTCACACACCTTCCTGTGCCACCAGCTCTGCATGATAGCAGCTTGCTGTCCCCAGCCCTGGAGCACAGCTGGTCCCCAGGGGCAACTCAGAGGGCTCCCAGGGACAGGAGGCCATTTGATTAATTTACAATCTACCTCAAGAAAATGGCCAAGTGGGAAGGAAAGAAGGAAGGAGTGCTGCAAATCCTTTTGGGAAGATGCAGTAGGAGCAGCTCTGCTCCTGGTGGCATTTCTCAGCACTGCCCTTCCAGGCAACCTCTGACAAGGCAGGACAGCATGAAAAGGAAAAAATCAAACTGACGCATAAATAAGAGGAAAGAAAGGAGTTATTTAACTCTTTTTGGGGGTGTCAAAAAAGCATTTACTAAGTTTAAATACTGTGTTTAATGCACCCATAGTTCCAGTGGCACCACCCAAGTTATACCTTGCACAGAGGGAGTCTGTCTACCTATTTTACATCTCCCCAGGGCACTGGAAATAACTGAGGCCTCTGAGGCAGACACAGGCAGGTGAGAGTGGTTGACTGGGGAGAAAATCTGCTCAAGCCTGGGGAGGACCCAAAGTCACTGAGACTGGGCACATCACAGGAAAGAAGAATTAAACCCCAACTCCTATGGGAGATGACGGTGTTGCTGCCTGGGACCAAGCACACAGAGGAAAGGGGCTTGGGAAGGGGCTGATTAGCAACTTCACATCTCAGCCATGGAATCATACAATCATGGAATTATTTAGGTTGGAACACTGCTAAGATCTAGAGTCCAACCACTAACCAAACACTGCCAAATCCACCACTAAACCACGTCCCTAGGTGCCCCGCCTACGCATCTTCAAAATGCTCCAGGAAGGTGACTCAACCACTTCCCTGGGCAATATGTTCCAATGCTTGACATCCCTTTCAGCAAAGAAATTTTTCTTGATACCCAACCCAAACCTCCCCTGGCAAACCTTGAGGTCATTTCCTCCTCCTTTCAGGTGGCTGTAGAGAGAAATAAGGTCTCTCTGAGTCTCCTTTTCTCCAGGCTAAACACCTCAAGCTCCCTCAGCTGCTTCTATGACTTGTGCTTCAGACCCTTCACCAGCTTTGCTGCCCTTCTTCGGGCATTCTTCAGCACCTCGATGTCCTTCTTGGAGTGAGGTGCCCAAAAGTGAATCCAGACAAAGCGAAGAGGCAGTCAGGGACTGATGGCAAGTGAGCTGGTGACCTGCCTGGGGGGACTACCAGCAAAGGTGGTGATGCTAGTTGTTGTTGATTATTTTCCAGCTCTTGTGTGTATTCAGGCACTGCACAGCACTTGGAGCCTTCAAGATGAAAGGTACTTTCACCAGCACTTCAGTGGCTTGTTTCCTATTATAGGTCTGGTTTTGACACTCCCCCACCCTCTTATCTAACTTTCTCTACAAAGCTCTTCTCACTTTTTCATCTTTCTTCTGTGGTCCCTAGCCAAGGAAAAAACAAAACAACAAAACCAAAAACAAAACCATATTTATTTCCTTTTTGGAAAGCTTGAGATTAATCAGACACAGTGATCTGGAGACAGGAGACTTTCACAAAGGTAATTCTTTAAGAAAGAAGTCTACATATTTTGCTGTAAATTCCTCTCTTCAAAATGGCTTGGTACTCAAGGAAAAAAGGCCTTTGTTTTTTCATTTTTTGCTTTTAACGAGCCTAGTGGATGTTTTAATTAAGTTGGATAGAAATTTTCACAGTTACTTGATGTGAAAATGTGAGCCTATAAGAGCTGCCTTTGATGCTTGAGTTATGTTTTAAACACTTGATGAGTCCTGCAGAGCTGTTAATCCTTTTAGCATAGCTAATAGCTATTGCTAGAGTGCTCATGAAATCCTGTTTTGTTTATGTCTCTGCTGGGCTGGAAGCTGCCTCCAGAACGGCAGCAGTCCACCCTGGAGCTGTTTGCAGTGCCCAGCTCCAGCAGAATCCATACACCACTATGGAACACCCGGGGACCCCAGTGCTAGTGGATCTTAGATGGGAGCCACAGGAGTCTTCTCGCACATCTAAACAGGGTGATTGATGTTGGACAGCTCCAGCATCCACTTGCAGGAACATGAACATCCTGGTGGCATTCCTGAGTTGTGCCAGGGGGAGATCAGAGGAATTTATGACTGTCCTGTTCGCCCCTCCCTCTTCAGTCACCCTCCCGCAAGAAGAGCTCAGAAATGATCCCGACCCTACACTAAATAGTGAGGCAGTCTGTGTGTGCCATCCTCTGCTGTGTTCAGTGTTGCTACCTTAAAATAAGACCTTTAATTCTCAAATATTTTGAGTTCAGCTCTCTTCAGATTTGGAGAGCCACCCCACACCTTGTAAACAGGCTTTCCTTTGCTCTGCAGCTCTGGATTTGCTTGAAGGATAGGTATCGAACTGACTTTGGGGAAATGCAAATGCCTTCCACAAAGGATGCTGCAGGGAGAGATGAAAGCCAACTCCATTTGCATTAGTTCTGTAACTCTGGATGTTTTCCCTCTCCCGTTTAGACTGGAGTTCACACACACACACGCACCCTGAGGTATTTTGTCACTCTGAGCTATTTGTTGCCAGCTGCTCCTCCCAGGAGTTTTGAAGAAATCCCCATTTACACACAGAGCTACTTGTCAGGGCACCAGCAGCAAGCTGCACAGGCAAAGGGAGCACCCCAGGAGCTGGGATCCAGCAGAGACCTGCTGTGGCCTTTCGGGCCAATGCCAGATTGGTCTTTACCCCTATGCACAAAGGAAGACACCCCAAGCCTGCAGCAGGACCCTCCTGCCACCACCCCTGGGCAGGATTACAGTCACAGTAGCTACAAGAAAACTGGCAAGATGATGAGCTCCAACTGAGTGTATGGGCTGTGCTTTTAGGTAGCCCATAGCAAAACAGCAACCCAGCAGCTTGTTAAAGCATAAAAACAGACATAGGAAAGCACTTTCTCTCTGCATTCGTGTGCTAAATAACAGAATAAGCAGGACTGTCTCCCAGGTCGGTATGTGTACACAGCGCTCCTGGGGATGGATGTCCACCCCACTGCTGCATCTCCACAGCAAGGGCCCAGATCTGCCACTGGGTTTCCTTTGAAGAGCTCTCTGGAATGCCTGCAGTGCACAGCAAGGCACCCAGAGCCAGATGGGGACAGGGGGAAGCAGCGCTGGGGACTCAGCTCCAGACCACAGCTCCAACTGAGACACTGTGCCAAGCCACGCTCGCTTCCTCAGCTCACTGCTCTGAGGAAGCACCCCTCAGCTCCTCAGTTCCTCAGCTTACCGCTCCTCCACCATTTAAATGGCTTTTTGTAGCTCCTATTATTTTCTAAATGGAGCAGGGGGATACTTCTCTGATAGTAACCAGAGGAGTTTAGGAACAGTGATGCTCAGGCAGCCTTTGAAGTCAGTGAGGTAAACTGGACAGGGCTGGAGATCCTCACACCGCTAGTGTCCTAACCAGAGGTGTTTTTTCTGTAAAACTGGCTTAAACAGGCAGCCAAACATCTGTTTTCATTCTGACAGCAATAGCTTTGGACTGGGAAGCAGATAAAAACCCAGTTTATATTCAGCCTGATCTACTGTTGGTTGCAGCAAAACCTGTAGAGAGCCCTAAAATTGCAGGATCTGTGCTTATTTCATCTTATGTCAGCAATGCTCGGGAGAAGGGGATTTCTGAAGGAGGATTTTGCATGCAGTGATCAGACTCTTGCACTCGCATCCATTCTTGCAGATAAACCCAGAGCACCCTCTGCACACAACAGGCACCCAAGGGAAAAGCCAAGTGCTACCCGTGATACGTGGCCATGGGGTGGACATCCCACAGCCTGAATACAGCCCAGTACAGCATCAGCACTGGCAGATTAAGGAGCTACCCAGGACCCGCGGGGTTCAGTCAGCTTGGAAGATGTAGAGGGGATGGTATCAGGACTGGGCATTCCCGTGAGCCCATGTGAAGGTGGCTCGCAATTAGAGCCATCCAGACCCTGTGCATAAACCACCATGGGTCATCTAAACCTTCATGCCAGCTGCCCAATGAGAAGTATGGCAGTGGCGTGTCTGGAGCAAGGACTCCAGATCTGACCTCCCTCCAGATTAGGAGCAGAGGATCTGGCTCCCCAGGCGATGCACCGAGCTGAGCGCACCTTCCGCAGGGCAGAGCCGCAGATCAATACCCCACGCCCATGGGAAGTCACAGCTCAGCTGCACAGCCCATCTGCACGATGGTGACAGTCTGCCACCATACAGGAAAAAGAAGGAAAAGGCCACAAACAGGGATCTTCCACGCACAGGAAAGCCCTCCCAGTAAAATCCACACCCAACACCACCGGCGAGGCAGGACCCAAAGAAGCACCCATGTCCTCCGGTGCATATAAGGTCTGCAGGTGGGCAGTGCCTCTGCTTTTGGGGTAAGAGAGGGAAACATATTCAGCATCCCCAGGGGGACCCGATCTCCTCCTCGTGCCCCTGGCTGTGCCACCTCTCCCACTTGCTTTCTCAGGTCGACTGCAAAGGGGACATGTTTCCACGGCGGAGACGGGAACATCCCGAGCCTCCCAGCACTCAGCCCTGCTGCCAGGAGGCCGGAGGGAGTTGGTGTTCCCTGCGGAGAACGGAGCTCCAATACGGAGCTCCCATCCTCTGGCCAAGGCCTGGCGGAGAGCATCCCCAGGAGCGAGACGGACCCCGCGGGGCGAGCCGCCCGCACCCTGCGCAGCAGGAGGCTCCAGGCATGCCCTTTGGGGCTCCCCCGTCCCACGGGACTCCCACACTGCGTGGAGGATCCCCGCAGCCAAGTTTGGTCCAAGAGCAGCAGAGGTTCCTGCCGCAGCATCCCGAGCAGCCCGGGGCTCGCCGCTGCCCCGCCGGGGGGTGAAGCGGTGCGGGGCTCTGCGGGGAGCGAGGGCAGGACGAGCGGCCGGCGCGGGGGCGCAGCCCGGGGCAGCCCCATCCCCGCATCCCCCTGGCGGGGCGGGAGCGGGAGCCGCTGCCCGGTGGGACCGCAACGGGGGAAATTCGTGCCGCGTCCGGAGCCCGGCGAGTCCGTAACGCGGCGGCGGAGGAGGAGGAGGAGGAGGAGAAGGAGGAGGGATGCTGGGGCCCCCGGGGCTGCCGTACCTGCTGGACAGCTCCGGAGGCTGCGGTCCGCGCCGTAAATCCGAGTGCGGTGCCCGGTGCTGGGTGCCGTGCCCGGTTCGGTACCCGATGCCGTGCCCGGTGCGGTGCCCGGTGCGATGCCCGGCTCGGTGCCCGGTGCGGTGCCGGGTGCGGTGCCCGATGCGGTGCCCGGTTCGGTACCCGGTGCGATGCCCGGTTCGGTACCCGGTGCGATGCCCGGTGCGGTGCC
>JAWWEE010000004.1:30637803-30660157 GCA_035221455.1 Xenops minutus | reverse complement strand
TCCCTTCCTTCCTTCCTTTCCTTCCTTTCCTTCCTTTCCTTCCTTCCTTCCCTCCTCCCTTCCTTTGCTCCTTCCTTCCTTCGCTCCTTCCCTCCTTCCATCCCTGTGGGATGCAACATATGTCCAGTACGTGGCTCTGCACAGCTGCAGAGACAGGACAAAGACACCTGCCATTGTCCCCAGCCTGTCCTCACTGCTCAGCCACCTCCCAGAGACATGTCAGAACTCCAGGGACAGGCAGAGTCCCGGTGACAGGGGCTGAGCAGCACCAAGGGGCTGAGTCACGGGCAAGCCATGCCTCTGCATCCCAGGGAACGTCGTGAGAAGAGCAAAGAAGGAGAGAAAGATTATTTATAGCTGCAAGAGCAATTATACAGAGCTGGTGTAGAGGAGCTGGCAGGCTGCTGGCTGTGCAGGCACGGTCACAGAGGCAGTGGGATGAGGGGCTGGGAGCTCCTGGTGGGATGGAGGGCAAGGCTGTTCCTGCCAGGGTATGGTTGACCAGCTGGCTGGCTGCACTCCATAGGAAAACCAGGAGTACTCGCTGTGCACCTCTGCCTTTTTCACATCAGTATAGCTCTGAGTTAGAGCTGCCAGCATCCCCTCACTCAGCTTCCTTCAGAGCTCAGAAAATCCTCTTTGCTGCTTTCTTGCCCCCTTGGACCAGGGATTTGTTCCACTCATCACTTCTGCTTCCCAGATCAATTTGCTGTTTTTCGCATTGATTGCTGTCTATTTTCCCACTCTGGCTGTTAGTGGATTTGGGGGGTTTATTGCTAATTACTGTTCTTACTTCTCTGCTGGGGGAAATACTTCCCAGTTCATTTTTAACTGATGTTAAGGGCACTACAAAATATTTATTAGAGATAAATATTTTCAAGTCAGGCTGTCTGGACAAGATGCTTTGGCTTGCAGCTCTGTGATACCCTGAAATACTCTCTTGTCCTCAAACCCATCAGGGGTGATACAAGGCGCAGCCTCACTGTGCAATTTCTGGTTGGAGACCAAATGACTATATAGGGAATGCATGGCTGGAGACTGTGAGGGAGAGACAAAAGCTCCCTGTAGAAGCCCAGGCAGCTGCAAAGTTGGGTTATATTTAATTTCAAATGCCTGGAGGGTTCCTGTTTGATATCTGGGAGGATTTCAGACTGAGAGCTAATAGAGGTACAGTTGAGGTAGATCTAAGGCTCTTTGCAAACAGCGTACGGGCACCTGCTGAGCTTTTCAGAAGCTGGGACACTGCTGATTTCTTTGCTCAGTGAGGAGGAGAGGTCCCAGGCAGGAGGAAGGCAAGGGAAAGGGAGGTTGCACAAGCCACAGTGTCCCCAGATACCCTGGCAGGGCAGTGGGCAGGCAAGCTTCAGCCCTTGCAAGACAAACTGCCCAGGAATACCTTGGGAGGCAACTCATGGCCTTTCAATGTGCTTTAGAAACAGAGAAATGATTCAGGCCCGAAGCTGTTTGGATAACAAGAACTTTGGTCTGATGAGGGAGATCCATCAGCTGAAGTTTATTAATCCAAAACCCCAGCTGAAGCTGTCAGGTCAACCAAGGGCTGGAGCTGCTGGCCTTGCTCCTTGCCCAGCGAGTCAGATGCCTTGGTGTGGCAAAGGCACAGGAAGGCTCTGCACAGCATCACTCCTCTCCCTTGGGGTTTTTTCAGTCAATGGAAAACTTAGGGGGAAAAAAAAAGATTGGGAAAGCTTGCCAAACTCTCTGTTAAAAGGCTGCAAGCTCAAGCATCAGAAATTAGGCAGGGCCAGTTTTATGGTAGTTGGTTTGACCTTCGTTCTGCCCCCATCTACATTACGATGCAATGTTTAGTTAAATGATCACTGACTTCTTTCTCCTGGGGCTTTTCACTCATTCCAGTGCACATGGAGCAAAATTAAAGCTGTGCAGGAACCACAAATCTGGGCTTTCACAGCATTTGAGGACTTACCTTGCTGCCTGAGAGAGGTGTTTTTTTAAAAGAGCTTTTTGTCTGTAGGATCTTAAATAATTTAGTATCAGTTCCATTCCCATGGAATTCATCAGATAATTAGCTGTTCATTATAAAAGAGCAGCATATAGCATTGTTACCTTGCATCCTCTAATGCAAGGCTTTGCATGTCACTGTGGTACGGTTTTTCTATTAAAGCAGGCTGGTTGGTAAATGCCCCAAGAGGCTCTTGATTCACACACTGCAGACCAGGCTTCTATATTAAAAACCCATTTAAAGTTCCCCAGCAAAATGTGCGAGTCAGAAAAGTTAAATTGTGTTAATTCTGCCTTGAATGTCCCAAGGATAAGCAAGGCCAGGATGCTGCTCTTGGTTCCCATGCACTCCTCTGTGCTAATGTGCACTAATTTTCCTGGGGAGCTGCAGATATCGCTGTCGAGCGGGGCTATTACAAATAGGTTACTGGAGCTTTGTGCAGGTGAAAATGGGTTTATTTTCTGTGGAAAGGATAGTGAATTTGCATGTCAATGAATACCTTTTCCTAGAAGGAATTTTCCATTATAGGAGGGAGTAATAAATTCTTCTTGTGGGTAAACGGCTCCAACCATCTCATCTGTGGGATGTGCATCCCCAGCCTTTGTAGCCTCCTCATAAAGGTGGTGGTAGGGAAGCCATGGCCTGGTCAAAGGGTACTGTGGAGAGGGGAGGAGTGAAGCCAGCCCTCCATGCTCTGTGGCCTCACTGCATTGCACAAATGATTGGGCTGGAGATGACTTGTATGATGGGCAAAGCAGCCCAGCAGTCTACTTAAGGCTGAAAATATCACAGCAGCTGGAGTAATGGAGGGGCCATGGGAAGGGGGTGTGAGAATTTTAGCTTCACACAGCTCTGGAAAGGAGCAGATAATCGCAGTGGTGATGGACTGCATGAATCATTTACAGGGATGTAATCTTGCGCCATATGTTATGTGTCAGGATGTGGAGAACATGTCACATCCATTAGGATAATAATTGCACAGTTCATCTTTTTTTGGCAAAAAAAGTAAAGAAAAAAACACTCTCCAGACTCGGCAGCACTTGCAGGGTAGAGCGAGGATGTGTTTCTTTGGCGGAGAGACTGGGTACTGAGGGCAGGCACCTAGGGGGGCATCAGGTTGTGGCAAAGAAGAGGACAAGGAAACAGCTGGGTGGGAAGGACGGAGGGGAGACAAAATACTGCTTCAGTAGGCCAAGAGGGCTAAATAAAACATGAGCCTTTCCCTGGGCATGTGTGAGGAGATCAGGATGGATGCCAAGCCCTGGGTGTAGGAAAGCCAAAGTCTTTTGCACCCTCACATCTTCCTCATTTCCACCCAGAAATGCTCCAGACTGAATTTTGTTAAGCCTTTTCTGTGAGATTAAAAGCCCCCCTTGCTGCTAGAGCTTCCCCCCTTGCTAGGTAGGGCCCTGCAGCCACGATCAGTGCCCCTGCCCTTCTGCAGCTCTCTGGAAGACTGTGCCAGAGAGTCTTGTGGAGCAGGATGGATGACATGGGCATGGGTGAGCAGTTGTGTCCCCAAAGGACCCCACGTGCTGTGGGGTGGTGTGGGGCTGGCAGCCCCTCTGGGCAGCATGTGCAGAAGGGGTGGCCATGCATGGGGTCAAATCACCCTCCCAAGGTGTGCCAGGCGCCATGGGTCCAGCCAGGAATTAGTTTTCATTAGTGGTTTTCCAGGCTTTTAGGCAGCCAAGCAGCCATGCTTGGAAGACTCTGGGGTGAGCTGTCATTTTTGCACAAAGGTAGCTAAGCTCTCAAATCCTATTAGTGGAGAGGGAAGAGACGCTGAGAGTGACCTGAGGCAAGACAGAATCCAGCTGTGACAGCCAGGGAAGGACATCATCTCATCCTCTGAGCTCCCTCACATGTTCCTCACCGCACACCAGCAAGGCTGATAGTTATTTCTCCCCCAGGCCAGCCAACCTGGTGCAGTCCACATCCTTCCAAAACTACCTGACCTCCATGGTACCCACCCTCCACATTGAGTCTGCCCATACTGCCCACCTCCCGACACCATTCCCCCAGGCTCCTCTGCCTGCTCCTCCTTCCTCTGGTGCCTTTATAAATGGAGGAGCTAAAATTCAGCCCCCAGGCTCCCCCATCAAGAAAAGTTATGTCTCTCCTGCTAACTAACACTGGTTTGGCAGGTAAAGGCTACTGTGCAAATTAACTATATTTATCCTTCCAGGTTTTTGCAAGACACTTGATTCAAGCATTGAATGCCATTTCTATCTTAAAAAATTAGTGCTGCCTAACATCAATGAAACATAAGTCAAGAGGCAGAAAAATTGCCCAGGCTAGAAATTGCCATCAGCAGACAGTCATCACCTCTGGATGCTGCCACTGATGCAGGGAGGCCTCCAGGGTGTCCCACTCCATGGGCAGGGTGCAGTGCCAGGCACTGAGCAGTGCCCAGGAGCAGTCCTGTGGGCATGCACAAGCCCTCACACACAGACACACACACACGAATGCTCAAAGGGACAGGGCCATATTTTTGCTGCAGAAAACAGAAGGAGAGCTCTTGTGCACATTCCCTCCTGTCTTGTGCTGCCCATCTCACTGCAGGAGCTTCCCGCCCTTTGTGCAAGTCCTGCTAATAGCACTCCCTGAGATACTTCAAATTTTCATGGGTCTAATTTATCCCCGCTGCTCCTCCTCCTCTTCAGGCATAAGCCCACAAGGCTTTTTAAAGTGCAGCAGCATCAAGAGACCTTCAAAGAAACACATCCCCTGCAGTGAGAGAGCACTCTTTTCAAAAATCACAGCAATGAGAGATGCTGAATCCCTTCCAAAATGAGATGCCTCATGGGGCAGAGCTGTTCATTCCAGCCAGCCCTGGGAATCAGGATGGGGAGCAGGGACCTGCAGTTTCAGATGTGGCCCATTGCCTCCCCAGCACTGCGGGAGACAGAAGCATAGAATCATGCAATCAATTAGGCTGGAAAAGCCTTTTCTAAGATTGAGTCCAACTGTTAACCCAGAGCTGTCAAGTCCTCCACTAAACCATGTCCCCGAGTGCCACATCTACTGCATCACCCCAAGCTGAGGATGGCTCTGCTCAGCTCACAGGCTGTCACCTGCCACTCTCCAGCATTGATTTTTATGTCCAAAGGGCTGGAAACAATCACACAAGGGAATGGTGGGCTGACTTTCCTTTCCCAGGAATTTTAATTTTTCTCTGCTTGTCTGGAGTGTCCCTTGGACCTTCTAGCAATAAACTGCCAAAAAAAAATTTTTCAAAAAAAAAGCTAGTGGGGTTTGCCATTTCTGTTTCCTTCTTAATGTCAGAACACTGCAAAGGGCTTAACAAGCCATCTGACATGGCTTAGGAGAACAGTGTCTGTCCTGCATCTCAGCTCCTAAACTGGGCAGACTGGGAAATTTTACATTCACCAAAAATTCCAGCAGAATTTTGAAGAAGAAAATGCCATTACCCACAGGGACGATGGCTGTGACTGAAATTGTAGAGTAAGGACCCACTGGGTTTGACATGAAAATGCATCCTCCTCAGAGACATGTGGGGCTCCCTTTTGGGTCCAACATACAGACCAAAATCTTGGGGAATGGACACCAATATCACACCACACAGAGCCCTTTTACTTTGCATTTCCTACCGTGATGTTGCAGTTGGGGCTGGGAGCAGGGAAGGACCAAAGCATAGCCACCTCCAGTGAGCTTTCTGACACTTTCCGCATGTTATACTCACTGTCAAATGATTTTCACCCCCCAGCAACTTTGAGGCAGCATGGTGTGCAGTGAAGAATACAATAAAATTGAATTATTCTGGCACGAGAAATTTTTCTCCTCCCCATTTGTCAAGCTTTCTGCATCTCGTTCCAGAGCAAAGAAAAATCACCAAATGATCCATCAGTAGGGGGAAAAAAAACATAAAACATCTGAAGAAAGTGTGGTGGATGGCACAGCATCTGAGCAGTCCCTGGGGTGCTCAGGCTCTCTGCCTGGATTCTGAAGCACCACCCCCAGCCCATCACCCTGGTGTCCTGCCCCTCTGCCAGGTGATTTCTGGCAAAACAATCTGCAGCAAAATAGCTGCTGTATGATGTCAGGCAGGACAGTCCCAGGTGAGGCTGTTTCCAGGGGCAGGTTTCCATTGTCCCTGGAGTGATTGGAAGGGAGATGGTATTGCAGAGGTTGTACTCCTCTCTGAGCTCCCCTTCTGCATACAGCGTGCCAGGGAACTGAGCTGAAAAGATGAATTTCATATTGATTTCTATAGCTAGATCCCTGTTCTGCTGCAATTTGTTATTAGGGAGCTGAGCAGCACACAGGAACGGAAAACTGCAAGGGTGGCTTGAACTACTGAAAGGTTTTCTGAAAAGCCATGAAAAACTGAAAAAGCCACTGAGAAGGAGGAAAATACTCTGCTCTAAAAGGAATAAATGGGGAGATAAGGAGTTTTGCAGGGTATGTGTTTCTTCTTTCTTATGAAGGGAGATTATATCAAAATTCACATCTTCCTCCAGAAGACTTTGATGAAGTAGCATTTTTTGAACTAAATGACTGTGTCAAAAGGTGCCCAGCTCTATTTTACTTTACCACATCTGTGGTTTTATGTGGTTTTATCTGTGAACACAGCTTCTCTCAACAGATCAAGGACTTTCTACCTTTGGGTTTGGGTTTTTTTTTTGTGGCCTAGCAAAGGTCAAACTCATAGTCTGTTGGAACTTCATCGAAGAAGATGTATTGGACTTGGCATATGTCATCAGAGTGAAGGAAGCAGCAAGGCAGGGCTCAGTGGCTGGATGGGTGAAAGGCTGGGGAACAGGACGATTCAGCCCACAAGGCAGGGCCAGCAGTTGGCCTCGATGATCCTTGGGGGTCCTTTCCAACTCAGGATATTCTACAATTCTATGATTCTTTAAGCAGAGTATCAGTGACTCTGGTTTCTTCCCTGCCTGCCCTTCGATCCCCCGGTGCTGCCTGCAGTGCAGTTCGTCTCTGAGTCGAGGCTGCCTGCACACTGCCAGCTGGCAGGAATTCCCTTTGACAGCCCAAATCTGTCAGCAGCCAAATACCTTGAACTCCAGAAGATATCGCTGTAGACATTAAAGAAAAATAAAGTGGCTGTCCTTTCAGAGAATTTTTTTCTTAAAAAGAAAATCATAAGGCTTTTTCCTGTTTGGAAAAACAAAAACAAAAAAGTCAGTGCTTTTTACTTTGTTCTATATAATGCTGTTCTTAAAAATTGCCTTTCAGAAAGATGCTTTGGCCTCACCCAACAATGACAGCAAGGGCCAGACTCTGCATCAGCACCACCCTGGTTTCTCTGGGTGCAGAGCTGGGCAAGTCAACAAATCTCTGCTCTTTTTCTCCTCTGACAATTTTGAAGAGTAGGAATGACCTGTCATGGTTATTTTGTGTCATTGTCAACAAAACAGAGAACTTCATCAGGCTTTTTTGTGGCTTGTAAATACCAAATAAATTAATAATGTCATTTACCATTATGGAAGAAACCATTTCCCTGACTCTCAAATTAGAGAGGCTTTCTGATGTGACCACTTTGTCACTACTCTTTACAGTTTTCTTTGAATGAAACCAAGAGTTCTGCTGCTTCCTATTAAAAAAGAAAAAGGAAATATTACATATGGGTGGGTGTCACTGAATGCTTCACCATTTTTTTCTCTTATTTGAGGAGGGGTGAGGCAAATCCAATTTTCCAAATTCTCTTCCAAGACATTTGGCCAAAGGTTTCCCCCAGTGTTGGGCAGTGATGCATGGGAACCCCTGACTGGGAACACAACACAGGGAGCTTTGCTGCTGCCTTCCCTGGCCACCAGTGGGGTCTCTCCATCCCCTACGACCCCTCCATCCTCTCTTCCAGACAGCTCTGGGGAATCGTTGCTGCTTCTCAGTGGTCACAGGCACACACACCATAGGAACCTCTGTGCCCACCAAACCTCCCCTCAAATAAGCAAGAAATACACGTTACTCTAATTACCAGTGAGCTGCTAAAGCAAATATTTAGCTAATAAAACCAAGGTAAGGAAAAAGAGAGCTTGTTTAAAATAGAACCAACCAGGCTTTATACAAATTACATCCTTCCCAAAAGCAACATTGTTCTCTGAACTCATGGAGACGTCCTGTCCCCAGAACAGCACCTCTGCCTGGCTGTGTACTTCAGCCAGCTGGAGACCGAACACAAGGGACTTTGACACAGTTTTGAGTGCAAACAACATTTTTGGCTGTGGAAAGGCAGTTTGTGTCACTTCCATCTGCAGACACCTCTGGCCCTGGCAGACCCAGCCCTGGGAGCACACCAATCCCTCACCCTGCTGTAGGACAGGCTCAGGTCAGGCGTGCATGGATGGTTGGCTCCTGGCAGTGCTGAGTGCTCTTGCTCCAGTCCCCCCAGCTGTGGTTCAGATAGTTCCTCACCAGCACTGTCCTTGAACTGGCTCTTGTCCATGGCCCTCATCACCTTTCATCCCCCAGGGCTCATGTCTCCCTCTCCATGGGCACATGTAGCTCCAATATAGAACCCTCACAGATGTAACTGGTGAGAACTAGCTGTGATATGCTTTTTAGGAAGTGTATGCGAGGCATGTTGTCAGAAAACCCCAGTTATCCAATGAAACCTTGCACTTTTTATTGGCACTCAGCCTTTGCCTTACTATTTGTGCTCACAGAGCAGGACCGAGCAGACCCACGAGCCAGAGGTGATGTTTGGAAAGCACAAACCCTTCCAAGGCTGCCAGAGCCAGAGTGCCCCAGCCCCAAGCAGCCATGGGTAGGGGCAGGATGGGGTCTGTGCTGGTGCTCAGCCCCCAGGCATCACCCAGAGGCACTGCCATCTCCCCTGGGGTTATTGCTATTGGGGTGTGCTGACTCCTCATTAAGGTTGATGGTTTCTGCATGCATTTCATGTCCTTCTGCAGCCCCAAACCCCATCTCACTGAGGATTAAAAGAGCCATTGCTCTGCCTCATTCCCTGCAGGACCAGTTCCCTGAGTCCCTTATTGGACATAGGCAACAAACGCCAGGGACTGTCCACGGGGAAAGCAAGAGCAAAGCCTTTCCTACAGAACTGGCCTTAACTGCACACTAAATTTGGGTTAATTATGAACACATGCTCCAAGATAAAACTTGAAGGAAGAGCTGAGCATCAAATACACAATGAATCTAATTAACATGAACACAGCTAATTAGATTTGAATCTGCTGACAATATTGCATGTGTGCTTGAAACTGCTGGCTTTATGGGAGTAATTAAAAAAAGTTAAATAGGGTTGGATTCACAAATTAAGCAGCCCCAATGATTTCCTTTTAAGCATGTGGTCTTTCCATATATTGTTGGTTTATTTTATTTCTTGAAGAAACTGTTAGTTGTGGACCATTTGTTCCTCTAGAAATTGACAGATTTGAGTTCCCAGAGCTGCTGCAGCTCTTGCAGAGAAAGATGGGGATCTGCAGGAGGAGCCATTTGGCACAACCCTTTGGGTGGAAAAATGTCTCCTGCCTGGGAAATTGCCTGCAGAGCAGCAAGGGCAGGAGCCCAGCAGCTGCTTGGCCAGACAGTTTTGGATGGTCAGATCCCATGCAGGCTATCCTCCCTGCCACACTCTGGAGGCTGGACCATGGCTGCTGAGCATACCTGGACAGCACTGGGAGGCAGTTCCAGCCCAGGTGGTGGGAACTGACATGGGGCAGGGCTGCTGGGAGATAAAAGGTAGCTCAGGCTCACAGAAATGGAAGCTGCTGTAAGGTCCCCATACGAGCTCTGGGATGTTGTAGGGGGAGAAAATGATGTTTTGCTTCTTCCAGTGACATTGCAAACTGATGAGTGCCCGTGGGTTAAGCAGCCTGCAGGGACAGCCCCTCTCTGTGGAGGGAGCAAGCAAGGGATGAAGCCTCTTGGAGCTCCAGTGGTGTGAGTTTATAGATGGGGATGTTCCTCCAGAAGGGCTGTGTGGGACAGCCAGAAAATTCTGCTAGTCCCCCCCAAATAAAGTGCAGGTCCTGGGGTTCCTTAGAGTCTGCTGTCTATGCATTGGAAATACGTACATTAAATAAGATGTATCACATATGTTAAAAAGGCTTAGTCCCTAAAAAATGGGACTAAGCCAAGTCCTTAAAGCTGTTGCTTTGGCAATATTTTCTTTTTTTTTTTTTCATCAGTTGTAAAGTAGGAATTGTAAAAAGGAATTGTGCTCTTGATCTGTGTCTCATGCTTCTTACTCCTGCTGCTTCTCCCTGTCACATCAAGACTAGTCTGGTGAAGGCTTCTGACAGTCCCTTTATAGCTGGAAATGCACTGCAGCTGATGGTGTTGGTTAAAGATTGCCCCTGTGATCCTATCCTCTGATCAGTGGATCCAGCCTGGACCAAAGCCCTGCATGCACTCTGCACAGGACACACAGCCTCTGATCTGCAGTTCATGCCCCATTCCTGCTGCCTTGGGAGCCTTCTGCTTGTATCCAGGCCTGGTTTTGTTGTGTTGTACCTGGGGGGAAAAAATGGATTTTTGTTCAAGCTAACTGTTTACAAAGCAGAGGAAATGAACAGGGTGGGGGAGATGCAATGGAAACTTGCCTGGGAATTTTGGACACTGGCGCATCCAGCAGAGGCAGTTGGCTTTACTTAATTAAAATGATCGTTGTGCTGAGATACCTAATTAGATTCAGGCACCTGTAGCCAGACAATGACAGTATTATACATTAGCTCTCGCGGCAGCAATGTCGCTGCTGCACTCAATGGCTCTCGCCTGGCACTGTGTCAGATGACTGCTGTGGTTCATCGGGCTCCTGCACACTGTGGCCCCTTCTTGGGGACAGCCTCCTGTCCCTGCCCGTGGTTCCATCCTGGAGAGGCAGGAGAAAGCCTTGTATCCCTTGGTCATGGTGCAGTGGGCTGCTGTGTGCTCCCTCAGCTAAGGTGTGTCACCTCTGCCCCCTCCATCCTGCTGTGCTCTGCTCCTCGTGCTCCCCTGCCCCAGCAGCCTCTGCCCTTCTCTGTCTTGAACTTGTCACCTGGGTCATGTGCAGTGTCACTTTCCAAGGCATGTGCCTGATGCAGCTGTTGATGCACCCAGCCCAGGTGGCATGCCCTGCAGAGCAATTTTCCAGCATGGAAGGAAATGACCTTGACCTTTTTTGTTCATCTTTCAGCCAAAGTGGTCAAGGGTTGAGCTGATCAGAAAATGTCTTCTGTCACCATCCTGGTAGCAAACATTCAATTGGCACTGAGAAAGGCTCTTGCAGCAGCTATAGGTTTCAGGAAAGTTGGGGTTTTAAAACTCCCAGCCCCAAGATCAGAGGCTGAAAAGATTGGATTCATTTGATACGGTCTTGTTGGGAATGCTGAGCTCATAGGAACATCTCCAGGGCTGCAGCAAGCTGGAGCAGGCAGTGGTGTATGTGCTGGGCCAGAGTCATGTATGGTCCTGGGGATGGAGGGTGATCTCAGCCTGTACTGAAGTGGCTACATGCAGACCCTTGGGTCTGTGTCACTGCCTGCCAGTATGGTGCAGTTTCCTTCTGGCTCTGGCAGCAGATCCCAGGATCTGTGGCAGTGCCTATGCAAACCTGTCACTGCACACAGACACTCACAGTGCCCTGTGCTGGACCCCATGGATCCTCCAGACCTTCCCCAAGCTGGGAGGGGAGCTCCCAGGCATGGCTTGAGTGGCTGAGCTCAAACAGCTCTATCAGACCATGTGTGTGGGAGCTGGCTGGGGGTGAGGCCAGGCTATTGCTAAGTGCTGACGTGTGGCTTTATCCTATGATTGATCCAGAGGCAGAGGGAGCTGGGAGTTAATGAAGCTGGCTGCGGAGTTAGACAGGTGAGGATTGCTTGTGTTCCCTTAATGGGGATGAATCACCAGTTGTGCCCTCCCTGTTCCTTACTGTTGTGGTGAGAAGAAGGGCTCCCCTGCAGCCCACAGCCCTGCTCATGAAGTGCCACAGGAGCACGATGCAGTAGGATGCCTCACCCAAAAGCTGCAAGGGAGACATCCACACCTCTCAGGGAGATGGGATATTGCACAGGAAGAGCAAAATTTTGGGTGCTGAGAGAGAGAGAGAGAAAGCCCTGAGCTGCTGGAGCAATTTCATGAGTCACCATGTCCTGAATTTCACTCCAGCCCACCCATCTGTCATGACTTGGCTGCAAGACAGAGCCATGAATGAGTGATCTTCCCACACAGAGCAGAGCAGAAACAGACGGGAATACGCCCCGTATTTTCAAAGTGGAGGTTTTGATTACCACGGAGCACAATAACTGACAAGTGCCTTGTGGAGTAATTATTGTTGTGAAAGTAAAACCCCCACCACTCGCCTTTGCACGTGCTGCAGAGCACTGCTTTGGCAGCACAAGGTGCAGCTCCAAAAGGGGATGTCTACACACAGCATGGCAATGAATGCAGTTGGGGAGGAGCGACATGGGGTCTAACAGGGAAAAGGAAACGTGGCCATGAAGTGTTGAAGCTTTTGTCTCTGCAGGGCATGCAAGCTCCTCTGGGAACCCAGCCAGGATGTGGCAAGGCTCCAACAAGAGATCCTGTAGATCATTGTAATGTGACTATGTCTTACAACCGCACAGTGTGTGCAAGAAAGGGATGTTAAGATCAGCTGAGCTTTGTCCTTTCAGAGATTGAGTTGATCTATTTCCCTGTTCAAAGACCTCTGACAGCTCGGGGATGCTCACAAGCCCCAGTGCCAGCAGCAGTGGACAGGGAGGCTGGAAGAGGTAGGTGTGTGGTTTGCTCCTCGTGCTAAGCCCTCTCCCTCCTGTCAGCTGCACAAATTGGAGTTATTGCCACAGCGATTCCCAGTCTTCTTGGAGCCAAAAGCACATCAGTACTTATTTTGTTTAATTTACGCTCAGTCTCCTGCAAGTAGCTTCTTGCAGTTCTATCCCCAAAAATATGTTCAGAGGAAAAGGTCAGTTCTTCAGGGCCCAGCACTTTATAAAGCCCATAGTGAGGGGATATCATGTTGCAAATAGAGTAGAATTGGTTTCTCTGTTACTGAAACCCCCTCAGGTCTCTGGCTTGCGTGCCAGGCTCTGAGTAATTCATTTCTCTCCATTTCAACTGTTTCCCAAAGCACTTCCCATAGGGTGCCCAGCATCCCCACTGCCCGGCTTGGAGCTGCAGGACCCAAAACTCTTGCTGTCAGGAGGCCTCCCAAGCCTGACAGTAGGATATAACTGGGTTTGGAACTGATATTAGACCCTCCTTGCTCACAGAGTCTTTACTAGTGGCAAAGTGACATTTCTGTGGGGGAGAAAACCCTCTTCATTACACCATGAACAGCCCACTTGCTCAGCTGTTGCTGCTTGGGTAGTGCTAGCCAATTTTGGAACCAGTCGCTGTCCAAAGTCTGTTTCATTTCAGAGCAAATCAAACTCTTGTTGTTTTCTTCCAATTGTTTCTGGTTTGTGAGATGCAGAGGCAGTTCCAAACAACAACCTTTCTCTTGAATACCAATGAATACTGGGTTTTACGGAGCCATTGGAGATCATCCTCGCAGGTTCAGTGTACTGGACTTTCTTAAAGGTGGTGGGGGAGAGATTATTTTTCTTCCTCTCCTGGCTTTAGTATCCTTTTCAAACCAGCAGTGGGTAGGATGGCTCCCAATTCCCTCCATGTTTCTGCACATCATACTGAGACTCCCAAGGGCATCTTTCCTTTCCCAGGGTAAAGAAGCTGGTCCATCCTCCAGTGGCTGTGTGACTTCCAAGCTAGGGAGGGATGTACGGGGAAGCTGACAGGAACCTGTGTGGTTGGGGAAAAAACTAATTTTCACCTTAGGTCCTGTCTCCTGAGAGTCTGGGTAAAGCCTTGACCTTGTATTCAGGGAAGCATCCAAACATACACATGTTATCAGCCAAGTTACCTCCCTAAACTCATTTGCAAAAATTGATTCCAAGAAGCATTTTGGGGGAAAAAAGAAAAAAAAAAAGGTCTTACTATTTCAGTGACCAGTGGTATTTTTTTTGTTTGTTTAAAAAAAAAAAAAAAAAAAAAAAAAAAACCACAACACAAGAACCTTATTTCACATTGAAGGGAGCACTTGATTCAACTCATAAGAAAACACTTTGGGTTTGTTCTGCAGTACTTACCATCCTCATTTAAATTTAGCTTCATTTCTAAATGAAACATTTCTAATGGATCACTGGAGCCTCGCAGGATTGTTTCTATTTAACATTATGACTTAGAAACTATCACATTTGGGGGAAGGAAAAACACTTTGCCAAATGTACAGTCATTTAGGTGAGCCTGAAATGGCGAACAGCCTCTAAACAGATGGCTGTGTTATCCAAGCCTTGTTTGAGGCCCACTGATGCTGAGGTGGCCAGGCTGAGCTGGTGTCCTGGATGTTTCTTCCAAGAGTGGAGAAGACCCAGGTCTTTCTCTCCATACATGTGCAGCTGGGTGATGTTTTGGAATGACATGCAAGCAGGGGACCTGCCTGTGATGATGAGGATAGGCGGGGGCTTTAAACCTCTTCCCCACTTCTCCCCCTGCCTCCCACACCCCTAAATTATTCACTTCATTGCAGAGTTCTCATGAATTATTGATCTCAAATTTGGTGTCTCCTAGCAACATGTTTACTTATTCCATTGCTGTCCTTGTCCGGTCTCTTGGATGCCTGGGCTGTCTCTGACCCCTCTCCCCCCTGCCCAGAGCCAAGGTATCACAGCGTGGCTGGGGTATAATCTCTGGCTGTGCTGTAGGGCACAGGAAGAGTTTGTCTGAAGTTTAGAAGTTAAGCTCTCCTCTAAGAGCAAAACCTGTGGTCTTTGTGCCATCTCAGGAAGAGTTGGTGCTACAGCCCACAGAGGGATGCTCCTGTCTACCTTGATCTGGATCAGCTGCTCCAAAGCTACTTCCAAGAGCCCAGGTCACTGTGTGTGAATATGGAAGTCACTTCTGGGAGGTTTCCTGCTGCTGTAAATCAGGGAAAGGAGGATTAAGGAAAGTAAAACAGCAGGGTTGAACTTTTTCAAATAGTGTAGGTGGGAGGCAAAAAACACTACAAAATCACCTGTGTGCTGTAACAAATTCTTTTGTTTGGTCCTTTCTATGGGAAAGCAGATGGGCAAGTGGAGATGAAAAAGAGCTTTTTAGCATCTTCCAGCCATTATCTCCCCCCTGTGCCTCCACTGCTGTCCCATCCCTGCAGTCTGCATGGCAATTTCTGGAAACCCACCTGCAGCTGGATAGGTGGGCAGCAGCTGGACTCATTTCTGACATCTGCTGGGAACTGACCTCTCCATCCAACTGAGCTGAGTCCCAGAGGAGCCAGGGCAAGCACTGGAGGATGAAGCCTCCCTATTCAGGCAGCTCTTTTGCACAGTTTTCTGTCTGGAGGCAGCACACTCAGACAAGTGGGGTCCAAGTTCTGCATTTGTTGGGACTACCCTTGTGTTGCGTGGGACTGATGGCCACTGAGCAAGGGGAATCTTGACATCTTTTATAGTTCCCCTCTGAGCTTCCCTGTGCTTTAAGCTGAGTTTGTAGCTAGCTTTGGGGCCGGAATGGTCCCAAGGGTGTATTGGCAGCAAAGCTTTCCTTCCAGCTCCTGGTGGAGCAGTCCCACACTCTGTGCAGGTGCCTGATTGAATCCCCAGTGCCTGTGCTAGGCAGGGGCTGATGCAGCCCCATGCTACAATCTCCTATAAAATGCCACCTTCTCTCCCTATGTTTCATGCATAATTCAGAGGTTCCTCTAAAAATAAAGCTCCTCAGGCAGCCTCTGAAGCCTGAGTAATTTGCCTCGCAGATCACGGGAGAGGTGAAGAGTTCTGCTCTCCCTTGGGGCCGCTTGTTCACAGAGCGGCTGAGCTCTGGCTGAGGTCCCAGCCAAGCACCTGCTGCTGGTGCAGCTCAGGGGGCAGAAACCTGCCTGGCACGGGGCAAGATCACAGTCTCTGCCGTGTGAGGGCATTACTGAGCTCTGCTTTGCTTTAACCACGGGGACAGCCCGTGAAAAACCTGCACTGATCTTTTTTTTTCCCCTTGTTTTGTTGTCTTACTGGTGACCTGCAGTGACAGTAACACTGTGGGGGTTTCGAAGAGCCATGTCATACAGAGGAAGAATAGCAGAGGTTGTTTGTTAACATTAACAAGGAGATGACTGTATTTGGCTGTTACATGTTGACTTACATGAGTATACACAAATGCCTGCTACCAAATGCAGGTCTCTGTAAGGTAAAATACAATACATCTGCCCATGGGAATGTGTTTTGAGCATGCTACATCACCCCCAACACAAGGTTTAATAGCTCTAGGTCAAATTTAATAAAAAAGGAAAATCTCAGCCTTCCCTCCAATGCCTCCAGCTCTTCTGAGATACCTTGATGTTGTTCTGCTTTGCTCAATCCAGGTTTTATGCCTTTAGGTCCTATACCCAACTGGTGCTCATCTTTTTCCATATTTAGTGACTCTAAGTATAACATTTCAAAAACTAGAAAGGGCAAAGTTGGAAAAGTCTATTCCCTTCTGGGTTTTTTTTACGTGCTGGCAACTCACAGATTACTGCTACAAATTCTTTTTTGATCAATGGGCTGATAAACTGAAGACCTTCCTTATGTTTTTAATTATGCCAGTTATGTTTCCCACTGCCTAGAGAAAGATCCCTGCCAGTTTGCCTGCAAATCTGCGGCAATGGTAGGCATTTCCAAGGGTGGGAGTGACAGGCAGGCAGTAGAGTGAATCCCAGTTCTTCCTTTGGCTAATAGCCTTGGTAGCAAATCCCAGGAAAAAGCAGGGCATGATCAAAACAGCCTGGCAATTCTGCTCTTCAGCCTTGGCTGTTTCCAGGGCTCGTTCATGGCAAAAAAACACCTTGAGCAGACAGGAGTGGATGGTTTGGTCAGGTATAAGAAAATGATGGGCAGCACACAAGAATCCCTTTGCTTTTTCTGCTGGTCTGTTAGTCCTCTCCTGACTTTCCAATATAACAACAAAAAGAAATAGTTCTTTTGCACTGGTATAACAATAATAAATAGTTCTGGAGTGACTCCACTCTGCCTGAGCAATTCTGAGATCCTCTGAGTAAAGCATCCCGCTGCACATGCCAGGATGGCTCCAAGGGCCAGCCAAGGGGGTCTGTGCTGGTGAGGGCTGGAAGACCAGAACAAATCCCTGTATATTGGACCTTCATACTCCTTCCCACGTGGTGAGCACTGAAACAGTGGGGCTCAACATCACAAACTGCAGTGAGTGATAAACACCTGCATGGCTTGGAAAAGTTCCTAGGCAAGTAATTGAAAAGAAACCTGTCTCTGACTTATACAAGGCAGTGAGGCTACTTTTGCCCTTGGATGGCCATGCTCTGTCATGGCCCATGCTTCGCCCACAACTCTGCTAAGCTGCTGGTGGTGGTCTCTGGCTGCATGATCATCTCTGCACAAGTTCAGCTGTTGCCCTGAGCATCCTGTTTACAGGCTGGGGTTCACACAGATACGTGTGCAAAGGAGATTCCACCACAGGAATGATATTTGCGGGGTTTCCAGTCCTCTGTGGCAGGCAGGTGTGTGGTGATGCCTCTGTTGCAGACTGAGAGAGGAGACTGCAGATGGGAAATCAGCTGAGGACTGTTTGACAATGGCTCTTAATTTAAAACACTGTTTCCAGACTCTGGCTATTGCTGTGGGACTTCCACTTCGGATGCTTTTGAAACTGACCTCATCTCATTTTTCCTGTTTTGCTCTGATCTAAGCTCCCTGGGAGACAATAGGGTGAGCCCAGGTCTTGCTGCAAGTCAAGGCTCTCCTTGCCCGGACCAGCCTGAGAGAAGGGCCACAGCCCCACAGCTGTGACTTCAGTGAGGCTTGGGAAGTGGCTGAGATATATCTCACTGGACAGGAAATCAATATCTAGTTTTAAGATACTTTTCCATTGCTGTTGATTGCTTTATATTATATTAAGAGCCACTCAGGGCTGTGTCTTAAGACTGGTGCTCTTTAATATCTTTACCAATGACACAGACAGTGAGATTGAGTGCACCTCAGTGAGTTTGCAGATGACACAAAGCTGAGAAGTACACGACACAACAAAAGGAAGGAATGTCATGCAGGGAGACCAGGACAAGCTTGAAAAGTGGGCCCACAAGACACTGAGGTGCTGGAGCATATTCAGCAAAGCACTGTGAAGCTGGGGAAGAATCTAGAGCACAAGTCTGATGAGGAGTAACTGAGAGGTGGCTTAGGCTGGAAAAAAGGAGGCTCAGGGGAGACCTTCTCAGTCTCTACAAGTTCTTGAAAGGAGGCTGTAGCCAAGTGAGGGTCGGACTCTTCTCCCAGGTAACAAGCGACAGGACAAAAGGAAAGAGCCTCAAGTTGCACCAGAGGAGTCTTATACTGGATATAGTAGAAATTGCTTCACTGAAATGTTTGTCAAGCATTGGAATAGGCTTCCCAGAGCAGTGGTCGAGTCATCATCCCTGGACGTATATAAATATGTGTAGATGGGGTACTTAGGGACAAGGTTTAGTGGTGAACCTGGCAGTGCTGGAGTAACAGTTGGACTTGACCTTAGAGATCTTTTCCAGACTTAAGGATCTGAAGAGGCAGTATATTCACTTGGCATGGAACTGAATTGTGTTAGAGTTTTAGAGTTCACGGCAACGTTCAATATTTTTTTTCTTTCATCTAAGATGGGAATTCTTCCCCATCCCCTGACCTTCTGTGTTAGCAAAAATACTGCTTCTGCCTTTGGAGCTACTGGTTTCAGAACGGAAAATACATATAATTGAACTGGAGAGAACTGCTAGGATTTGCAGAGAGCCTGAAAAACTTACTGCAAGATACCAACTGCTGTGTGCATTTCACTGTGCTCCTACTCATAGTGCAGGCGGCATTTTCATTACGTGCTTATTGGCATGTCCAAGGAAGAAAAAATCAGAGAGTGGAGCTCATACACAGGCAAATGAAGGACCGAGAAGGTGGAGATGTGCAAATTCATCTGTGCCATCTGGTAGATGAAGATACTGAAGAAATATCCCTAGGTCCTTTGATGGTGCAGGGATGGCCATCACTACGAGTTTCTCCTTCCCCCTGGTTCCCCAAGCACAAACCTTGCTGGAGAACAGCATGGGCTGAAGGGGTTGAAACCAGAGAAGTTCCCAGGCCAGTTATCAAGTCAAGCTCCTTGGCTGTAGAGTAAGACACAGGTCCTTCTGGAACCAAAAGGTGCTGTCCTAGGAGCACTGGTATATGAGGCAGCTTATTTTTACTGCTTAATCTAAACAAAACAGTCACCTGAGGGGATGGCAGAGCACAAGTGCCTTGCTCAGATACCAGGAGGTTGTGCAAGCAGGAAGACTGAGGGACCCTTGAAGGTCTTTTATCTCAGGAGCAGCAGGATTTGCCTTTTGCTGTTCCTTTCTGTGTAACTACTGAGCGCTGCTGGGTGCAGCACTGCTCATGGTGCTGGCAGGATGGCTCTTGCAGACAGCGTGGAGGGCAACAGCTCTCTTTGCACCTTTGAATGGATGGGCAGGGAGGACTGAGTGTGAGAGCACAGCTGAACTGACACATGAGGGAGAAAACAGCTTGTGGGGGCTCAGATCTCTGCAGGCCAGCAGCCCCCCCACAGCCAGGAGGAGAAGGTAAGCCATGGCATACACAAGCTCCAGGCTGCATATCTGCTCTCCTACCAGCAAGATGCACCAAGGGCCAAACCAGTACCAGCGTCTGACACCTGCTCATATGTTTTATTTCCTGTGGAAGTGGTCAGATGAGAATAATGTTGTGGAATAGATGAAGAACCATAGGAAATTTTGGGAACACCAATAGCCCCTCGCCATGTGTGTGTTCAGTGAAAAGGAGGTCATTTCTGCAAGCCCATTCCCTGCAGAATGTTTCTGGCAGAGGTGATAAGAAGCTCTCCCTTTTGCTAGGAGACTCCTCTGGTCCTTTTTCGAAATGCAGACAAAGACATCCCTGTCTCAGAGAGCATCTCTCGGCTACAGCAGGAACGTGCAGTGAATCAGAACAACCTGCCCCCATTACCACACACCTCTGCTGTGGTGTCCTTGCAAGATGAGACCTACACCCATGATGTTCTCCCCACCCCTGTGCCCTCTCAGCCCTGGCCCTGCTTATTGACCCAGTGCTGGGCAGGTGGCACCTGCACTCCTGGAGCTGCTGTGTCAGACCCCAGCTGGCTGGCAAGTAAATGGGCGCATTTGGCCACTCTTGAGGGCCTCTGGGAACACCACCTTCCTTGCCAGTGCACTTGTTGCCTTGCATGGGAATTTCTGTGTCTGCACAAAAGGAGCCTCAGCCATGCATTGGCACCTGATGTGGCTGCCAGTGAGAGAGAGGCCCAGGATGCTGCAGCATTCTGATATCCGTCCCTATACAGTACTTCATAAATTTAGGTTGGGAATATTTGTTTTAACAGCATGACCCATTTAGCACATTTGAATGTCTCCTGCTGAAGTGACAGGTTTAACATTTCCCTTTAACCAGTACAGATTGTGCCACCCCTGGGTAACGTGTGAACAAATCACATTGTTAGCGCTGCACAATAAACCACTTTTATCTCATGCTGGGAGAAGTCATGGAGGCCTCATCGAGATCACACTGGCTCTGGAAGCATGGGGACAGGCTTGAAACAGGCTGATACTGGCTGCCAAACACCGTGCACAAAGGCTGAGCCTCCAGGAGGGAGTTGATGCTGCCTGAAACGTGGGGGGCTGTCAAGGCTCCCAGGGGTAATATACACTGCTACAGAAATGATCTTGGCATCACCTGAGAGCAGAACAAGTGGCAGAGACTAAACTCTTCTTTTGCCTCCTGTTGCTTACTCCAAAGAAAAAGGGAAAGGCAGCAACAGTGAACACCAAATCCTTTGGTGATGGCAGGCCTGACAATCCCATGCTGCATCTCTATGTGCTGAACACATCCTAATCTCTCATTCTCAGTCACAGTAAAAATTGCCATTTGATGTTCCTTTCAAATCCTGGTGGTGAGAAAATGGGACAAGGTGCCCCAGTATCTTAGTATCTCACCAGAGAGTGTGTTGCAGGTCCCTGTGACAGAGGACATCAAAGGAAATTTGTCATTATATACTTATTCCAATAAAGCTGAATTCTTCAGGTATTTTTGCCAGATGGCTCCTTTGATATGGACCTATTTATTTACTGAGGTGGCCAGACCTATGTAACTTCAAACCCTGGGAAAAAGAGTAAGCACTGGAGGGCACCAAGTTGCTTAGGGCTTCAGAGGGCCCCTTAATGTTCACCTACATAAAGACCTACTGCCTCCTCCCTCCACGCCTTCACACCCTTGTGCTACACCAAGAGCAAAACTGCACGATGTGTGCTGGATTTCCTTGGCTGATGGAGGCGTGGTTTTGCTCAGTGTCTCTGCTTAGCTGGGCAGTAATTCAAAAGCCAAAGGCAGCCTTTCAGGGTCTTCAAAGATGGCAATCTGCTTTCTCCACAGAAGCTCACAGATCCAATGGTAAGTGCCACCTCAAGCCCTGTGTAACAGCAGCAATTTCTCCAGAGAGGATAAATAGCTTTCCCCAGAAGAAACTTCATCAGCTACAGGTGCAACTTGTGAACTACCCTTGGGGATCACAGGTGTGCACTGAGTACCTGTCTGGGGTAGGTGCATGGGCTCTGTGACCCTCAGCACACCTTCAGCTGGAGCTCTGCTGCACGGGATGCTTCTTGTGTTTCCCTGTGCTGGCCTGGCACTGTAAATTACATCTAACTGTTGTCACCTGCAGAAAGGATAAAGTAAATCTCTTTGGCCAAGCAGGTTGCTGCAGAAGTTCAGAGCCATTTTGGCAGCTTCACAGGTCAGAGGTGTCTCTGTCCTGCT
Organism: Xenops minutus; assembly: GCA_035221455.1. Taxonomy (NCBI): domain Eukaryota; kingdom Metazoa; phylum Chordata; class Aves; order Passeriformes; family Furnariidae; genus Xenops; species Xenops minutus. Next base: position 30,638,374 of record JAWWEE010000004.1, on the reverse strand, counting down.
ATGGGGAGTAGAGGGCAGAACTTGCTGGTGTTCTGCAGCTGCACTAATGCCATGCATAGCAATTTGCACTGACCCTAAAAGCCACAGGGTGAATTTGCTGTTTAAGAAGAGGTTTTTAATGTACTTTTCATGCTTTAGCATCATTAATGGCTTAATGAATTAGGCTAATGATGAGTTTTGAGTTGCATATAGCCTCCGTACAAATGCTTAGCCTGCTCCATGGGACTGAAAAGATAATTTCCCTTTCCTTTGAGGCCATTAGGCAGGCTGGGAAAAGGAGAAGGTGCACAGGTGTTGAAAGGAGTTTGAGATGAGATTCTGTGTCAGGCAGTCCTGGTCAATACTTTGTCCTCTTACCAGGAGAGCTCTGCAGTTGATGGATCCCAGGAAAGGGCTGAGGCCAAGCAAAGAAACTAGGTAAACACAGAGGGAGGGTGTTACCAGCCCTTTGAGAGGGAAGGGGAGAAAGAAAGGGGTGAGAGGAACTAGCAAGGGAATAAATGCAGCAGACAGAGCCTGGGACAGGGTGGCTGGGGAGAGGAGCTGTGGTGGCTTTGTTTCCTGCTGAAAG
>JAWWEE010000004.1:30534898-30637761 GCA_035221455.1 Xenops minutus | reverse complement strand
GCAGACCCTGTCCCTGCAGAGCCTGGTGGTCCTCGGTTTGGCCCTCCACCCTGGGATGCTCGGGGCTGTTCTCATCTGGGGAAGGATGAGATGGTATCTCTGCCTAAAAGTACGTGACACACTGCTTCCAGGTCTGCTGCCAGCATGATTTTTCACTTCACTAGTAAAAGAGAGGAGGAACTGGTGCACTGTAATGATTCTCCTCTCCTTGGGCTTGGCTGATCATTGATACTGGCTCAAACACAGGCAAGCACAACAATAAGGAGTAGCAGTTGCAGGCAGGCTCTCAGGAAAGCCTTTTGTCTCCAAACTGGGCCTGGCTGCATGGCAGCAAGGCTCAGAGAGAAGAAAAACAATTGTTTCTGCCCTGGACATGCAAGAAAAAGGAGCAGCAGAAGGAAGTTGTGGATATACTGGAGTGAGTCCAGTGGAGGCCAGCAAGACTTTGAGGTGTACAGAGCACATGTCAGGCCAGGAGAGGCCAAGAGCACAATGTCTGCTCAGAGGAAAAGGCTTGGGGGATGCTACTGCTGGCTGCAACTACCAGATGAGAAGGTTATTGAGAGAACAGATGGATGCAACACACAGAAATTCAGAGCAAAGCTTCCCAAGGAACACACCCAAAGGAAATACAACTCTTTCCATCATCCCCACATCTCTGTGCTGGCACCGTACCTCACAGAGGTTTTTGCTTCTTTGCATCCATTTCTTTTCTCCTGGTGCAATCTCTTCCTCTTTAAATAGCACTCCCAGCAGGCACCAGGTGGAAAGGTGAGTTATGTCTGGCTTATGAAGCTGCCAGCTGGAGTTACAATAAACTATTCTTATACCATAAATCACGTGGCTAACCCCTGTCTCAACCATGGCTCAGCTACAACTTCTCTATTGTGAAAAAAGTCAAAGGGTAGAAGCAGCACTTTGTCCTGGTCAGAAATAAGAAGCTCACAGCTTCCAGCTGGTACTTGGGTAAGCATAGGTTAGCCCCAAAGCTCTCTTAGAGGCTTATCGCTCTAAAAATATCCCACTCATGATTCAATGGGGTATTGATCATACAGGCTTTTATTAATGATGGAGGGCTGTGCTGATCAGCCAGGTAGCAAAAACAGTGTAATTCTTCTAAAGTGCTGTGCAGCTGTGGATGAAGACACTGTCAGGATGCAGAGGAATTATGAGTGCTCATGAGAAGTTTAATGCTGTGCACAAATGGACTGGTGAGATCCTTGGATGAATAAAAAGGAAAAAGCTAAGCAGAGATATGGGATGGTATTGGCTCTTACTTATTTGACTACACATCTAAAAGCACATGTAGGAAAACCAGGAGAGCTCATAGAAGGATCATCTCTAAAAGCCACTTTGCAGGGAGAAATGTAATGGTTTCAACCCATTTAGTCTGTCCCGAAGATTGAGATGGTTTGAACACAATTTTGTAAGAATCTGTATGAGGAGATTATACTTCCAAGTCTATTTATTTAAAGGTTTGTTTATATACAGGGCTTTTAAAGCAAGCAAAGCCATAAAAAAAGATTAAGGACAGGACGTCCTAATGTCTTTTATGAAGGGAGTGTAATTGACCCTTAGATGCTTCACCACAACTCCAATCAGGCTGTTCCATCACTTGGCATTTCAAAACCAGATTTTGACGACTCTTTAAAGAGCCAGGGTATAGCTGGAACAAACTGTCTGGAACAAGCAACTGATGCTCTGGGGGCAGGGGATGTCTGACCAATGTCCTGTTCTGTGTCTCTTGGAGCAGGTGCTGTTCCATGGAGAAAAAACATCGGTAGAGGGCCAGGGACTGTCCCCACACCTTGCCAAGGAGTGGATTTGTTGCACACTAACCTCCAACCGCAGAGTCAGGGAGGAGGACTGGTGATGGCTGATGGCCCAGGAGTTGCACCAGTTCAGAATACCCACCTTTGCACCTGCACACTGAGCCCACCAAGGACACCAGGGAGAACACAGGCTCTGTTCCTTTCCACCTTCATCTCCTGTTCCCTTTATTTTTCCCTGCCTTGTTGCTGCATAACTCTGTTTGCCCAGCATGGAAGGACTCTATTTTCAGAAGAATTTGAAACCAAAGCCTTTCTTCTGCTTCAAACATAAGAAATTATTAATCAGAAACTCCTTATTTTTTTTTGTTTTAGGTTTTGTATGCAACTACAGCCAGTAGGAAAAACAGAAAAGGAATGGGCTTAAAAACTTTTGACTACAAACATGAACAGATGTTTGCTGCTCTTGGCTAACTTCATCTTAAACTTAAATCCAACTTTGAGGTTTCAAGCCTGTCATAGGTGTGTTAGCACTTAAGCAGAGAACAAGCACTTGATGTGGTGTACAGAGTACAATCCTTCCCCTGAGCAGGCAGGGTCCTTGTCCTGTTTTCAGACCACAGACTGATTTGCCCCTCAAGCACAACCCACTTCAGCTGTTCCTCCTGCAGCATTTGCAAAATCCCAGAGGTTAGGCATCAAATCCTCCACAAAGCCAGGGAAAGCTTCAATTTCTCTCTTCTTTCATGGCACAGAGCCTGCTCATGGGTCTTACTGCAGGCTTAAAGCCAGCTTGAAAAATGTAAGACCTCCCAGTGCTTTCTGTGAGAATAGGTCACCTCTCTGCAGGGATGGGTATGGGAGCCAGCAGTGCCTCTGCCTCGCACACTGCCTTCAGGGACCTGGGCTTTCCCTGGCAGATTCTTCTTTCCCACGTGCAGATCAGATTAAATTGTTATCTCCATCTAAAATGCAATGGATTTCTCTTCTGCCTGCCGCAGCCCACATCAGAAGCAGATATTATACCACAACGCAGCCTGTGAAACGCTAATCAGACACCTGATGGGAAATGCTTAGAATAATGAGCTGAAAAAAGCTCTGAAATTCTTTCACTGTGGCAAAGGGGAAGCTGGAGGGAAGACAGTTTTCTGTGGTCCAGGAAGGTGCTGTATTTCTCAAACGGAGAGAGACGTGAAGCAGTCCTAAGCTTATCTTCAGAAAATTACTTAGCACACACTAAATCAGGTAAAATGGGCATGACAAGATTTTTCATAAGGCAGTGGGTCACTGTCCAGCTTTTATTTGGGTGTATAAATAAGAGCATGCAGGGAAGAGTGCATAAATAAGAGTGAAGAATTCATAAGTCTCAGGGATGCAGCCCTGCTCCTTAACCCAGGGAAGCACCACATGGTCCAAGCTGCAAGGAATTTACAGTGGTGACTGCCTCCTCCTCTTTTGCCTCTGCTCCTTCTGCCTTAGAGCTGTGTTCTGCCACACCTGCACTCCCACCATCAGCCATTGCTGTTGTGCCCAGGCTTCAACCAGCGTTCATCAAAGAGCAGGCTGTTGATGGATGCAGACTCACTGATCTCATGCAAACTCTGGTGAGAAATACATAATGCATGGATTTAAACATAGCAAGCTGTATCACTGCTTCTTCCCCAGGACATTTTAAAGCCTCTTTTTGGCTGTGTCGGATCTTGGGCTGGATCAAGCATGGCCGGATTTGCTGGCATACACCAGCTATGGATGTTTTCCTTGATGTTCGTAGGAGTCCTTGTATTTTCCCACCCACGTGATGCTTGGGCTTCATATTCTGCCTCCAAGGCCAAGCAGCATGGGATTGCACTCAGAGAATGCACGTGATTTATTGCACCTCCCTGCAGGGAGAGATGCACCAAAGGGAAGCATGATTGACATCAATGTACGTAACTCACAAAATCGTTTCATCTTGCTGCTGATATTAGCAGCTCCCTGGTCTCAAATACTTCTCAGAGGCTCTCCATGGGATGACTTCTCCTATGTATGCCAAGCCTGGACTGCAACCAGGCCCACCAAATAAATGACTAAGACCTGAGTGAAATGAGAGGCAGCTTTTTTCTCAATATCTAATGCTTCAAATGGCTGGTTTTGATCAGTCCCCACCAGCAGGGGAAGGACAGAGGCCAGGTGAGCTGGCATTCCCCCTCCATTTGCCCTGCTCTCCTGGCCAGACAGGGATTTAAATTCCTCCTTCCCTTGGGATTTACTCCTTTAAGCAGCTGCCCTGGCTTTTTGCTGCTGCACAATCACACTTGATTAGTTCCTGGAAATACAGAGCATTATTTTTATTGCAATTTATTACAGTCACTGAGACATAACCTCAGGAGGAGGGGAACAAGAGGATACTGCAGGTAAACATTTTCAGAAGGCAGAGGAAGAAAAAAGGGAAAAAATCAAACCCTTGCTATTTAATAGCTCAGAAAAGCTTATTGTGAGGTAATGCTGCTGAGGAGCCATGCCAGCCTGGAGAGCCATTTGCAAGGACACTGATGGGAGGCAGTCCTGAAGGAAATAAATTGGATGGCAGAGCTGAAAAGAGGGGGCAGGACAAGCAGGGCACAACAGTGAGTGCTGAGAAAGGGCTGACAGGAGAAGAGCTAATTGCACATGGATTGGGTTTAGCCACTGCCTTTGCTCTCACAGGACGCATTGCCCTTTGCACCCCCTTGGAGAGAGGTCGAGAGAAGATGTACTGCTGAATATCAAAAATCAATGCTTCTGTTGGTATTTAGAGAATTACTGCCAGGTTCTATGTGCCAGGACCGTGTCAGAAAAGGGAATAAAATATAGCAAGAGTTGAAGCCTGCTGTGGCAGCTCCAGGGTGCCCACCTGTGACCATGTGCCACCCCAGAAGCAGCATCTCACCTTAGCAGCATCGTGTTTATCATTGCATGGATGCCTGCTAGAGCAGCAGGAGCAGTCCTTCAGTGGGAGGAGGAGGCACTTCATTGGCACTTGGTTAAATTCAAACTGAAACCAGGCTGTGGGTGGTTGCTTGAGTCCTTGCCAGTAGGGAAGAAGGTGGAAAAAATAAAATTATTGCTTTACGAATGACCTTTTTCTCTTGGGTTTATCTCAATTCTCAATGCTGTTCTTGATCAGCCAAAAAAAGACAAAATTAAAGGAAGATTCATTTAATTAAAACATGTCTGAAAAAAAAATGTAATGGTCAGAAATAATGACAGTGTAAATGTCCAACACAATTCATTTTGCAAAGCCAAGAGGTGAATGGTCCCTCTGCAGTCCTTGTAAAAACACCAAAAATTGAGAGATACCCAAATGAGGGAACTCCAGGAACAGATTGAGCCTATTTTGGCATGCTATGCAAGTGAGTCACATCTGTGTGAAGCAGAAAAACTGCTTGGGACATCATGAGAACCTTGTAGCTGTGCATTTCCAGCAGACATAGGCTATGCCATGATGACCATCCCACTGGGATTGCTCCCAGAAGAGCATTTCCATACTCCAAACTCATCTTCTCCACAGAGTCCAGCCAAGCAGGACTGTTGGGTTACACTTTCTAGTAACTGGAAAGTTGATGTTTTCTTGTTGTTAATGTGGAATACTGGAAATAATAGGAACTCTACAAATGGGGTTTTCCCCCATTCATAGCTATGTCACTCCAAATTGGTCTATGTTTGTTGCACTTAACTGCCGTGACTCAAGAGTCTGATAAGGTGTACACCAGAGAGAAGCAGTCATAGACCTAGAGATCTTCAAGCATGAAGCCAATGGACATTTCCTATTCCCTTGGACTGTTCATTTGAAGTTTACAGTTATGATGATTCTATCATTTATTATTGTATTATTCCCCTCTGTTGTACCCCAGTTTCTGATTGACTGGTTGTCCCCCAGTTTTCTATTGGTTGTCGTTTGCTGAATTGCACCAGTTTCTTACATAGCTATCTCCTCCCTCACTATTCCCAGTTTGGTCTTGTTCCAACCTCTCTTTACCATCTATGTCCCTCCCTAGTTCTGGAACCTTCCCTCAGATCCCTATAAAAGTTCTGCTCTCCCCCCAATAAACGCTATTCGTGCTTTACCCCACGTTGGAGTGTCCTGAAGGAGGGCTGTGTCTGTGAGCTGTTCCTAACACCAGGGCAGTGTCAGCCCTCAATACCTCAGGTTTAAACACAAGGCTCTGTGCTGTAGACTCATGTAGATAATGCATGAAGAGAGAGAGTAATGTGAGGATGAAAACTGCTCCAGCCACTAAGAATACCTCTGTGGATCTGCAGCCAGGTCCTGGAAGGGTTGTGTTAAAGTCTGGAGCTAGAGAAGCTGAAGTTTTCATGTGCTGACTGAGAATGAGCCACATGGCAACCAAGCAGCTTAAGGCATATGCAAGTAGCAGTCAGTCCTGGTCCATCATCCTATCATCCTTCCCTTGCCACAGAAAGCAGTGGGGGAAAATGGCCATGGATCCAGGGCCAGGGAGGAGAAGAAAGGGAAGGAGCCAGTTAGGGATACCAATAGCCCCCAAAAGCTACAGTAGGCTCAGTAGGAAGGTGTTGACTCTCCAACTAGATGAGCAACAATTAGAAATGAAGCAGGAAATGTGACAAGGATAGAGATGCCAGTGGAGTAAACCCCATGGCTTGGCCAGCCATCGACACATGTCAGTGACATACCTTCAATGTCTAAGTGGGTTGAACGATTCTTAGGTGCCAAGAGCCTGAATAGGAGTTTCAGCCTGCATGGAAAGGCTGTGTGCACAGTGCAAATGGAAAAAGCAGGTGGGGTGAGCAAAGCCTGCCCACACTGCTGGGCACAGTGCCCTCTGGCAAGGGACATCAGAGTCAGGTGTGCAAAGCAGTAATTCCAATGGCCTGTGTCACCCTGGGGCTCCTGATGGAGGCAAAATCTTTTGAGCCATCTACCTGGAGGGTGAGGGGAGCGGATGTGGCCAGGCAGAGCCTGCCAGAGCAATAGGGGTGGTGTTGCAGAGCTGGTAATGGGTGATGAATTGAGCGGTGTGCTCAAGCCCCAGGGGAGAAGCTGCTCTGCTTCAGGGAAAATGAGCCTTGACATGGGTCTCTAACCAGGCCAGACAAAATACCACAGCGAGAAATGCAATCAGAGACAGTCCTGCTCACCAGGAAGAAACTGCCAAAGGCAATAGGGCTGAGAGGCTTGGAAAGCCCCAAGGATTGTGGTGCCCAGGCTCTCCTGGGCACCTCACAGGGCTGGCAGGAAAGGTGGACCACCCTAGGCTGCGGGCAGGCTGATGGCTGGCATCAGCAGACAGCATCCACAAGTCCCTAGGATGATGCTTTCCCTGGGTTTTGAGCTTGGCAGGACAGATGGCTCTGCATCTACAGCCAAAACTCATTTATTCTGAGAGCTGAGCTCAGGCCCTCTGTGAATAACCCAGCCTGCAGATAACGTCTGATGCCCTGTGAAAGGCCAAGGCTGATTTACATGCTTCCTTATAAATTTAGTAACTTAGAGTTAACAAGAGCAAACAGGCTCAAACCATAAACACGGGCATGTGGATGACAGGTCTCTCCACAGAAGCAGAAGTCTCTTGTGACTGCAATATTGCCTGAAATGAGATTTTCTGTGGTTGAAAGATTTTACTTTCCGGGATGCACTTGAGGATCCAGCTCAGAGCCCCTCAGTGCTGCCCTTCTGGGCCTCTGGGAGCTGGTGGGGAAGAGACTCAAGCATAAGGAGCACCCAGAGGATGCTCCTGGAGGGCTCCGGAGGTGTTCTTTGCCAAATAACACATTGGCCCTGAAGTTAAGAACACAGTGAATAATTAATGAGAAGAAATTAATTATTAAACAACTTCTCATTATTGCCATTCTAATTACACACCGTTAATTTCATACCTAAAAGGTGCTGTAATATTATTGCTGAATCATATCTGGCTGGACTCAGATTTGAGGGTTGCAACACGCCTGTAGTGTTGGAAGGTAAAAGCAAAGCTGGGGGACCAGGGCAAGTACCTCAGGGGCAATTTCACCATTCACTTTTCAGTAATACAGAAAAGCCCTTTTCCCCAAACCCTAGGCAATTTGCAGCCCCCCCAAATCACTGTGCTTCTTTCCTCTTACTGTAAGCAACTACAATACATTTTAACAGAAGGAGCAGTTTGGACGCCAGTGCAGGACGTGGATCTATTTGTAGGAAGCCAAACTTTGTCCAAAGGGTCTTGCAGTGTCCAGGTATTCCTGGGAGCAGCCAGGCTGCCCGTGATGCTTCTTCTGACCTGGGGAGATGTGTGTGCCAGGTGAGCTGCCACCCTGGGACGTCTCCCAGCAGTTCCCCGTGTTAGGCTGTGTGCTTTGGCAGCTTCCCCAGCATCCCCGGGTCTCCAAGGAACGCTGCTAATGGGCTCCACGTGGGTCCCTGTTGCTGAGAGAAGAAAGGATCGTTCCGGGGAAATGGCAGTTTTGCCTGATTTGTGTGAGTTTCCTTGTTCTTTTATGGCAGCCTATAAAATGGATCATCTGTCTTAAAAGACATGGACAGGTAATCACAAGCTCAGCTGAGATCTGCCTTGCATACTGGTGCTGGCTGGGGAGCACAGGAAGCCCCGAGGGAGGCTGCATGCCATCAGCCCCATCTGGACCACATCACTGCTGCATTTCCACCAGCAGATTGAGCTGTCTGGTGACTTTTTGGGAAAAGTGCCTGGGCAGGGGGAAATGTTCCATTCTCCTTAGGAGAGCAGGAGACAGCCACAACTCTATTTTCAGCTGAAGTTTCCAAGGCACTTGTTTACCAGCACTGCCAACAAAAGCTGTTATCACATCAGCACTGCTGACAGCTCTGTCTGCAGCTGACTTTCCAGGGGAAACACCTCAAGAGTGCTGGAGGCAGTGCCGGGGCATTGTGGAAGGGATACAGCAGTCGCATGCACTTGAAACCTGTTAATCAGCACCTGATTGCAGGGATGCTGCTCTCCTTACCCTTGCTGGGGTCAGTGTCCCCTTGGGGTGCTGCCTGCTCTGGGAGCAGTCACTGGCAGCTGGATCCTCACCAGCCATCAGCAGGGTGAGATTTTAGGGGGTGGCTAGTGCCAGGATGATGCCAGCATCCCCGCTCAGCATCACCCTCTGAGCCTGTCACATCAGCTAGGTCTAAACTGCTGGATTTGTACCTGATCTTGTCATGACTGGGATGTGCAAGGTCTCTGGAGCAGCCTTGCTGGAGACTGCTGTTCTATCTGCTGTGCTCCTCTCAGCTGGTCTTTAGGTAATTACATGGGGCTTACCTGGATCAATTTATTTACTGCACACACATCCTGCTGATTTCTCCCAGGACCACAAGCTGTGAAGAGCTGCTCCCAAGTACTGGCGCAAGTGGCCAAGATGCTCAGGATCTGTATCAGGAGGCACTGAGCTGCTCTGGTGGAGGAAGAAGCAGCACCCCACCTCTCTGTGCCCTTTTACAGGGTAACATCTGTGTAGAGGTCTTGTCCTGTCGTCCAGCTGCTGCTGTTAGTGCCAGGACCCCCACCCCTTGCCCCACGACTGCCCACTGCCACCTCAAGGCAAGCTAAGCAGCTGACACACTGCCACCCTGCCAGCTGCCTGGGGCATCCAGCCCTGGTCTGGCCAGGATCTCCATCCCTGCAGAGCAGCCAAGAACACCCAGGCACCCTGTCTTCTCCTGCAGACAGGGATGTGCACTGAGGGGAAGCGAGGAATCCCAATCACATCTCTGGGGTGTGAAGTCCCATTCAGTTCCATGTCAACAGCCCTTATGGCACGATGGAGGAGGCAATTCGGGGAGCGTCCTGTGAAGTTTCCAGCCTCACGTCAGTCTCCCATCAATTTCCTGAGGTAATGAAGAGGTAATTAAATTTTGCAGTGGAAGGGAAGCTTCACCAATGGCAAGAGCATACTGCAACTCCTGACTCATCAGGGGAAATGCTGGCTCCAAATTAAATGCATTTACTGTTTCATGTACCCTCACTTACTATCGTTGTAATGAATCTGGGAATTAATTGTTTGCCCATCTAAAACAAGTCCCCTCTTGCACTGTGCCCTGCTCCCCTCCTCCCAGCATTCTGTAATTTGATATTCCAGTTAGAAAACAAATTGGCATTCATTGGAAAATCAATCTTTTCATTGTTTAACTCTCATTTCTCTGGGGAATGTGTGGGAATGGAATTACATCCTCTGATATGAACCTTCTCTGAATTCCTAATTGTGGCTGGGGAGCAGGGAGGCTGCCCACATCCCGAGAGCCCCCAGGACCCTGCACTGGCAGCATCCATGGTGCTGCCTCAGGAGGAGCACAGCATTGGGCCACAGCAGAGAGGATCAGCCAGTTGCCTCGGTAATGAGACCAATAATAGAGTCTGTCATTTATTAGCTGGGATAAAATGGAAAGTGCTTGTTACAGCGGGGGAGACGCCAACAAACAGTGCAAAGAAAAGCCTGAAGACACACCGCCTTGTGTTTATCCGGGCTGGGGAGGAGAAGAACAAACAAAATATGTCTTTTTGCCTGGGTTTGAGAAAATCTCAGCTCCTGTGCTCCCTCTTCCCGACAGGCCACTGCTCCTGACCAGGGTCCCCAGAGATGGGGACTGGCAGGTCCCCAGGGTGATCTCACAGCCTGCACCAGCCATCCCCTTTGCAGAGCAGTACCTGCTAAGAGCTTCACTTTTTCCTTGTAAGTGGGCAGTTTCTAAGCACACCAGGCAGCTGGCCTGGCTGTGATCCTTTTACTTCCCATGGAGACACTTGCTGCTGGAATAAACTGCTATTTTTATGGGTAACATTGGTTGTCTTTTACACTTACTGCAGGAAAATGAATAGCTGCTTTTATGCAAAAAGGTTTTACTGCGATATCAAAAAGTACTAATGAATATACAGAACCAAATTATATGGTACCCCATGAGTCAAAACTCCCAGACAGAGATTTACAGCAAAACGAGTGGCAGGCAAAGATAAAAGCCTGCAGCCAAAGCAGGTCATATAATTAATACTGGGGACAATAAATTTCTGAAAAATTGAGCTGTCAGTCCCTTCCATCTGGACTCTCAGCTCCATTTCAAAGCTAAATAACTTGTAGTCCCAAGGAGTTAATGCACCAGATAAAACACCACAGCAAAAGCAACTTCTGCATTTGCAAGAGTTAAGGTTTCCTCTGACTCACCATGTGCCTGCCAGGATTGACTGGGAGCCCCCAGAGCATCACCCCACCAAGAGGAAAGGTTCCATCACTTGGCCCCGCAGAATAACACTGCACTGTGAGCCTGGGGCACACAGTAACTCAGCTGTCACTTGTTCACTTGCTTTTCCTCTTCCCCTCCCTCTCTCCCTTCACAAATTAGCAACAAACGAGTTCCAGCTTGCACTAATTAGTTGTTTGGAAGATATACAAAGAGAAGGTTATATGGAGACCTCATAGCAGCCTTTCAGTATCTGAATGGAGCCTACAAGGAAACCAAAGAGGGACCCTTCATCAGGGACTCTAGTGACAGGACAAGGAGTAATGGCTACAAACTGGACCAGGGGACAAATAGGTTAATATACAGAAGAAATTCTTGACTGTGAGGGTGGTGAGGCATTGGCAGAGGTTGCCCAGAGAAGCTGTGGTTGCCCCATCCCTGGAAGTGTTCAAGGGACACAAATAACCAGGTGGGACTTTGAACAACCTGGTCTAAGTGGGAGGTGTCCCTGCCTGGCAGGGGGGTTGGAACTAGATGATCTTAAAGGTCCCTTCCAACCCAAACTGTACTGTGATTCTCTGATTGTATTTCAAGGGACTCTTTGTGCCCTTGCCTGGCAGCTGCCCCACAGCCACCCAGGGCACCCACTGGTTTCTCTGGGTGTATTGATCAGTGAGTCTGCCATTCCTTCTAAAGGCCCTGGCAGGCCAGGAGGGAAGACTGAGAGTCCCCAAAATTGGGTGTACAAGGTGCAATCTTGCTGCTGGCATCCTTTGGCCCCCCCATTGCCAGGCCCCTCTGTGCATTTGGCACAGGGGGCACTGGCAGCAGTGCCATGAAAGACAGTGTGTCACCCTCTGCAGCCCTGTAATCACATTCCCTCCCTTTTCTCATATTCTCACTTAGCAACACTTTATGAGCATCTTTGTCAGGCGCATATTAGGAACCATTCGTCATAAAAAATTAAGGGCTATGGAAATAAAGTGACCTCTCCGAGGGCTTCAATTACACTGTAAGGTAATTGTGTCTTCCCCAGGCCTCCATCAGGGTGTTTGGGAGTCTTCAGCAACAATTTATGTATTTATTACAGTTTAAGTATCCCTAGCCCTCAGCTCTTTCCAGTAATGAAAATATATAACATAAAACCCAGCAAATACAGACTGAGCCGTGTGTAAAATATGACAGCAATGCTCTCGACCATCACAGCATGGAGAGAAGTGGCTGTAACCTCCAACACCCCCCCAAGGCTCACAGCTGCTCCCACAACACCTCCATAGGGCACGAAGAGGTGGCAGGACAAGGGGAACCACAGCAAGGGGTCTGGGCTAAAACCGCCCACTCTGGGACTGGTACCAGGGCAAGGGAGAAAGCTGTTCCCAGGAAAAAGCAATACAGATTTATTATTGTTCTTGGCATTAAAGGTTGCTTGGAATTGGGACAGAAAGGCAAAGCACAGTTTATTTTATTGTGAGGGGAGGTTTCTGCAAAAACACCATGAAAGGAGAAGAGATGCTGTAAAAAACCAAGGTAATTTAGGTCCTCCCCCACCAATCCTCAGCCTTTGCAGGGAGCTGAGAAGATTGGCAGGGAAAAGTCATCTGAAGAGCCCAAATTTCTTTCCCCTTCGGCTCTGAGGAGCAGGTCTCCCTGGACAGCTCAGCACAGCCAAAATCTATGCTGAAGATGCAACAGAAAAAAGAGCCTTGTAAGATGCCACTGGAAAAAAAAAAAGAAAGACAAAAAGCAAATCTTTTTTTCTTGTCGGAAAGACACTGAGTCCTACACCTTGGGTGAGAAAGAGATGATTTAACAAGAAAAAGATGTCACTAAATCCCTGGGCTATAAATCATTCTTCTTACAGTCTTGCAGCAAAAACACTTAAGAGCCGTTCTGTGCAATAGGAGCGCAGGAGCCCGTATGGGGGATTGCATCTGATCTAGGATAAACGGGAAAACGGGCCCAGCCACTTGTTTTATAGTTGTAGGAGAATTATATAGCACCTGGGACATATTTCCTGCTCCTGCTGTGTTACAGGATAATGTCATGAGGACGGTGCAGTTGGCATTAAATGTGCATGGAAGCTTCAAGGACTCTGTACTGGGGGCACCTTTGAAGAAGGGTGTTGTAATAAAAACCTTGTGATAATTCATTCAGGTGGCTGCATCAGGCAATTTACAACTTAAGGGTTTGGTTTGGGTTTTTTTCAAATAAAAAGAAAGAAGAAAAAAAAGTCTGCTGCACTAAAGCAGAGATTGGTGCCAGGTCTCAGCAGCGTGCCTTCCACAGGATCTGGATGGTGATCTCCTACCAGGAATGTGTGTGACCAGGGCAAGTGTCAGGAGAGTTTCCAAAGGGTTCACATGGACATTTCCTGATACAGAAACAGTTAAGCTAGATGCAAGAGGATGCTCTATTGCTGCATTGATTTAATTGCTAAAGAAGTGGTAATTGCTTGGGAAGTAGTGACCATGATCTGATTATAGTTGTAGGAGAGGAGGGCAGCTCCAGACAGCAATACAGCCACTCAATGCTTCAAAAATGCTGAGATAAATCAAGGGAAATTACCAGCAAAACTGACTGGGTGGAAAAAAAACAATAACTAAATGGCTGCGAATAGACAAGGGAAAGAGCTCTTTAAGAAGTGTTGTAGAAACAGTGAAGGAAACAATTTAGAAGTTAGCCTGACAGCTGTTAGAAATAAGAAAACAATAGCTGGGAAACAAGGAAGGGAAAGGTGTCTGAGGAAAATGCCAGAAGAAGCATAGGAAGTTGGGATGAGAAGCAAAGTAATAAGAAAATTTTCAGTGTTGGTATAGATGCCACTGTTCCAAGGAGGAGAATTTAAACAGAGTGAGAAAAGAGGCAGCGGATCCTCCTGTGGGCAGGAAAGGCTCGCAGTTTGGAAGAGGCAGGCAGGTGTGATTGAAAGAAAGAGGGCATGCATTTATACAAGCTGAAGGTGATGGATGTTCTCTCTTCTATTTTCACCAAAGAGGCATATTTAAAATTGGCTGACCTACCTAGCTGCCTCTCTGGAGCCTGCAGCACTGCCTGGGCCACTCCTGCCCTGTGGTTAGTGGCTGAACCAGACCAGAGCTGCCTTCCCCTACCTGGAGCACATGAAAACAGATGGAAACTGTGGACACCATCGAGGGGTGGATGGTGATGGGTATTGTGCCTGAGCCACAGGGATGCCACCCTCTTCCTGTCCCCTGCTCCACATCTTTTGCAGGGCTGATCTCTCATGGTGGTGATGAGAGGCACTGTGTGTCCACCAGTGCCCACAGACTGAGTGAGAGGGGGCCAAAAGCAGCATGTCCAGCTAGGAGCTGAGATCATACCAACCTCAGAGGTGTCAAGGCACAGTCCTGATACCAACTTGTTGGAGCTGAGCTCAGCTTCTACTTCAAGGGCATGTGAAGGCAGCTTTCAGGTCCTGGATGCAATAGGCAACATCTGCCTGGGGAAAGCTCAGCTGGTTCATCTGAGGAACAGCGTTCCTCCCTGGAGAGGCAGGACTTGATGTGCATGGGCTGTTTCTGGAGCATCACTGCTCTCCCAGCCTTCTCCATGCAGTTTTGCTCAACTGAGAGAAACCACTGTTGTGATAAATGACTTTCAGCATCTCACTGCCTTTTCTTTCCCCCACGGAAACTCAGCAGACAGCACCACAGACACCCTCTGCTCTGATTTGCAGGTTCATCTCACCACCAAAAGGATCTGCTGCCTAGCCCCAGTGCAACTTGGAGAGCTGCTGGCAGAGCTGAGGGCATCCCCTCCTAAGTGCTGAGCAGAGTCACCTCTCAGGTTGCCTGCTCTGCCATCGGACCAGAACAGCCTCATCCTGTCCAAATCTTTCCCCTGTGATCCCAAAGAGAGCAGCCACGAGTTAATGAGTGGTCTTTGTTGCCCTGAACCCTGACAGTGCCACCGCAGTGAAGGTGTAATTACTGAGAGCTGGACATTAACCTCCATGCGATCCTGGTCACACTGCTTTTCATTCCTTTGTTTTTATTGATCCTTTTTTTTTTTAACCTGTTTTAGCTTCCTCTTTTTAAAGACTTCTAAATTAATGGCCAGCTCAAAGGGAGCCCTGCTGTTCTAATGAAAATATACAGTGTTTTGGTGCTGTAACTTTCTGGCTGTTTTCTTGAGCCCTTGTTACGTTTGTTTCCATCTGCACACCGTTTCCGTACAATGGTTCCAAACAACATTGTATTAGCCTTAATTTTGACCCTGCTGCAATTTCTAGGAGAAAATTGTTTCAGCTCGGAAATGGCCAGATTTACTCTTCAAGCCAATGGAAATAAGTCTGCAAGGTTGAAAAGAAGATGTCAAAAGCAGGCACTAAAGATCACTTTAAATGATAACAGTTGTACTTGAAGCAAAAATAATATACAAAGCTTTCATCTAGCAATTTTCATCCTCGGACAGCAAAATGCTTTACAGCCGAGCTCACTGTCAGCAGCCCTGTTTATTAAGGCGAACAGAAATAGGGGTTTTGCTTTCTTTGCTGTGTTCCCCTACCCAAAACTGGATTGTTAGACCCGTCATCACTCCTGCTCCCCCAGGACATGGCCATGCCCCCCTGGCTGAGCAAAGATATTCCCAGTGACTGTCCCGTGGGACCTGTGGGGTCCAGCACTGGGGCCAAGAAGAGGTTTGTTGTTGCCTGATTAGCTGAATCCTGCCTCCTTTTTTTTTTTTTTTTTTTTTTTGTCTTCCTATTGAATAAACAGAGTTGGCTTTAGTCTGAGAGGGCCTAACACAGCTGCTTGGCTTCTGTGCCCTGTAGGCTTATCCTCATACTGCAGAGGTAACTGGAGTCACTAAAACAATTCCCTTTATCCCCACTTTCCCAGTTGTGTGGCTGTTCCTGTGGAGCTACACACCATGGCACAGTCTGAGCCAAATCCTGACCCAGGTCAGGGCAAACCCAGCTAAAGGTGCAAACACACTCTGAATGTCCCCAAACTCATCAGAGCAGCCCTTCGTGTAAAGAAGGTGCATCCTGTAAGAGCAAGTACCAGGAACAGCATGGACAGCTGAGACTCATTTCACCTCTGGGCTGGGCATCTCTCAGCTGCCATAATGTCAGAAGGCAAGACACTTCTCCTCTTACTGAATAGGGCAGCACCAGTCTGCTGAGGGGGCTGAAATAAGAGCCAAAAAAGCAACTCTGTGCTTGCTAAGACTGTGTTTGGAGGGGCGGCTGTGGGGCCATGGTGCAGCCCCTTGTGCAACACCTCGGAGTGTTTCATCTCTGTGGGTGAATGTCTTTTGTCAAACAAACTTTTTTTGGCTGACTTCTATAGTTCTGAAGAGCCTGTTTCTTGTCTTTGTGACCCCAGGAATGAGGAGTAATTGGGATGAAACACTTGCTGAGTTCAAGGAGCCACTGCTGTGAAGCCTCCACTGGCACAGGGGTGGCTGCTCTTCACCCCAAAAATGCAGGCTGTGAAACCTGGGTGCCTTTGGGGGTCAGATGCATGGGAAAGCAGGGGCAGGGCACAGCCCTGAAATGTTACCTATTGACTCCTGCCTCTGCATGTGGGTGTGGGGTCCCCTGGGGACCCTCCTCAGTGGGGACTCCATGCCCTGGCTGGGCAGCAGCACAGGGAGTGTGGTGCCTGTAAAGCTCTGATGATGAATGCCTGCTGCCTGCCCCATGCCTATCAGGCACTTTCCCTCTGTTTCTGAGCTGAGCTGTGTGCTCATTTTATTCAAGCAGTTTTCCTCAGCACTGCTGGAAGTGGGTGGATTTTTCCCAAGCTGAGCGCTGCCCGATGGCACCCTGACACCTACCCACTGGTTTTCTTCATACCTGCTTCCAGCCTTCCTGCAAAGTATCTGATGCACCAGAAATGCTACTGAAATAGCTGCAGAGCATTTTTATTTAACCTGAGAGCTGCCCAAGAGGCAAGAGGTTGCACTTCTGGCTGGGCTCATGCTGGGCTTTGCCTCTGCATCTCCTTACTGCTGTAGAAATGCTGGCACCGCAGAGTTTGCTGACGAGTAAAGCTCAGTAAGGAAATCATTCCTGCAGGAAGTTTAATTGCAGCCATTAAGCCTTTAATCTAACCATGGTGTGCATCTCTAAATGGTGATGCTGTCCCTGAAATGCAGGCATTCAGCCATGTACCTGCTCAGTGCTTTCTTACCATTGTGTTTACACCTATTTTTAGTGACCCAGAAGCAGGTAGCTCCACACTTATTTGGACAGAAAATTAACTTTCAAAAAAATAAATAAAAGGCACACACAAAAGCATATCTATCTATCCTTGGAAAATAACTTCCAGCTCATATTCCACCAACTGTGAGCAGCGTTTGCAGGTGGCTGTGTCTGCAATTTTCTGCTGTTGAGGTCCCATGGCCTGAGCCCACCTAGGACAAAGAGACCCCGCACCCTGCTGGCTCAGTGTCCTCCCTGCCACTCCACCGGGTGTATAGGATGAGCAGGGGAAAGGGAAAAGCCCACTGGTGAACAGGTGTCTGTTCTCTTTCTCATCACTACAGCTCAGCCCAGCCTGACCCACCTGTTCCCCTTCATGAGCTTGTGACAGCGACCTCCCCTAGCTGTCCCACCACCCTCTGTGCAGTCACACCAACATGCTCTCTGATGCCTCCATCAATCACTAGTCCTAGAGCTCAGGATAAACAAATACTCTAGACCTTAATATTAATGGCATGGGTTGCATGGTGTTAAAAAAGAAGAAGCAGAATGGCTCACCTGATGGAGCTGAGGAAGAAGATGGTGGTGACCAGAATGGGTTTGTTCACCGACAAAGGTTGCTGGTACAACTTCACTGCAAGTCCCTTCCTCTGGCACCATGAGGTCTTCATCCACAAGGAAAAGCCCAGGAGATTCCAGCAGAGCCCTTTGAAGATGTGTGACAGGCATGAAGCTTCCCCACCAAAAGGGATGGCTGTCAGAGACCCACCAGCTTCCCAGCCCACCTTACAACCAGGGTTCAGCATTCTCACCTGTGAAACAGAACAAGCTTTGATTTTTGTCCTGCCACATTTAAATGAGTTGTCCTGTGAGCAAACAGATACTTAAAAGTTATAGAAAAACATGGACAAAGTGGGATATCCCCCCAAAGACTGCTTCAAATAGAGATTTCATTTCATCTGGATGTCTTATTTCGGTAAAATCTTATCTGCAAGTTTCAGGGCTGCCTGGGAAATCTTGCTGCCTCACCAGGGAAAAGGATATTTAAAACCGGATTTAATCTGACAGTCTTATACTGAAATTGGATTTTTAAGACATAAGCAAAGATTCAAGAGGGAAAGGTTAGTGGGCTGTTGAAAATGCATCTGCATGTAAGCTAATAAAACTTAATTTCTGGTTATTTATTAGCACACTGAATGTGATGAGCCATGCTGATCGCTGGGCTCAGGTACTGAGGAAGGCAGGCAGATGCTGTGGCAGTGACAGGAAGGGAGTCAGAACCCTCAGTTCAGCACAGACTGCCCCCCCAGCCCACTGACCCTCACACATCGCCAAGCACTGCTGAGGTCCTGGGTGGGCAGAAGCACATTATGAGGTGAACAACAGCAGGCTTATGAAAGCAGGCATTAGGGAAGTGTTGGTTGGTATATTTAGACCCTACAGGCAAGATAAGTTTTGACCCAAATTTAAAGCATATTAGACACCAAAGAGCACACTTCGCCTTCCAGATGGGAGGTCTCAACCTTTCCCTCATCTCACAGGAGAACTCTTGCATTGATTAGTGCTTGGCTTACCCTACAGCCATGAAATAATTCAAACTGATCAAACACCTTAGCTTCTTGGCCATCAAAGCTTGCTCCAATTAGCTTCAGCTTTAAAACAGAGCAAGTAGGATATAAATTGTTTCACAAAGCTCCCACCTATATTTCTCCCCAAATGTTGAAATGACATTTCCGCCCACTGAAACAGGGCCTTGGAAAATACTCTCTGGATAGTTCATTTGCTGGAAAAAGTATTGACAGCCCAATTAATCTTTCAGCCTGTGACTTTTAAACCACAGCTGTCACTGTAGGCACTCCGGGATGAGAGCAGGAGGGGCTGGATAAATATCACAAGATGCTGCTGTCCCAGAGACATTCAGTCTCTCCCTGGTGCCTGGCACCGTGCACACTGCCCACCAGTCCCAAGGACTGTGTGACTTCCCAGGCATCCATGGACTGCCCTGAGCTCAGACCCAGATCCACAGAGGGCATGGACATGGCTGGTGGGATAGGGACCATTGTCCCTGACCCAAATCAGTGCCAGACTTGCCTGGGACAGCAAGCTGAGCTGAGCCATGCTGAGCTGTGCTGTAGAGGCACCATAGAGGCACCAGCATTGTTGGACAAAGATGCTGTCCCACGCAGGGGACCCACAGCCAGCAGAGAAAGAGCCCCAAAATGGAAATACTTGTTTCCTATTTTCCTTTCCAGCTAATGATCTCACTGTGCAATGGCCTCCCTCCTTTGCAACTGATTCTCTCCCCACTCACCTCATTTTCCCAATGGAGAAGCCGCTGGCCGGGTGATTTGTGCATGGTAAGCTTCTTCCCTGAGCCCTCTCTCAGCTGCAAACACAAACACCCTTGGAAAACAATGCAGCATGTGCCTGTGGAATGGCATCCACTGCCACATGGCTCAGCCTCACTGCACAAGCCCACCAAGCCACTGGCCACAGCAGCTCCAGCTCTCCAAGGCCAGGGCTCCATCACATATCTGTGCCCCAGATATATCTGGAGTTAGGGGTGCAGCTGACACCACTGCACCTGGCACCACATCAGCTGCCCTTGAGGATGTGGGCAGAGGAAGGTGGTGATGGCTTTGCAGGCACTGAATTTGGTTGTGACCTTACTGGGCACAAACCATCCCTGCACCTCCCATACAAATTACAGGATTGGCCTGTCTCCATTTAGAGCATTAATAACCTTGTTCCTCGTGTTGTTGTTATCATTATTACTATCTTCTCTACAGGGATAGAAACACCTCAGGCTATCAGGTTCTGTTGTGGCAACAGCTTTAATCCTCTCTGACTCCTTCATGCAATCCTTGCCCTGTAAAAGGCATCTGCCAGGTATCAATTTCCTCAGCCTCATCTCTGAGTGCCACAGGAAACAACAGTGCTTTCATGCTCTTTTGTTCTTGCTGCTATCTCCTGATCTGCAGATTGAATACATCACGCTGTCTTCTCCTAGCCTTGGTCCTGAGGCTGGATCAATGGGATTAAATTTCATCTTTGCTTACAACCTTTCATCCAAGACCTGACTTGAAAAACGTGCTGTGATGTCCCTCAGCATCCCGTGCTGCACCACAGCAGCCACCCATGTCCTCTGGCTTCTTTCCCTGGGAGTAGTTTCTAGGCTAGGAATTGTCCCAGTAGGACAACTGTCCCAATGGCACAAATGCTGCTGAGGCAGGACTGCTGTGACCTGAGCCATGACAAGGGCCATTGAGAGCCTGGAAATCTCTGGGAGGTGCCCACTGTCCCCTCTCCCTGTCCATAGCCTGTTTCTGAATTCACAAGGAAACAGAATCACAGAATCACAGAATTGTTAGGATTGAAAGAAAGCTTTGGAGACTGTCTTGTCCAACCCCCCTGACAAGGCAGGATCACCTAGAGCAGGTTACACAGGGATGTGTCCAGGTGGGTTTTGAGTATCTACAGAGACTCCACAACCTTCCTGGGCAGCTCATTCAAATGGAGCAGCTTGTTCCAATGCAGACTGAAAATTCCCACTGCTGCCCACACTGCAAACAAGTCAGCCCTCTGTGCTGCCCCTAACACGCAGGAAAATTGCTTTTCAACCCTGCACTAACAAAAAGCAGCCACGCATCACTTACCAATATTGAGTTCCTTTATAAAAACATGGGTTTGCTCCGCTCTAATTGCTTCAAATGAAGCAATTGCATTATGCTCCCTCCCAGTCATTGTACCTTGCCAGAGGATGCTCTCCACCAGCTCGCAAGGTTTGCCCTCAACAGGGATTAGATCTGAATGCTCAGACAGCAGAAAAGTGTCTGCCCTGCCTGTCGTACCTGGCTGGGAAGGATGGATGCAAACAGGCTCTCACAGGTTTCCCAGACTCCTAACACAGGCTGGAGCTGGGGACCAGGAACCAAGCAGGCTGGGCAGAGGTCCTCTTACAGCTTCACCAAGGGGTTAATTTAGGAAAGAGAGAGACCAGGAAGACCTTCTCTGTGAAGCAGAGGTGTTGCCATGCTACTTTCCTCATGCTCACCTCCTAACCAGGGCTTTTGGTGTGGTTTCTGTGTCCTGAGGCTCAGCCTGGCTCTGCTCCTGTCCCAGCAGGTTCTCAAGTACCCAGGGGATACCTGGAGTCTTGTAAGCTCTGGACAGCAAGGTGTCAGTTTGGTGCTATGCTAGAGCTTAGGGAGAAAATCAGAATAAATGTTCTTATAGAGCTGGCATACTAATATATGATACAAGTTAGCCCATAACTCACCTGACCTTGTATTTCATATCAGTTCTAATGACACTTGTCATTAATAAGCAGCCTGTCACTTCCCTCTGCTCTCAGGCTGCTAGTGCAGAGCACGGGGCGTTCCTCCTTCAGTCATTTACCCCTGGGAGATGCTCCCCTTCCATGGGACACGTCACTGCTCTGAGTTTATTCCCCCTCCTGCCATCATTTTCCCAGGCACCACTCAGCAGCTGGCAAGGAACAAAGGACCAAAAGGACTGAAACCCTTCTGCTTTGGGATGGCCCTGTGCTGAGGCACCAGCAGGGTTGGCAATGCTGGTGCAAAGGCTTGGAAACCTCTGGGCTCTGGCTCGGAGCTGGTTGCTCTGCTGCACCCCCATGCCACAGCTCCCCTGCACACACACACACACACACACACACACACACTCCTGTCTGCCTCAGGAATCTGCCCATTGCCATGGAAACAGTGGTGACATCAGGCACTGCTAACGTTATTCCAATGACTAATTGCTTTACCAACAGTGAGCCAAATTACTGAAACAATTTCCAGGCCCCAGAGATCTGTATTTAACATCCAGGAGGATGCCAAACAATGTCCCTCACCTGCAGGGATGCTGGGCAGGGCTGGAGGAGGACAGCTGGGGACCCTTGCCTGAGCTTGGATGTGTGGCACAGAGGGGCTGTTTGGGCTCCAGCCCACTTCTACTTTGAATCAGAATTTTCTGGGCTTCTTGAGAGCTATTTTGTACTTGTTTAAGCTGCCTGGGTGGTGCCTAAACTCTAATTTAGCAGGTACTCTGTCATCTTGCAGGGATCTATGGTGCTTGCTGTTGCTGACAGCAGTCTAGCTGGGTTTTTTTCTCTCTTATTTTGTTTTCCTCTTTACATGCCTTTTTTTCTCCTCTGTGCCTCTTTTGAGCTGAAGGCTCATAGGATGAGGATCCTATCATCCCAGAAAGTGCAGCCCTCCCAAGTTTCCACCACACTTCTTTGTGCCACCCTTGTGGCCATTCCTGTCTCTGGCTACACAATTGGAAGTGCCTGCTTGTTCCTCTCCATCACAGCAACTGCTTCTTATGCTTCTACTCTGAGAATCCTCCCTAGCTTTCATACCCACTCTTGTGCCCAGAACCACTTCAGGCAGAGCAGCTGTGTCTGTGCAGCTCAGAAAGGGATCAAGAACCCTACAGTACACTCCGGGATTTGCACCCACAATTGCCAATGGCATGCTAACCCCAAAGATGAAGAAACAGCTCAATGTCAATGGCCAGATTGAAAGCTGATGTATCACTTGCCTGCCCACTACCACAAGAAAGGTGCAAGAACCCTTTCTGCCTCTGCAGAACCAGAGAATCATAGAATGGTGGCAGGGACAACTTCCATCAGACCAGGCTGCTCAAAGCCCCATCCAACCTGGCTTTGAACAAGTCCAGGGATGGGGCATCCACACTTCTGTGGGCAACCTGTGCCAGTGCCTCATCATCCTCACAGTAAACAATCTCTTCCTAAAAACTAATCTAACCCTGCCCTCTTTCAGTTTAAATCCATTCCCCTTTGTCCTGCCACTACACACCCTTGACAAAAGTCCATCTCCCTCTTTTTTATAACCCTTTTAGGTACTGGAAGGCTCCTATAAGCCTGACCAACCCACAGTGAAGTCTGAGACATCCTACAGCACAGTGTCTGGGCTAGAGGAATCTGCTTATCCCTTCAGTACATAATTTCAGAGAATTCATCAGACTTCAGAACAAGGAAGAACTCTAGGAAGAAGATTCTGCCACAAGAGCTGACATGAGAGGCACTCAGGGGGGTTAGCTGTTCAATTATTTTGCTTTGAAATAACAAATACCATAAAAGACGCCCTAATCAGAGACAACTCACAGGACAGGACAATGAAGCTCTTGCTCTCAGTAGACAGCAGATGTGTGCAGGGCTGACTGTGGACTCCTTTTCTCTGAATCTGCTGGATCCTGGAGTCATCTGATTAAAACAGAAACAAAAACTAAAATGAAAAAACAGGCCAGCTCTGTATGTTTATTCATTTAAATATTTTAAATCCCATCCTTAAGGATATGTGATAGCTTATTGCATCAGCAATTTATAACTCCTGGCTCCCTACAGCATCCTAACTGTTTATGGCTCTGTGTTATTTACTGCCTGACACTGAAATAAGAAACATTATGAAAATTTGTTAAGGAGTTATTCAGGCACCCTGGATGCAGTGCAGCAGTGTTCACATCGCTCTGATGCATCCAGCTCTCCACTGCTCAGCCTGCAGGTGGGGCAGCAGCACTCCCTCCCTCCCTCCCTCCCTGCAGCATCCTCCTCCAAGCCTTCCAGGATGGCAGAGCAGACACTGACTGGGCATAATCATCTTAATGAGTGGCAGACACTGATTTCACCCTGTGCCGCTCTAGGAATCTTTAATTACATCAGGAGGCACCACTAAGGCAGAGCTATTTCTCCCTGTGCCTGACTCCTCGGGGACATTCAGCCATGGTGCACCTGTACTTAGGAATTATCCCAGTACATTCCTACAGGACTGCATGAATACATTTAGGACAGCAGCCCTACTCAGAGATCCCCATCCATCACAAAATGTCAGGCCCTCACAGAATGACGTACTTTAAGAACAGACCTGCTTTTTTTTTTTTCACCGAGAGACAAAAAAATTAGTATTTCCTTTTTTTTTTTTCTCCTTTTTCGACACAAAAGTGCACTTTCCCATGCTAGACAGACAGGTTTCCCCGTGGGCTGCCAGGGGCTCTGGCTGCAGCCCAGGAGGACCATGGCTGATGGGGAGGGGGAGCCCCCATCAGCCCTTCCCCATTAATAGAGTCATTTAGGCAGCCATCCCCCGCAGCGCCCATTAACTCACACGAGAGAGGTGAGAGCTCCACTAATCAAATGTGCTATTAAGATCCTAATCCATTTCATTAGCCCATTTCATTTGACACTTAGTGAAGCTCAGAGATGCTCTGTGCAACAGGGTTGAAGGCGCATGGCCTGTCCTGTGGAAAAATAATCCTTTTTATTAGACCCATAACGCCTTTTTATCCTTTATTAGTTTTTTTGCACAAGCCCAAGGATGCTGAGGATGTGTGGCCATGGCAGAGATGCCATGGATTTTCGCTTCCTGTGTGAGCATGTCCTCACATGGATTGTAAGACTGGGAGGGATCCACAGGCAGCAATATCAAAAAAAAGAGAAAAAAAAAAAAAATAAAACCAAAACCAAATAAACAAACAAAAAAATCCAACCTGAAAAACAGGCCACCTGATTATTTGATCACATATTAGTGGACTGTATTTTGTGTTATGGTTGTATTATCTAGATGACCCTCCACTGAATATTTTGGAGACCAAAATGATTGATGTGGCCCCATCTGAAATAATTTCTGATTTTTCTCTTCCTTTGATTGGCAGCCACGCGAGAAGGTCTCCACATTCAGCAGAGGGGTGGGATGAGGAATGAAATAAAGATTGTTCAGGAGGCTGACAAACCTGCAGGCTGAACCTGCACCAGTATATCAGACAGAGAGGCTGACACTGCCTAATTCTTGGTACAGATTCAGTATCACTTCTTCAAAACAAATGAACATGATGATGCGTGACTCTGCCTGGGAGCTCTACACGACCGTGGGGATTTTGTGCGTGGGGAAAGGTCTTCAGCAGTCAGATAAGCAGGTCTTCAGTTATCAAATAAGATTTCCTAAATATATACACTTCCCACACAGAAACACACTTGAAACTGCATTAAAACTTCATACTATTAAAGAAATACTTTATGAAACAATAACTTTGTGAATATAATATTCATCTCAAGGACTAGGCTGTGGCAGTTCTTTGGAAATAGCTGGGGAAAATGCCTGCATCTCACTGAAATGTTCCCACTGAGTAAAGCTGAAATGTTCCCACTGCAGGATTAGCAAACTCTTACCTGAAAGTAGCCTTCTGCCTGGGGCTCTGAGGGTTCTCTGGGAGCTGTCCCATGTGCCAGCAAGCCTTCCAGCCCATGCACGATCACTAAAACCTCCTCAAGCTCATGCCAGAGGATCACTGCTGCTGCTCCCTGGCAGGAGAGAGAATACACTGGCAGCATCCAGGCTGGGTGGCAGCTTCTTCCTCGCTGGCCCAGACTGGTAGGGCTTGAAGCAAGTAGATGCACCCCTGGAGCACCCTGTACCATCCTCCCCTGGCCACACAGCCCTACCAGCAGAGCCCCCAGGTCTGCCCAGCTCACCTTGCTCAAGAGTATACCATTGCCCCTGGTCCAGGACAGCAGCACACACCTCAGTTTCCATCCCCAAGCAACAAGTGAGAATAGAAGAGGTACAGCCTGGTGACATCCTCCTTGCTTTTTCTCACTGGGTATGCTACTTGAGATGGGTAAACAGGGAGAAGTCCCATCCTCAAAGCCAGAGGTGGCAATGGAAGGGATAAACAGTAGCTGGAGCATCTCTTACAGCAGGACTTGTAGGGAGACTCAGGGCTTTTTGATAATTTATTAGCATACAGAGTCCCTGCAGCCAAAACAGCAAAATCCCTGTTCCTTGCTCTGTTCTAACCCATTTCTTTCAAGGCAAACAATTTCTGAGAAACTGATGGGACAAAAAAAATACTTTAAAAAGCAGTTTTTACCTTTAGAAATTGAATGCCATCTGCTCCCTCAGCATTACCCAGGGCATTTACCTCCCCCTGTGCAGCCAGCGGAGGGAAGCCAGCTCCTACCTGTGCCCACCAGGATCCCCGGGCTGACACGGGCACTGCTGTGCTCTGGAGGGTTCCTGACAGAAAAACAGAGCTCAGAGCCCAGGGCCACATTGCTGTGCTTGGGAAAATGGGGCTGAGAGAGGGGAGAAATGTGCAGCATTGTTGGTGGGGAGGGCAGCTGGGTGGCAGGGAGGTTCGGGAGTTCCAGACCCACCAGCCCTGCCCTTAGCAGTGCAGACAGAGCCAAGTGCATGTCTCATCAGGGCTCGTGTGTGAGAGCAGCAGCAACAAAGGATGTAGGCAGAAATGCTGAGCTGTAGCTGGAACAGGGGTGAATGTCCCCATCAGCACTTCAGAGCAGGCTTGGTGGGCTCCACATTAAATACTCACTGCACGACTATGTTAAGCACTACCAGGGCAGCACTAAGAAACTTTCGCCCCAGGTTATCTCTTCAAGTGTACAAGAGATGTTTTTTTTTAAACAGCACCATCATCTCCAAACAAAATTAAACACAGGCAAGCGAAAAATCCCCCCTGAGCAGTGAGACCATAAATCACTCGCATCCCTCTCCCTGCCAGCCACAGAGGCTGTAGCGTGGCCATGGCTGGTGGGCAGCAGCCCACTCTTGCAGAAACCGTGCTCTCCAACCCCCTTGGCACTGCAATCTTCTTTCTCTCTGGGAAGTTTCACAGCCTGGTGAGCCCGTCCCTGTCCCCACTGCAGCTTTTGGGGGAGCAGCAGGGCTGTGCATCCCCGGGGCTGGGCTGGCTGCAGCAGCACACCCCTGTAGCACTCTTAGAGGGATGGCAGGTCAGGGTGACACTGTCCGTCCCCACTGCAGTCCTGCCCTTCCCATCCTGCAGCCCCCTCCTTCCCCACAGCACTTGCAGTCCCAATCACAACACCTGACTTTCCACCGTGACACAAATTTGTGTTCATCCCATGCCAAGAGCCACCATTCCCCTGCCCAGCCTTGGAGGTGCAGACCCCAAGTGTGTCAATGAAAAGCTCTTCTTGACTTAGCTATATGAATTACAGCATGACATAAAGGCCTATTAAAGGCTGCTTTCTAGAACAAATGCTACCCCCGTGGCTAATCAGCAGAATATTTCCTTCATTGAGAGACAAAATTAATATTGCTGTTTGGCAGATGCAACGATGCCAAGCAAATAACTTGCAATTGAGCTTTATTGTTATGACGCCTTTTGTTGCTGGCCTTGGCCTCGAGAGGGTAGCAGTGAAATTGGGAGAATACAAATGGAAACCTGTAAGAGCTTGAAATAAATGCATGCCCTGAAACTGTGGGGAGCCAGGGATTAATAGGAGACGTGGACTTGCACAGCACAGGCTGGCCATGCTGCCCTGTTCCCTGTGGTGGCACCCAGCAGGCAAGGGGACAGGTATAGAGCCTTGGCCAGGACGTCTCCTCCAGCCCCCAGGCAGTCCAAACCCTTGGCTGTGGGCTTTACAGTGTATTTTCATTTTTAGAAGAGGTTTGTGAAGAGAGAAGACACTATGTCAGCACCATGAAAGCCGGCATTAATCAAGGGTGATAGCATGGTTTCCTTGCTGGTGGTTAGTACTAAAAAATACATATTAGCATTTTTAATATTAATGAGTATAAACAAGAAAGATACTGTTATAAAAATTAATTAGAGAGCTCATTTACTTGAAGGACACTAATGAATTAATACCACATCTCGGAGCACTGAAGCATTCTCACAAAGTGAACCTCCACGGGCTCATGGCTCGCCCACACTTCACACCACACATCGAGGCTCATCCCACAGCAGATGTGGGACCCTCTTCTCGCAGCTTGGATCAGGGGCTAATCCTGCTCCAGGAGTCACAGACCTCCTCATGCCAACCACGGGATGACCTGTGCTCCAGAGCTCACCGCCAGCCTAAGGCTTCTTCCCACTCCCTGCTGAGCCCATGGCAGGAGGGGGCTTTCTTATGGCATTTATGGTGCAACCTGGACCAGCCAAGTCATTCCAGAGCCTGATGCTGTCGAGGGATGGGGCTGAGCCAGCACAAGAGGCAGCGATTTCTGTGCTTACAGAAAACACAAAGGCTTTTACCTGCCTTTCATCCCTCCCTGGCAAGGAGGCTACAGCAGCAGCAGAACAGCTCTCACACAATGCTCCATGGCTAATCTGGTTCAACGGGGAGTCGTCCCATAATAGCAACCCAATAAAACATCTGCCTGCTGCCTTTCCATGGCCGAACCCCTCATGCCTTGTGTCCCTCTGGGACCTGGCTGTCAGCACAGCCCTAGCTAACACCCATTTGCTTATGGCCTAGGAAAGCTGCAAGTCCCACAATGGAAGACAAGAGACTGGCAGGATTAAGCAAATTCCTTTACTTACGCCCCCCAAGGGCTGGAGATTCTGCCAGCTGAGCAGAAAATGGCAGAAAATACCAGCTTTTTACCTTGGATTTGTACTTGTAACATAAAGGATATTTGGTGGCTCCTGCAAGAAAAGCCCAGGGGCAGGCACAGTCCTGCTGTGCTGACTCTCCCCCCACATCCCACTCCCTGCTGGCACTCCAGTCGTGCTCCACTGAGCCATTTGGTCTTTCCAGAGGATTCGCAGCTCTGTTCCCTCCAGAGCAGCTGTGGGCTGCTGCAAGGCAAAGGAGAAATCTTGTGAAACAACCAGGCTGAGTTAATAAGGTCAGATGGGAGAAGGAGAGCATTAGTAGGGGCTGAGAGCCTGCTTTGACACTACCCTAGTAAATCTCTTGTTTGCTTGTCTCTGATGCAGGCAGCCACGCTCAAATATTTCTTAGCTGTATTTCACGCTAAATCAAAGCATGAGCCACCAAGGGATCTCAGCTTCCTCCCAGCATCACTGCTCAGCCAGCCCAGGCTGGCTGGGGGCCATGCCTCTCATCCTCTCCCTGCTGCCCCACTCAGCCCCTGAAAGCCACAGGGCATTGCTTTCCACAGGTGCCTGCTCTCCCTTTGTTCATGTTCTGTGTCTAGATGGACCTGCACAAGCAGTATTTCTTAGTGAGTAGCAGGCTTTGCAGCCCTGCAGAAGAAAGCAAAGCAGAAGGGCTGGAGGCAGACACTAAGATTCATGCTGGGAATTAAGGTGGCACAGTTACCAGTGAAGGTACCTGCCTGCCACAGCTCCTTGCCTTAGTGGGACACAGCCACCTCATCACTGGGGGATGATGGTGTCACTGGCAGAACCACTGATATGCACAAATCCCATCGGAGCCAGAAGGTGGGTCTGGGACAGGCATCCCCAGACTGCACACCTTCGTCTTCCCTGCCTCCCATTTCAAAGCAGCCAGGGAACAAAATCCCTAAGGGACAGGGATCTAGCCACGGCCTGGCTGCTGGGACACAGGGTGGGGACCTGGTGAAGTGACCAGGAGGATGAGAGGTTTCTCAGCCTGGGGGTGAGACACCATCCCCAGGGGCTTGGGCTGTCAGAGGAGGAGCAGCAGCACTGGCAGACTGCTCCATATGAGCTGTTGGCTCCAGGAGGCAAAGCGTGAGGGTGAAGGACCCGAGGCTCTCACTGCAAGTGGCTGAGGGTCAGAGGAGAGGGAGCTCAGCCATCAGGCATGTGTTAACTCCCACCGAGCCTGCACCACGCTGCCACACACACGCTCACACCAACTGCTAGCAGCTCATCCTCCAGCAGGAGCTGGTGGAGGAATCCCACAGGGAACCCAAAACACTCTAGGCTGGAAATCACTACTCCCAGCAGCTCTTATTTTTAAACATAGGTTGCAGCCCTTATTTACCAGCAGGCGCAATGTTGTCGGGAGCAGTGACTGCAGATGCCACACTTGCCTTTTGCAAAGTAAACCTCCTGTTTTGACTGCAAAGCTGATTGATGCTCAGTTATTTGGGGAGGAGTATTTCCAGCTACACAGTGTGAGCCAGAGTTATCAGCCAATTAAGTATTTATGGCCAATTCCACTTTCCTAGCAAGATGCTTGGAAAGCAAGCACCAGTTACATCAGAGCAATGGGTTAAACTGTGCTCTTCTGTAAACACCTCCACACTGGCCTGTCAGAACCTGCATACACAGGTAAAAAGCTTCTCTTAAGGTTATGCTTGAAAGCAATCCATAACCAGAGTGCAGTTTAAACACTGCAGCAGTAACTCAGCTTGTCTTCAGTGAAACATCACCAGAGCATGAAGATAAAGGCCAGGCACTCCCAGTTCCACAAGGAGTGGAAGCTGTGACAGGGGCTTCACATGGACAGGCTGTGCCAAGAGCTGTCAACAGGTGAACATCTGGGACAGCCCTTCACTGCCTGGTCCCCGTCAGGTGAACCCCACGTGCAGCATCTCTGCCAGATACTGATTTAACTCTGTTTTCCTACTTTTCCAATATGGGCCATTGCCTCTAACATGCTCCTTTCCCCTTAATATCATTTAGAAACCCTGCATTCAAACCCAAACTAAACTAACTCCCTTAAGTATGCACCAACAGGGAGAACTTTGGCTGTAGCTTCTTCAAAAAAGCAGAAACCAAACCAAACCCTGCGGCCTATTTCAGACCTTAGGACAGCATCACCATGAGCCTTCCCCCACCACTTGTGTATAACAACCAATTGCACACAATACAACACTCGACTTCCTCAGACCATACCCACTCTTCTCTGTTCAACTCTATCAACAATTTTAGGGCAGATTCCTGCTTTCACAAGGAAATGTACAACCAACATGGTAGTATGGCAAAGGACAAACCCCCCCAACAGCTTGGTGTCTTGGCTTTCAGCCAATTTCTGTGAAGTAATGATTAACATTTACCCAGCATGCAGGAGCCCATGGATGGCATGTACTGCTCCAGTCATCCTCAGCCTGTCACAGCATCTGCCAAAGACCAACCAGTCACTTGGCTACTGGTTGTCACACATCCCCCAGGACAGCCATTCCCCCTTCTGCAGCATCCTCAGCTCCTGACATGGGGCCAAGCCCTGCTGACAGAGAGGGTCACTGCAGCCTTTAAAACTGCTGGGCTATGATGGTGGGTGAGAGAAGTCAGCCTAAACAAGGAAAGGAAAATATTCCATATGCTATGGTAATAAACATCTATTTGTTCATAGGTTACATCCTGTTAAGTGTGACTGTGGTCACCCAGTTCCTATTCCTGCCCTCACTGCAGCTGGTGTTAATGCAGAGATAATTTCTTAGCTTTTAAGCTTATCAAACAGCATCTTCCAGCAGTACTGGAGAGACAGCTGATGCCTGGCCACACTCATGAGGACTGGAAAGCAGCTGTATTTCAGGTGCACCAATATGCCTCAAAAGCCATCAAGAGTTGGGACCAGTCACCAAGGCACAACCACAGCTCCATCCTTGTGTGTCCAATTCCTGTGGTATTTAAAAGACAGACTTCACAGTAAAACCACCCTCCAAAATACGATGAGTGAGAGCACCATGCCCTTAGAGCACCTCCTGCTTTGTACACCCTGTGCTGGTGCTGAGGAGAGGGGCAAAGGAAAGAGGAGGCTGCAGGGATCGATTTTAAAAACTGCCAGCAGTAAATGCCCTTCTGACCTTCAGCAGGGAGTGCAGAGTAGCTGCTCTGGTTTAAGCTAATTGGTACCTGAAACAAAAGGCAGTGGAAAATTGGTATCAGAAAAACTGTACTTGCCTATGCTCTTAGCATGAGGTGTCTGCCAGCACACCCTTTCCATGGTTGAAAAGGTGATCTTTTAACCTGCCTCAGCTGCAGCCCCTCTCGAAATACAAGCCAGGACAAGCAGCTCCAGCTCCCCCTGGCTCTCCTGGAAGCTTCAGTGGCCACCTCAGCACAGCAGCTTATGTCCTGCAGCAAACACAGCTGTCTGCGAGTCACTGCAGGCACTTCTGTACATCACACACACACATACTGAGCACTGCCACTCGTGACACTCCACCAGAGGGACAAACACTTCTCCAGGGTCAAGCAGGGCAAAGGCACTGCCAGTTGTGGTCTCTGCTGAAGCAGGGTCCTTGGATGAGCACTGAAGCACACTGTGCTGGGTGTGTGGTGACAAGAATCGATACTAGGAAATAAGTCATCCCAGAAGTGACTACTGTCAGGTCAAGTGGACAGCAGCATAATATGTCCTGGCATTCGGCATTAAGCCAACCCTGATGAGCCATGGCAAGGCATGAGCTAGACCTGCACTTAAATTCAAGTGTTCTTGCCATGCTTAGGAATATCTGCACACTCTTCTCTGACAAAAATCCCAGAACAAAGGATCTTTTGAGGGCAATGTTTTTAAACTGAAATGTGATGCAGTATGAAAATTTCCTTATATAAAAGCTAAAGGAGGATATGAAACGCTCAAAAAGAGATAGACTGGTGCTGCCACTCTTGTTAGTTCTAGGATATACTGTTTCTCTCCCATTCATGAATAATTTTCTGTGAAAGCCGTGTCTGAGTAATTCCTCTTGTGCATTGAATGTCAGCAGCCCTGGATCCAACACCCACCCAAAGCTGTACCAGCCTGAAACACTTCTGAGCTTGGTACTCTGCACCTACAGAGATGGTTTGGAAAGCAAAGCAGTGTGGACTGGCTTTTTAAGGCCGTGGATATTCTTCCAGGAGCAGCAGCCTGGAGACACTTACACCCCAGAATGGATCTCACCAGCCCATGGAGGTTTTCTGCTCCAGGAGTGTTGGTCACGCTCAGTTCCAGCTGACAGCAGGAACACTGGTTAGACTGACAGACTTGGACAAAACACACAAACACCTGGCTGCCAGGGAGTGTCCCATCCATGCAGGGGTGACGAGAGTTGAGGTCTCAAGCTGAGAACTGCCCTTCCCAGCAGCGCTGCTCAAGTTCTGTCCTTGGACAAACGCCCAGGCCCACATGGAGGAAAGGCTGTCTGAAACTTGGCTCCCATTAAACTGAGCTTGTACACTCCTGGCCTACCAGC
This sequence comes from Xenops minutus, assembly GCA_035221455.1. Classification (NCBI taxonomy): domain Eukaryota; kingdom Metazoa; phylum Chordata; class Aves; order Passeriformes; family Furnariidae; genus Xenops; species Xenops minutus. The sequence goes on along the minus strand of JAWWEE010000004.1, from coordinate 30,604,770 downwards.
ACTGCTGTGATCAGCTGGCTGAAACCAGGGCAAACCAGCCCTCCCTGTGTGGCTCTCCACGGACATTTGCATTGACATCCATTTCTGCAAGATTTGCACAAGAAGCAATATGGGAAGTGCTGATGAGCAGGGTCTGGAAGCACCTGATATTTCCTTGAAGAGATGTGAGCCTTGCCCACCCACCCCAACTGCACATCGTCCCCCCACAGAGCAGCAATCAGCCCAGAAGGAGGTCCTTAAAGGTGCTTACCTTTGGCTGCTCTGAGCCAAGAGCAATTGGCAGTCAGTGACACCACCAAGCTGGGGTAGCAGACAGAAATCTAGATGGAGGAAAGCCCACTGCTCATAGCAATTCACAAATGAAAAGCAAACTGTTGTTTTTTAAATATATTTATTCCTGAAAGTGTACAACCAGAATATAAAAATATTCCTTGGTGAAACCAAACCAGAAAACAGCAGGAAACAAAGGTCAAGGGAAAAACATTTTCATGTGCCAAGGGAAGAAGCCTCCAGAGACAGAACTTGGAGACTCATCAAGCTTGGAAGCTAAGGTCATATTTCTATAATACAGAAATTTCCTACAGCAGATCCATAAGTTATGTATCGCACCATGACTCATAACTTGATGGAATAGGTTTCTAGTTTGTTCTGTTTGAGAACCCAATTATTTCAAGTGCATCACACCAGTAAATAAAATCGGTGCACTGCTTTATTTATTGTTAGGCATTTGTTTTTCTTTATCGTGACTGCATTATAGCTGCCACAAATACTCAAACCAGCTGAATTAAAACAGCATACTTTCTTGAATATTTCCCATCTCTCTAAGCCTTCATACTGCACATGTTCTCCAATACTTGGAGTTTTCTGACTAATGAACTCTTCCATTTGCTGGAAAATATTGAATGCAATTAGTACTTCAATGCACAGCCTCAATGTATGCTGTGCCTAGCAGCTGAGCACTGTAAAAGAGCCCAGTGCTTGGCATAAGAACTAGAAATCCAGAAGATAAAAAGGAGATTTATGCAGACTGCCACCAAGGCCTAATGCAGAATTTAATTGGCAAGGTTAGCAATAAAGGGGCTGCAGAGAGAGCCACCAAGGTTATGGCGCTAGTGCAAGTCACAAAGCAGTAACAAGTTATGATTCCCAGGCTAAAAAATTAGAAACTACATTTAGTTCCTCACCTCGCACTCCCCCATGCCAGGCTGCACAATGTATTCTGACCGAGTCAATCTACTCCTTTGCTCTTCTCAGTCCAGCTTTATCTCCTCAAGGGGAGATACAAATCACTCCATCCAACCCTCCTGCAATTCCATCCAGCCTGTGCCGGCACTCCTCCCGCAGCTGCTCCAGCTCTCTCTGCAGGCTGGCCTCTCTCATCTGCAGTTCTCTGATCACCTCTGTAGCACTGACAGCTGAAACACGCTCCTTGGATAGAGACTGGCCAAAACCCCTTCTGCTGGCAGGACGTTTGCTTGTCAACACCAGCCTGCACAAACCGTGCATTTTATTTGTCTTTGGAGCACAAAAGCGTGTAAGATCTAGCAGTTTTAGCTCAACACTTTCCTGTATCTTTCTAGCAGTGGCAGAGAACCCCTCCTTCTGTAGTTCTTCCTCTCTTGCCTTCACCTGCAGAGAGAAGAAAAAAAACAAGAGGGGAAGAGTATGGTACATTTCTATGAAAAAAATCTCACCAAGAAGCAACACAAAATGGCATGTTTGGACTAGGACGTACCAAAAAGAAGAGCCAACTGTGAGTATAAACTAAAGCATGTGGCAGTGAAAATTGAATTAAGCTAACATGTGCTTTCTATCAGGCAGCAGCCTCAGTAACCAAAAAGCTGACTGCAGTCATTTGTTTGCAGATTCACCAGCCCCTCCACTGATGGAGAACACACAAGGGCTCTGCATGCTTCCCTCTTACTGAGGAGGGTGTTTTGGCTTCAGACCAAAACACACGGAGCAAAAGGGGAGACCCAGCAGTGCAACCTTCAGCACTGTAGTGCTTTAAGGCACCAGGTTGTCATAACAGATTAATTTCCTTGTGAATAACAGCATTATTTCAGTTTGCAAATGCCTTCTGCACTTGGCAAGGCTAAAAAGTAGGGATGACAACTGTATAGTAGCAATTCCTTAATTCTCCATTCTCATTATGGGGTAACAATTAGGAAAAGGAAAATAATGGAGCAGAGACAAAGAAGTAGAAGCCAAGACCAAAATGAGTACCAGGCAGCACACTTTCACTGAAGACAGACCCCAAAAAAAACAAAGGCTTTTCTTGTGACAGTTGAATCACAGTCTAGATGATAAAAGCCATTGTATATACTGGGAATTCTCCAAAGCATTTGATTTAACATTCCCTAACATTTGATTTGAAGAACTTGCAAGATGGTAACTGCCTTGCCAATCTTACTAGTGGATTAAACATTAATTCAGTGACTCATCCCAAAATGCACTTGTCAGTGGGGAAACATCAGTAAGAGGTACCCTGCTAAGGCCTTCAGGGAGATGGTTTTTGGTCCAATGGGATTTTCTGTTTCTGCTACAGCAACAAGCTGCCAAATCAGCTCAGTCAGAAAGCAGCAAAGTTCCAGAAAAGTGATGCTGCCTCTGCAACCTGCACAAATCCCAATGCTCTCCTGAGACTTGTGTGCAGTTCTGGAGTCCATGCTTGAAAAAAACACAGGGAAACACAGAGTAGGATTCAAAGGCAGGTCACCCAATGACCCACAGCTCAGAGAACAAGCCTTAGAGTAGGAAACTTCAAGAGTTCAAAATATTCCGTTCATAGAGACACATATAATTTGTTTTACTTCCTAAAAGAAAGGGGAAAAGAAGGTGGTGAGAGACCACACTCTGCTGACAAAGCCATATGAAGATCAAATGGATGAAAATTCGAGTTAGATATTCAGCTTCAGAGTAAGACATTGTTTCCTACTGTGAGGATAATGAACCATGAAATGCTTCACTGCAGCTCCAGGGATGAATCCTTTGGCCAAAGCTCAGCTCAGGTCAAGCTCAGTGCTAATGATACCCCTTCCAGCCTTGAAATCACTCTGCAACCCCTCCCCTTCCTGGCCGCGGGTGAAGCTCAACAACTCCTTGGGGTTTGAAATCTGCAGATCTGCATTAAGATATCGGTACCTCACACATTAGGGCTCTGACAAGTTCCCTGTAAAGTCAGGGATATTCTGGCAGCTCTGAAGCACAGAGACCAGGCAGGGCTCAAAGCAGCAACAGCTGCAAGGACAAGAGTCCTAAGGTAGGAAAGCCCCTTTGCCTCTGCAACAGTCAAGCTACAGCTGCTCAGGGTCAAACCAGCTGCCCCATCTGGAGAAAAAGGGATTTATTTTTTTTGCCATAGATCAGTGAGGAAGGTTTTATTACTGAACCAGTTCAGAAGCTTACGGCATGCAGGGGATCAGTCTGCATTCTCTTGCAGTGTGAAACACTACAGGTGCAAGGGCTGCACTCAGTTAAATCTCCCCACTGACACTTCATCAGGGCCTCGCTCACTCATCCCACATCTTCCTTCGGAATATTTTCATGAGTTTTGCAGCCAAGTAATTAATCCTCTCCGTAGTCTTCTGATGAGTTATTCTCACCCTTCAGCCTCCGCTTAAAAAAGATTAAGAAAATCAATCAAATCAGAAAAGGAGTAAATTTCTCTGAATTTTTGCTAACACATTAAAGGCTTTATCGATGCAAAACCATCTGTTAAAAGAGACCTCTGTTGATTAAGGCATTTAAATAGAGAACTGAAGCTAAGAGAAGTCTATCTTTGTCCTTGTCCAAGAACCAGGAGCCCTCTTTATCATAATCCCCAAGGAATCCCAGGACATCTCTTGCTGTTGGCTAAAAGAATATCTGAGGTCCAATTCCCTAACACCACTTTAGAAGGAACAAAGCTGTAAAAATAAATTCAGTGTTATCTGGTCTCCCCACAGCCAATGAATAAATGGAAAATTATGTTTGCACAAAGTGGATTTAACACTGGAATCCAGGATGGGAAAAATTTCCTGTTACTGACAAATAAAAACATCACTCAGCAAACAGAACCTACAAAATGTTATTTATTTTTCCCATTAAACTCAAGCAGAAACCTAGTAGGGCTGTATAAAAGCATTCTTAATGAAACATAGATTTTCATGCTTTCCACCGGTCAAAATTGGAGACTTTTATTATCCATTATGCAATGCCCATGATGGAGGAGCAGCATGCTCCTCTCAGCACTAAGTGCATTGAGTTCTAACTCACAGAAATAGTAGGGATAAGAATTACTATATGGAAGCAGAAGCAGCTGTAAGGACAAGACAAACAGCCTCAGAGACAGGCAGTCAGGGAAGTGTAATAAATTCCTACATCTGAGTATCAGAAGGGTGTTGCACATACTGTTTTCTATAAAGAGGATCAGCATTTTCTGGGATAACATTAGAAAAATTTAAGAAGGGAAATTTTCAAAATAATGAATAGGAAATAAGAGAACAAGTTTAGCAAAGCACTATTTATTTCCTATCAGCACAATCTGCAGTTGGAAGGCTACCTCAGTTCTTTTCTGCACTGTTGTTCCTGGAAGGCTCTGCAACCATATGTATGGCCACAAATACTCTTGTTGCAGTTTATAGATTTCAATTTCTAAAAAATCTCTGAGGGTTACCTTCAGGCAATATCCTTTACTCTTCACATCCCGAATGCTTGTGAAAATACTCAATAATCTCCTCCTGTATGGTTAATTGATGCTCTCTAACAGCTTGCTGTCTCCCATTAGTCAGCACACAATGATTATTCTCCTCTGCAAAACAATCTCAATAGACCACTTTGTATTAAACAAACATATTGTAAAAGATTAGGAGCCTCAGCATTTTGTGCCTGCCCATTTCTATCCCACAGCTCTGCCTTTCAGCCTCAATCTACCAGCTGGAATTTGAATTCCCAATTAGGTGCGTACCGCTGTCTGACAACTGCTGCACATCCTCTCAAATAAATACAACAACATGATAATCATCGTTTCCACTTGTACAGAATCAACCTCATCCCAAAGGGAGCTGGTGCACTTTGAGAAAATCCACTCCAAACATAGAGGGAATCAGCTGATGAAGAATCAGCATCTTCAAGATGACACATATCCCGCTCTGCGGCGGGTACTGACCTGGTTAGCTGTTCACAGCCAGGGGCCACTCACAGACACTGAGTCCATGGAAGTGTGCTGTCCCTCTGTGCACTCCAGCATCAAAGTGTCCTACCAGGTTTCACTCTGCCAAGACCATGATAAGCAAGCAGGAGCACACAGGTAGGGTGTCCTCACCAGCTCTACAAAGGCCACACAGATGGACAGATGCCATGAGTGCACATTGAGGCAAATACTCCTGCTGGGTTCCTTCCAGCTCTTCACCTCACCCTGCCACCAACCACTGTTTGGGACAGGATAGTGGCCAAAATGCCCTGAGTGCTCCTAAATGTTTTCCTTTCAATAATTTCAGTCTTCAAAAGGTACCAGAAACTAAAAGCTAACGGGAAAACTATAACTTCCAAGTTCTAAGAATAAGCCAAGCTAGTGGAGTTGCAGATAGCAGCACTGCATCTTGGAAAAGGGACCAAAATGACAGACAGCCTGTGCTGCCCTTCCCAACCAAACCTGGCACAGTGCAGAGGGTTGCAGTGTGCACATGCACAGATACTGCTGGCAGATTCTCAGACAGGAATAAGCAAAGGAATAAGCACTTATTAAAACAGATCCCCTCAACACTGGCCAGAGGGTGGGCAGAGACAGCTGTCTTCTAGTTCCTGACACGGTGGGATCAAGCCAGGCAGGACATCCATCAAGTGTGTAAAGAATTTACCATCTCCCCAGGACATCATTATGACAGATGCTGCGTTTCCAAAACATTCAGGCTGACATCTGATTGACAAAAATGGCCAAGCCGAAACAGAAAAGGATGGGCCTAGTAAAGAGCTGGAAAGGGGAACATCCAAAGATGAAGTGCATCTAAAAAACAGGCTGAGCAGCAAGCAGCTTGGCTCAATCCCCACCATGGTGGATTAACTTTTGCACTAATGCACAGAAGGGACTTCAAGCCTGCAAATACCTACAAACATAATGAACTTCCCCAGCACTTCCCCATTTCCACCTTCTCTGAAATGTCTTCTAATGGAAGAGACTGCTGGCTATCCTTTTCATCCAGGCAGCTATCCCAGCTATTTTCAGTCCTGGGGGTCCTCTGCTTTTGAATAAATCTTGTGAGTTCCGTGAGAAATCATGGAAAAGGTAACGTGTCACATATTTAAATTAAGCTGCCTTCCAGTTTTTTCACATGCTCCATTGTTTTGAGGCCAGAACAGTAATATCCAGATTCACCTCCCCTGGACACCTGATAATTTGTCATGTGGATAGCCCCAGTCTTTCCACTGCCCATCCTGTGAAGCTCTGCTTCCATCAACTGCTTAAGACGCCCTAGATATTTAGCTCACTTGATCTGTCCTCAAAGAGGAGAACTTCTAACCCTTCAGCTTCTCAGCTGAAGAGAGCTGAAGAAGTCATGAGCTTCTCAGAGCTTTGTGTTTCATTTCCTAGGGCTCAGAAACATCCCAGAAAGGCTGATCTCTCTCATAGTTTTGATAACTTGTGAATGAAAACTGTAGTAAAAGTTTTGCACAAAATGGTTCTTTTTCTGCTAGGAAGCAAGCTGAACATGAACTTACTTGGAGGGAATTTTACCAACATCCCAAAGAGATGCTAAGAGATCTAGATAACCATATCACGTTACTTAAATCATTTCCAGGAACGACCTAGCAAAAGTGACAATCTTTCAAATGCTGGGAGTCAACATTGCAGCCTGTTAAGATTTCACATGGCAACATGAAAGCCTCAGAAAGCAAATGAACACCATGCCTTGCAGTTACATCCTTGAAGGACACCCCTAGTTAGAGCTGGAGGTTTAAAAAGCAGCAGCAAGGGAAGGTCCAAACACCTGCTTTGAGGAGGAGCACGGGGAGAGGCACAGGAGCATTTCCATTATATGATCATGTTGTTGTCAGCTTCAAAGAAGGCACAACAAACCAAATGGCTGGAGTTCCTTTTGAAGTGGATGATAAAGCCCAGAATCATGTCATTATTTTTAAGTCACCATCTCTTCATATTATTCTAAGAGTTTTGCAGAAACAGCCACAATGGTATTGTTTAGAAAAACACACTGCAAAAGCCTAGAAATGGCCAGTCCTATCTGTTCACTCCTTCCCTTGCATTTCTCTCATGAGCAGGGAGAAGACCCCACGTGCATGCAGGATGAAACACAAATTATCCTTGTCATGCTGTACAGATACTACGGACTGCAATGCCTGTCTCTGCCAGAAAACACAGTGCAGCCTGCTCCTTTGTGCTTCTAGTCACAAGGAACAAACAGGAAAATCTCAGATCTTGTCTTTCTGGGTTAGAGAATGAAAGGAAATTAGGAAATAGAAATGGATGCAATATCCAAGCCACCAAGTCATGCTCCTTTGCTATCAGGGCATAATAACCCAACACATTTCATAAACCCATGTAGTTCCTCTGAAAACACTACAGAGCATTTGACTTGCAGAATTTTTTACTTCTAAAATAAGCTCATTTCAAAGCTTTATTTTAAAGCTATTATGTCTAAGACAGCCCCTGTACCTGGGGGGTTGAAAAGGAGGAAGTGAAATAACACATGCTTGGAAATAGAAGATTAATGACAGGTCAGACTGCAGAAATAAGAGACCTGCCAGGCCAGCCAGCACTCACCTGCCTGTCTCCAAACAGCTCCATAGCACATTGCAATATCCCAAGCATGGGGTCCCCAACCTAGAGGAGCTGCCCAGAGCTCCCAGGCTCCATGTAAACTGAGTAGCCTCTCACTCAACACTCAAGCATCAATTTTAGATAGAGATCTATAAGTAAAAAAATGCAAGTGGGATAAGCAGGGAGATCTTGGCATCGCTCAGAGACTACTGATGGTTGTTGTGCAGAAATCCTGACAGCTGACCACTGGAAACCAGGCATGGCAAATGAGGCTAGTTCAGGAGTTTTCAGTTTCCAGAGTGGAATCCAGATTAGTCCAAGGGCTGAATCTTGCAAACACTTGTCTTTAATCAGTACAAACATGAATAACACTTTATAAAGGGTCACTATTTATACCTTGTGTTGTCTTAAAGTTTACATCTAGTGTTTTTTCCACTACCACTCCCTCCCACCCCAAGGAATCCCTTGCAGAGCTGCCATCCTAGCTGGCAGTCTATCTAGGATACAGGAAACAGGATAGAGAAGGATTTGCAAACTACTTTTAAGAAAGTCCTTGTCATGACTGAAAAAACAGCACCAAGTACAAGAGAAAAGAGCAAAAGGAAATGATAGGCAAAAGTATCAATAACACAGTGGGGGGAAGAGGAGAGTCCACTCTAAGCAAAGCAGAAATACCTGCAGGTATTAAATAAGAGTGGAATACAATCAAATCAGTCACAGGGACCCCACAATTCCCACTCACAACCACTTTATGCTCCTATACAGGAATTGCCTGCTTATACAACACACATTCTGTACCCTGCTGCACACAGAGCACCATGCTCTGTCTGAGAGAGGTGATGTCCAAGCAGAGTCTCAAACGCCACTGGGGATAACAAGAACTGAACATGCCAACACTGTTACTCCCTGTGTTTCTTACTGTACAGAACAGAAATCAACAACCCCAGAAGTCTGTGTGTCCTCAAAGACATAAAAATAAAACCTTTTTCACACATAAGTAGGGTGAGGGCTTTACACTTCTTTAACAATAGTTTGTTTTTGTGTGTTTGGGGGGTTTGGGGGTTTTTTTCAACAATGCTGGTTAAGGGTATGACAAATGCTTTCCTCCCTCAGCTGTAGACAGTGACCCATTCAGCCTCAGAGGAACAGAAAAAGGCACCATGTCAAGGGACACTGTAAATGCAAAATAGACAGAAAATCAAATCCTGCAGCTCCTACTGCTGGGATAAATTACAGAGCAGGAAAACCAGGCCCACAGCCTTCAGAAAATCATCTAAAGCCATTTGCTGCTTGTACACAAAAGCCCACAAGTTAAAGCAAAACCAATATCTGCAATCAGCTGTTCTGGAAACACTACAACACAGAGTAAGCAGGTGTTTTACTATAAAAAAAACCACCTTACTCTAATTTCAAATTCATGTCTTACAGTAACATGCCCAAATGTAATTTCAAACCTTTAAGAAAGTTGCAGAGTTAGTACTGCAGTTCTATAAACCTTGTCTCATTGAATCAAGCTTCTCTGCTGTAGCTTTCAAGGGTTTTAATTTTCTGCAGCAATTTCTACACACTGAAGAGTAACCAGTTTAAAAAGCTGAAAACCATCACTTTCTATTTGAAAAGCTGAAGACTCCCCACACTGTCCTGCCTAATTGAGGTTTCTTTCTTCTTGTGAGATCCCTGATTGTAGACAAAGAGACCTGAAATAGCCATTTAATACCAATGCCCATGCATTTACAGATTAAAGTCATAATAAACTGTTTGAATAGCCTAACCTACTAAAAGCACAAGCTGCAGTATCTCACCTAGTGATTTCCACAGAGTTCTGCTACTTTTGGGTAAACTACAGGGTCTCTTCTAGAAACATATACTTTTAGGATTTTAAACACAGCCTCCAGCAAATAAAAAAACTACCCTATTACTGCATTTCCTCAGCAGTGAAATACACTTACGGTTAAAAACATGTTCCTTCTCAGCAAATTCTGCCTCAGCCACTGGGTCTTTTACCATCTTTCATCTAAAGTCTAATACCCTCAAAATTCCACTTCTGCCTGAGAACCTGCAGAACATGATCCCACTATGAACTCTGCCTTGGTTAAATCACACTATTCTCACTTCTCAAAAAGCCAGACCAAATTAATTCCTTTATTACCCGTCCTTTAATCCTTTCAACCATTTCCCAGCTGTGATGGTGGTATAAGTGGGGCCAGCACATTTCATTAAGCTTGGAATTGTGATCTATATCTTATCTGTCCTGTAGCAGATAGCAATACTTAGTTGCCAATAACCTAACAACTTTTCCATGACCCATTACCCTCTATTTCCTAAGGCCATGAAATGGAAAGGTTTGTACATATCCAAAATGTGATGCTGTAGGCAGATCAAACTCATTTGAAGTACATACACTTGTAGTTCTTACTAAGACCCCAGACCTCAGCAACAGTAAGAAACTCAATTTCTTTCAGTTTAACAATAGTTATAACAGCTAGACTAAAATTTCACCTTAATATAATTAGTAATTTCTAACACTTGTTATTAGTTCAGCATGAGGAGAAATCTCAGGCCTTTGGAACTGGTGGTGAAGAAATTAAAGGGGTGATCCCAAAGTAGTACTGATGGGGGCATTATTTGTGCCATAAAGATATTTTAGAAAGGTTGTAAAGCTGAGCTACAGCAACTGACAGAAGATGTAATTATACAAGCAGCTGCATTCCAAATTTTGCCAGGATCTGCAATTTCCTGCAATTAGAAGGGAATGTATGCATCTCCAAACTTATGCATTTTAAAGCAAGGCATTCACTATGCGAATGCTAACTCCCAGGCACACCTATTGTCATTCCAAAACTGACAGGGAAGCCAAGGAGAGGCAAGGCACCTATTTTATCTAGGAATAGATCTTTTAACTGGGGGAGGAGTCCTCTGAGAAGAAACTAAAAATACAGTTTTAATACCCAGAATGCACATAGCTGCATCTGACAAGAAGAGCTGCCACAGTCTGGCAGGGCACTGCTGCTCTGTGCTTCACTTACACATTCAATACTGCAAAGCACACCCTAAGTCTTCAGATCAGCATCCACACTGTTCTGCAATGGAAAGCTTTCAGACAGTGAGAAAGCACAGTAATGGAAAGCTAAATGTTAATTAAAGCATCTAACTGACATAATTTCATATAGAGAAGCGACCTGATCTTGTATAAATGGATATATTATATAAACATTATATATTATAAAATGGATATATTATATTTATATGGATATATAAACCAAACATATTTTTGTTGGGTTTATTTGGTTTGTTTTGAGGGCTTTTTGCTTTGTTGTGTTTTTTGGGTCTTTTTGAGATATTCCAATAGGTCTGTATTTAAGACTCATGTATCTAAAAACGTTGATGAAAGTCAGAAAAGTCAATTTAGCTCAATATAAAGGAAAAGGATTAAGAAGACGGGAAAGAACAACGTTAAGATTTTTCAGGGTCTTTAACAGAAAAATACAAGTACACCTCCAAATATCAATACAAAAGCACACGACTGATAAAAGCATTGCCTGTGTGCTAAGCTTACAAATAACTATGACACAGGCAAAGCCAAAGGGAAATTAATCCTCTTAGGCCTGAGAGGAACTGAACTCTGTGCCAGCTGCACAGACTCACCTACAGAAGGGGCTTCACCCAGCTCTGCCCTGGCAATGGAGCTGCACTGCATCCTACCCTCACAGAGGCACAGAGGCAGCTCCTTCAAGAATAGCCTAAAAGCTGAATTACTGCAGGACACAGGTGAGGCAAACAGCCCAGAACTCAGGCAGGTATGCTGAAAGCCTCACAAGATCCATCCCTCCTCCACAAACCCATGCAAATGTCTTCTGGCTCAGGGGAGAGAGACCTTATTGCTCTCTACACCTTCCTGAAAGGAGGTTGTAGCCAGGTGGGCATGGGTCTCTTGTCCCAGGCAACAAGTGACAGGACAAGAGGAAACAGCCTCAAGCTGTGCCAGGGGAGCTTTAGGTTAGATATTAGGAAAAATTCCTTCATGGAAAGGGTTGTCAAACACTGGAACAGGCTGCCCAGAGAAGTGGTTGAGTCACCATCCCCAGAGGGATTTAATAGACATGTAGGTGTGGCATTAAGGGACACAGTTCACTGGTGAACTTGGCACTGCTGGGTTGGACACTATGATCTTTGCAGGTTTTTTCCAATCTAAGCAATTCCATGATTCCATGATTCTATTCTATGATATTTTCTGTACTCTCTGTGCCCGAGTTTTTGGCACATGTAATTTGCTTTTCCAGTGGTTAACTTTTGAGGAGAACAACTGAACTTAAAGAAAATAGATGGGAGTCAAAAATGTAATTTAATTATGCTATTGCAACAACTCTGCAGAACCAGAGAGGGACAAATCTTAAAATAATAAATGGTCTTCGAAGAAACTTCTGCATCCCCTCTGTTCACCTGAAGAGGATGCCAGCACAAAAAGAGCAGCCATGAAGCTCCAGCAAGAGCATACAAGATGATCAGAATCAATGTGGTTTGGAGCCAGGAGCTCATCCAAGCCTCTTCAACTCCTTCCCAGGAAGATATGCAAGGCTGCCACTTGGTACAGTCTCTGGTCTCACTGATCTGAGGAAATGGGACAGTTTCAAGCAGGAATATCACAGTTCAGACTTGTGAAAGTCCCATATGCCACACAATTCTGAAGGCAGGCCACAGCAAATAAGAGAAAACACCTTTTTCCTTTCTCCAAATTAGAAATCTCCAGCATTTTACAGTAATTTAAAAAGTTCCATTCTAGCATTCCAGACTTTTATAATTTCTTTTTAACTGTAGTTTTATCACTAGACTTTTCCAAATCCTTGAATTCAATTAGAAGATCACACAAATTAAAGTAGTAATAGGCACATACTGAAGATATATGATATGAAAACAAGAATATGTCAGTGTAAGTAATTTAGACACATGCAAAACAGCTGCAGTCCTACTTTGAAAAAGACCCTGACAACTACAAATTACAAAGGAAGGCAATAGACAAGTATTGCTTTGTATAATAAATTGCTCACTTACTTTTCAATTTGTTCTACCAAACTTTTATCTTGGGCAGCAGAGACAAACCCTGATGATAGATCATCTCAGATCTAAGTGGCTTGCAGAGGCTTGGAGGGTCCCACTTTGTTTTAAGGCGACCTTTATCACTGTGCAACATGAAAGCAGCCACTTCAGAAAGAGTGCTGCTTGTACCTTTCACTCTCTGTATCACTCTGCTTTGAGAGAACAGGATGTGAAACAAATTCAAGCAATGTAGTCCCTGTATAGTCAGAAAAAGGAATGTTGACGCAAACCACTCCTAAAATACAGAGATGAGATGAAACCTGCACCGGCATCCAGCCCTGCAGCTCTTGTCCCTGCTTTTGGGGGAGGCAGGAGCACTACATTCAGCAGCAAAAGTCATTCCAGCACCCCAATCTATCCACAACAATAGCACAAGGCAAATGAACTGGACTCCAAGGTGGAGATTTACCTACAGAAAACATTTTCAGAGTTCCAGTGAAAAAGCACACATTTCCTAAAGCCACTACTCTTAAAAATGCATCCAGCAATTTCTCCTCCTATCTCCCCATCTGAGGGTGAGCAGCAGCTGTAGGTGGATGTGAAGCTGCTTGAATGGGCACTGTGACTCTTGCAGCTGCCAAAGGCCAGGTCTGACAGCTCCCCTGCACAGGGAGAAATCAAACAGCTCGTGGGGTTTTGAGAGCTAAAAGTGGTGAGTTCTGAGCTCAGAATTGTACTAAGGCTTTATTTAGATGCGTCTCTGCCTGGAAAGAACGCATGTGACAACACCAAATTACAGACTCACTTTTATGTCAGCTCTTCTAAAAGCACATGGGACAAAGACACAGAAACCGGTTGGATACTTTTCCCTCTTATGATCAAGTACCCTTTATTTCAGGCAGACAAGTGAGAGAACAAGGCCAAGGTTTTAAGAAAAAAGGAAACAAAGTTAAGCTTTGAATGCATGAATGCAAAGAGTCTTTCCAAAAGCGTTTCTGTCAACTCCTCCAAAAAAACAAGCAGTGCTGAGAAGTCCACAGTGAGTAACTCCTGCTGGCAGAGAGGGAACCCATCCCCATAGCCTGCCTGGAGCTGCAGGGCAAGGCAGTACCTCCTGGAAGTTACTGTCCCCAAAACCCACTCTGAAAAGGTCAGTAAAACACACTAATAGTGTTTCAGGTAGAGCTATCTAAAACACAGCCACGGGCTATGGTGTTTCACACGGCCTCTGTCAGCCAGAATTAGCTGTGCTGCCAAGGTTCTGCCCTTGTGGAGGACAACCTTTGCTGCAGTGGCTCACTGCTTGCAAGATATTCTTCCCAATCTATCAACCTTGTGGTTGCTGGTACCTCAAATCCCACTAATCCACCTCCAAGCTTTTCACATTCAAAAGATAAAGGCAGCACTGAGACCTTACATACCTTCTGAATCTGAGCCCTACAGGCATCCCTAGCCTTTGGGAAGACTAGACTCTTCATCTTTGTTTTATTGTGTGCTTTAAGTCTGAGAACCTAAGTGCTACACTTATTTCTTAAAAATGCACTAAAACATTTACAGTGGCTACAAAACACATTCTCTCAATGCAATGGGGTTTTTTTACAGTTTATCGTTAAATAAAGCTCATCTATAATTTATTGGAATATAATTCTCCAGCTGCATTTACTACATGTTTCATTGCCTTGGTCAGCATCCAACATCTTCCTAAATAATGTGAGTAAAATATTAACACTGGTAATTTATTATACTTTAACTGCTCCTGTCACCTGAGCAAACATTCTGCATTTCAGCAAAGGAAGGGAAAACAGCATCTTCTGGAAAACGAGAAAAACTTTCTCCCACACTCACTTCAAACTCCAGAGTTCTGCACACAAAACAGGAGACAGCTCTCAAGTTTTTAATGTTTCTCTCCTCCCTAAGGATCTGGAGCCTTTTAGCATATATAAGCCCTATGAAAAATGTCAGGCTAGGTAATTTATTTCCAGTTACAGTTTTTGTGTGTGTTTAAAATCAGTTTGCTGATCGAGCCACTGGTACACAGAGTGTCTGTGTCTCTTACACAATTCAGCACTTACTCAGCAATCTGTGCAGCAAGTTGCATCTGCAAACCAAGAATAAATATTTATCTTTTTCAACTCTTTGTATGCTGCAACCTTAACACTGACTATTCAAGTCTGGCCAGCCTACACAGAGTTCTCAGAAACGAGCAAGAGTCTTTCAAAACTCTCCCAGCTCTGCTTATCTGCAGTAACTTTCCACAAGTGCACCCGCCTTAAACCAAGCTAACTAGGGGCTTCAGGGCTAAAGCAGATGGGAGATCCTGCTGTCAAAAGGGGAACTGATGCACAGAGTTTGCTCCTTTTCTCCTTCCATCACACGAGAGCACACTGCCCTTCATGAACAGTCACTTGGATCTCTACAGGCACTTACCAGAAGCAAGCAGCCTCCGATCTCCTGCTAGGAATATTGATGAATGACAAATAAGACAATGCAAGAAAATGCATGAGCAAAGAGTGAATATAAAGATCAGGATTTATTTCCTACTGTTTGCAGCAGATTCATGACTTCTAATGACCTAAATCTGTTAGTACCATGGCAATTCCATCAGCAGCAAATTTAATCCTGCATTGAACTAAATAAGAGCTACACATAAGAGCCATTAGCCTTGTCCCTTCTTGCCATCCTCCTGTCCATGTCCTCCACTGCTCCCTCTGATGGATGTTCCTGATGATCTCTCTGGGTTTCCTCTCCCCATCCAGGCATCTGGGCCCAGCCAACCATGCACTTCCAAAAGTTGCTCCTGTGGTCTTGCTAGTTCTTCAATTTCTTTTCGCATGAGAAGCACCACTGACAGCTGCTCGGTGCTCCAGATGGAGGTTTGCAAATACAAAGTGGAACACAGAAATGCTCTGGGACCGGAGAAGGGAATATGCTGACTGAGGAAATACACCAGCACTGAACCATTCCCTACCACTCCTCCACTTCCTCCACTCCAGACAGCCTGGATAATTAACTACTTGCTACACTAACATCTTCATATTAGCAGACAGCCCAGAGAACTAGAATAAGCAGAAGCAATAGCAAAGATGAAATGGGAACACTTTGCTTAAAAAAAAAAAAAAGGGAGTTTTCGACAAGCCTCAGAGAGCTCTTCAGTGAGAGCTCAGCTGTCTCTTTGACACAAATCCCTCATTTAAGGCAGCAGAAACAATCCAGCCCCACACCAGGAGCCAGTCCAGCCCCACTAGTGCTCCTCAACATTTGCATGGTGGAGAAAGTAATGAGAAGTTTTATTTCCTTCACCCACACACACTGCACATGCCTTTATTTTCATGCAGGTTAGGCACAGCACAGCCAGCACACACTAGCAGTGGCTACTAGGGACCCACAGCTCCTTACCCCCTTCTCCACTTCATTACGAGGCATCCTTGGGAAGTGCACTTGTCTGAGTAGATAAAATTCAAATCAATCTTGGGAAGAAAAAAAAAACCCAACCAAAACCAGAAGGATGTAGGACTATGTTTCAGCATCAGCCTCTGGAGCTGCTTCCCTACTTCAAATACTGAAGACTTAAATCAAAATGCATCAAAAACCATTTTGTCTTTTGGACATGTAAGATCCTTAGAAGAAAGATCTCTTTCTGCTAGACTCCATGACGTCTCCAGCAGGGTTCTCTGATGAGCTGGCAGTGGCAAAAAGTCTGAGTGAATCACAGAACTCTTGGGATGGAGAAAAAATGTCTGTTTCAGACCCCATTATTTCCACTAGATGGGGTGTCCCAGGCTAATTCCTGACACCCCTGCACCCTCCCTCTCCCCAGCAGGAGAAAACAAAACATCCTGGTTCCATACAGCCCCTCTGCAACACACTTTGAATTCAAAGGGCATCTCCTCTGAAATGAGGCTGCCCTGTATCCTCCCCTACCTATCCAGGCTGTGGGTGCAACAGTTTGGCAAGGTCAGGGGTTACTTACTGGAAGGGGAGGTGATCCATCAGAAGAAAAACACAGAAACAAAGACAAAATGCAGGTTTCAGTGCTCTCCCACTGTCATTTAGGAGGGCTGGTACAGACCAGGGACTACAGTCTCAACTCTGGGTACTCAGTCACACCATCAGCCAAGCACACAAGCACAGTCACCAGTATTTCTGGGGAGAATTCTAGAGGGAAAAGAGCATGTTCAAGCTCAGATTAATGGATCTAAGCCTTTCTGGTCTGTGCTTCAGAGGTGTATGCATGAGCGAGCTCCATCCCGTCATAATGCCATCTCAAAGGAGTCTGGCTTGCTTTTAAATGCTAGGGAACACAGAGGATCCCAGGACACAATATCCCAAGTTTCAACAAAAGCTCAGAATGGTGGAAGCATTTATGTGATGAAAACTGAAACTATTACCATTTGGAGTCAAATATTCTGTATTCCAGCTTGTGGATGCCAAATGTTTAACACAGACTGAAATCAAATCCTCCCCTCTAATAGAGAAGCAGATAACATGAAATATTCAGAAAGGAAAACAAACAAACAATTTTTCTTCTGGAAACAGGAGATTTCATCTTTTACAGCTAAGTTTGTTTCTGAGAGGAAAAACATTCTTAAAGCTGAAACCATTTTCCTCCACTTCTTGATCGTTTACAGATCCCCAAAATGTCACCAAAGAAATGATGATTATTTGCCCAGCACTGCACAGAAAAGAACAAAGCTAACAGTGAGAAAGCCCCATATTCAGATCACACCTCTGTCATATACCTTTTCTCCTCCTTCAAGATACTGAACACATTGCTGCCTAGAGATGGATAGCAGTTAAAATGTCATATTAATCAGGGTTTCACAAATCACCAAATCCCACGGCAACATTCAAATGTCTTCTACTAAATGTCCCTGAAAGGGGAAATGGTTGCAGGATCATTCCAAGCACATAACCAAAGAAACAGCTGGAGGCAGGCAGAAACACACAAAAGAAAACAAGGAAACAGGCAAGAAACAAAACAAAATAACCAAAAAGTTCCTTAATTTTAGGACATGTAAGACTGATAGTTTTAACTATCAGAATCATAGAGGGCAAATGATCAAACTTGCAGCAAACAGGCACATTGCCCCTGAACCCACATCTTGAATCATAAGCAGTTGTTTAGTGGTGCAAACGAGGCATCATGGCATAGCATCATATATCTCACCCTTGTCTTTCCATTTTTAGCACAAAGATCTTCAAAGACCTTACATTCCAGACTTTCATTTTTCTCTTCTGGACTCTTCTTAATTTCTCTCCTGAATGGTGATGCTCAGCAATGGATATAAGGAAAGAGGATCTGTACCTTGTTAAATCAAAGCTCCATCTAACCCAGCACTGTCCGCAGTAGTCAGAGCAAATAGCTGAGGAATAGATTTAGGACTAGACAAATATGGGAAAATACCTCTCTGAAAGATACAGCTTCCTAAACTTCAGTAGTTTATGGCTGAAGGACTTCCCTGAACAGAGAATACTTTCTATATTTCTAACAATGACTTTTTTTCTTTACTAATTTGTCCAGTAATTCCCTCTAGGTTCACCCATAGTGAAAATCACGGAGCACCAGAAAAACAGTAAAAAAATGTCTCCTCCTGCTCCACTGTGATACCCCTCTTCATCCTCTCCTCTTCTCATGCAAGAAGCCCAGCCTAGGTAAGTTTCCTTGTAGAGAAAACCTTTCACAACTTGGGTCATCACTGCATCCCCTCCCTGTGCCTCTTCGGCTCAACCACCTTTTTATTTATTTATGAATGGGACTAGCATTGCAAATGGCATTCCAGAAACAGATGCGAATCTTGTAAATTTTGCTTTCTTCTGCTTTCCTAACACTTTTTAGGATTCAGTTTACTATTTCTGACCACTGACATTTCCACAGAGCTCACTGATGTGCCAGGACAATCAGAAGAAACACATGTAAAATTACAATCCTCCCTTCACACGCATTTTCTTAGATTTATCTCCAAGCAATTTCATCTGACATTCTACCACTTCACTGCTCAGTACAAGAACTCCCAATAATCTTTTGCTGCTGTCCTTCACATGCTCTCAGGGATTTAGTTTCCCCTCTCCACTTGGGCACCCCACCATGCAGCCAATTTCCCAGAGCAGTGGCACAAGCCCATGAGGCTCCACCAGTGGCCACCTCCACAAACCCATCACAGCCACCTCCTCCCTGCTTCCTGCTCTGCTGTTTGCCCAAGGGAAAGCGGAAAGAGTCACGTGGGCAGTTTATTCTGGTTGAGAATCTTTACAGAAAGGGACTTTATCAGATAAATACCATTTGTAAATGCAATTACACGACATCCATCCAACCACCCACATGCTGGCTGGTCCCTTCAGAGAGCTCCAAGAGATCTGAGAGTCATGATTCCTCTCTGCAAAAAGTGGGCTGTCTCTTCCCCAGTACATCACGCTCAATGTTGTGCCCTCAATTCTGTTGCTGAGAACAGTTTCTACCCTGTTCCCTGGCACAGACATCAGGCCTACTGGTAAAAACACATAAATACTCTGCAGATTATCATGTTCTTTGTTAAGTACAAGGTAGTGGATGCAAGAGCACAGCTGGGCATGCCTGTAAGAGCCAAGATAATGTCCAAGTGTCTCAGTATTGGAAGACACAAAGTTAGCAATGATGACTTTAGCTACAGCTGTATCTTCTCTTTGTTTGATTAAAAAAATAATATAGAAAAAAAAGATTTGATAAGCTTATTTCTCCAGGGAAAAGACTGAAGGGGTCAGAAACATCCAATTGATAGCAAGGAGCCTGTATTCAGCAAACATCCTGGCTGCAGTGAAAAAAGACAGACCACAGGCAGAAAGCATCACATAATCAGCAACACTATGCAAAGAAAGGCTTGATATAAAGAGGATTGATGGAGAGTCATCTGATCCCCAGCATTGCAAAAAAATGCTGTCATGTAGCATTACGAGACATTTCTGTTTCAGGGCATGTAGAAGAGAAGGCATTTGTGATAAACCATCCTTTTAACAGCATGCTTCAGATGCACTCCATATATTACCCATTCACAAACTCATGACATCCACAGAATCTTGGAAACACTGGAATATGACCAACCATTATTCAAATCCCACCACTGTATCTATTTCAAAGAAGGAATTATCAGTTAAATCTTTTTGGACTTAATCTCTGGATTCAAGTATAAAAAAATTTCAGTGTGATATTTGTTATATAATATCTAACATCATATTTAACAGCAAATATAGTGTTATATATAAGAGAAGTCAGAGCATGTCTTGCTTTAGAAATCACACACTGGAAATTTTATTTTTAGAATTCTAGGTTTGAGTTGTCCCACAACAGTCATGTCCATTTTGCAAGAGAAGCAACCAAATCTGATGATGCTCGAGATCTGCCTAGTCCAGTACCCCATCACTGACAGTGATCGACAGCAAGTGCCTAGAGAACACTATAAACCAAGGCAAATATATGGAGACACTTCCTCAGAACATTCCCCCAGCCTGCAATGATTTGTTCTCCTGCTAACTCATAAGGTTGTAATTTGTATCTGCATATTTTATAGTCTTTGATGGATTTCGACTTTCAAGAATGTGTACAACATTTCTGAAGCCGTGTACACTGCTTATATCCACAGTGCCCTGTGGGAAGAGGTTTTGTACTCTGTGTGAAGCAGCAGCTTCTTGTGCCTGTTCCTATCCAACTGATCCTAATTAGTTCCTTATCCATACACTGGAAGAGGAGAGTGATTAGCTCTCCACACACTTTTTCCATGCCAGACCTGTTTTGAACTCTTGGGCAAATACTTCTTGAGCTGACAACCTGCCATCTTCATTTTGTCAGATGATCCACCATCCTGACTACCAATACTTCAATTTAAAAGCACATACTCCCCTCCCTCCTGAAATCAAACAACTCAACCAAAAATAAAACTCTCCTGAGTTAATAGAGACACAAAATAGTGATGATACAGTGATTTTGTTACTGTTCTATCTGCCCAAACTGTTTCTTTCACTTTTTCTCCATCCACAGGTATCATAAATTCTCTGGTATCCTCCTCTTCTCTTGATGCCTGAAAAGAATCGCTGGGGTTTTTTAATGCCTGCATTCTCACTGTATTTTCTCCCTGTGCCAGCATATTAATATTCAGAGTCACCTTCTCCACCTACATTAACAGCTCCTTTATTTATGCCCCACCACCCCCTCTGGGTGCTTCCCAGTGTCTCCCCATCCTTATGACAGCGAATGCCACGTACACTTCCTTCACAGCACCTGCTCTTCTCCACAGCCAGCCTCCCACAGCCAGTCTGTTCTTCCATCAGATCCTGTACTTAGACTCTTCTCTCACTTCACAGGTTTCAAATCCCTCTTATTCCTTCCCCCATCAGACATTTCAAAGACTCCTAATTCAGTGAAACATGACAAGCTCTGGCCTCTCCCACCCTTCTCTCCCTGTGAATACCTTTCTTTATTTCCTCACTGTAACCATTACTGCTTTCAGCCTACTGCATCTATCCCCTCTGGGGGCTGCCATGATTTCCTTCTCTCCTCTGCAACCCCTGTCCTTTGAAGCCTTCCCTTCCAAAAGAACACTTGTTTTGTTTCAGCATGCTGCCTCCCCGGGACAGATGCCTACTTTGTGTTTGAAAGAGCACTTGGCATGCTGTGGGCATAAACAGACAAGTGACTGCAGATCTGACACTGTGACTGCAGCAAGGTTGACACAGAGCAGCGACAGGGAGGCTGCCCCCGGATGGGCCAAAGCCAGAGAGATGAAAAATACAGCATCTTAAACCACTAATGATCACAAACACCATCCAAAGCCTCACCTTCTCACACCACGCAGCCTTTCGCTCAGTTACAAGCTTATGTAGTTGGTCTTGGAGAGTCAACAGATCTCTGGATAACCTGTCGATTTGCCCAGTCAGATTGTCAGCCCAGGGGCAGCAGGAGGTCACCTTTGGCAGCCTTCTTTTCTCTACATGAGTGTCTTGGGACTTGCACATATTTTCCTCTTCAACTATATTATCCAACACAGTTTCCTAAAGGCAAAACAATAAAAGTTACTTTTCAGCAGGAGCTAAAATGGTCCCCCCCCCCATCTTCCTGGTAATTCCTAAGTAGGAATTCACTGCTGCCATCTCAATATACAGTTGCTCCACAATTTCAGAATTATTTTAAGAGAACCCCCTCAGTTCACTGTAACATATTTCCAAGTTAACAGAAAACTTATGTTGCTAACCTAGCTTATTTTAGAAAGCACTGCACAGTCAGCTACTCTCCACCTCACCAAAGCATAAAGTACCACTTATGAGATGGAGGTGATCAGTACTGCAGCAGCTCTAGACATGCCCCTTCCCCTCAGACTCTGAGGCTGGATGCACTTCCATGGCTTTTTGTGGCAAAGTGATGATCAGGAAGGAGGTCAGTGCTTACAGTGTCCAGCAGAGCCTCACCTGCTACGTGACACAGCAGGCTGTAACACCCATGGGATCACTTGTGCCCATGGAAAACCCCACAAGTTGAGGAACCCCAAGAGATCCTTGCTCCAGGCTCATCAGGAGCTGTCAGCTCTAGCTGATCATGACCATCTAGTTGGCTTGATAAATAATTCTGCAAGTGCCTTGCAAGATATCAACTGATATTTCAAATACTCAAAAAAAATCCCAAATAAACAAAACCTTCATAGTCCTTGAAATGCATATAATGCATATATACACTCTGGTGCATAGACTGTGGAGAAACACAGTTTTCAAGCACAGCATAACTAGAGGAGCCAGGCCTCACTCAGAGTATTAAATATTTATTTCCATACCATTATCAAGAAGACATTAAATAGGAGAAGTCATAATCACTTTTAAGGGCATAATTTGCATTCAAAATTATCTTTAGTAATTGAAGAAGTAATTTAAGAACACTGAGAGGAAATTTAGCATTTGAGCAGCATGGTCTACTTGGGGGCAAGGAAAAACCAAGTGCATAATTACTGGATCAGCAGCAACACTGCTGGATGAGATCGGAAAGCCAGAAGTCACCAATATCACACTGTTAAAGTCAAGTACCATGTTAGCAAGTATAAACACAAGTCTCTGTGATAAAAGAGTGCTGACTGCAACACTGACACCCAGGTGAGGCACCTGAAGTTAAACACAAATACAAGGCTAAGTCCCATATGAGAACAGCAACAACCATCACAAGTTCTAGAGAATGGCCTACAAGGAGACATAAAGACATCAAAACTCCTGTTTAGCCTAGAAACTGGCACTGGGAAGGCAGTGACATGCTAACAAGATAACAAACTGCATGGGAGTAAAACAAAGCTTTTTTGGTTTTGTTGGGTTTTGAAGGGAGCTTTTGTTTGTATTTTAATTTGAAATCCATTAAATGACAAAATTTTAAAGTAACATTTAGATTTGGATAATGCCCTCAGGAACACGGTGTGATTTTTGGGGTTGTCCCAAGGACAGGAGTTGGACTTGATGATCCTTGTGGGTCACTTCCAACTTAGGATATTCTATGATTGCTGCAGTCATTCCACTTGCTGCAGTGATGTCATGCTCCTGCCCACAACCATCAGGAAGACTTGGCAGTAACTCTGCAAGAACCATCCCATCCATCAGATCAGTGATGCAAGACACAGGTTAAGTGGAAAGAAAAAACTGCTGTATTTTCAAACCACATTTCATTCCCCTACATGCTATTGCATCTGGGAACAACCACCAGTGAAACAAGAGAAAAAGGCAAAATCACCATCCAGCATACTGAACAGTTTAAAAAGATGTGCTGATCAGTTGTCCAGGGGTTTTTTCAAGTATTTATTTAGGACTTAACTCCAGGAAGCACCCTAACAGTTCCCACATTGCTCAATATGCCAAAGACAAATGTTTTGGCCATAACACTTGCAGTTATATTTTGCTTATTGGGAGCCAGGCCTATGCTAATGTTGATGCTTTCCAAAACAACTGTAAAATGGTAGATATCTAAAGCAAAAACCATTAGAAAACTAACAGCAATTGCAAGTACCCTTCAAGTGAGGTGATTTTACACCACCCTGTGCCTTGATTTTAGTGTAAAAGGAGGCATATGGGCAATTACCAGCGATCTCACTGATTATTAAAATTTTGTAAACTCTTACAGCTAATGTGCTGCTCTAAAGAATTTTCAGCAACAGTGAATGGGCAAAAGTCATAGAGAGAAGTGAGATGGATGGCACTGTTTGTACTCACTTGAGAAATCGTAAGATGCACAGAGAAATGCTTATTGATTTTCTTATGATCATTCAACACAGTTCAAGGGGAAATCAGCAATGTCAACACACTATTTGGCCGGAAAAAATGAAGTTGTTTTCAATATCAGCTACTTGCAAATTTAGTTGTTCTCAAGACTGCAATAAAGCTCAGAGGCCCTCTTCTGCAAAGCTATTTAATTTTAAGAAAATGTGCGATTGCTATGGTGGAAAACCATTAAAAAGATGAAGATCAGACCTTTTCATTTGGGTTAACTATATGAAATTCCACCATTCAGTCCTGCGATTCCTCAGCTTAGCTGGGTCAGTCCTACTGAAGGAAACAGGAATCAAAGAAAACTAAGAAAACATTCTTTACCAAAGGCTTTTTGACTTTTTCTGAAGTGCTGCTGAACTGTTGGTTTGCAACACTTATTTTGTGGAAAGGGGCTTTTGGAAGTAGTTAACTATGTTAAGAGTCAAGAAAGTTGCACCCCTCAAAACCAGTTTGATTCATTACCATCCACTGCCAATAAACTGGTTCCAGTTGCTTCCACTCCAGAAAGGCTTCCAGTTGCATGGTTTCAAACTCCAGAAGCTGTAACAGCTAGAGGAAAAGAGACAAAGGAAAGGAAATCAGGTAACACTGGTCACTTGAGAACTAAATGAAATCTGTGTTTAGTCTGAAGTACAAGAAGTGAGTGGTACATGGGACAGCACTGGGTTGTTTCAAAAGGACTTTGTAAAACCAGCTGTGGTAACATGACGTGAAACACTTTTTTCACCATCACTAATTTATCCCTTACTCTAAATGTACAAACTTCATCAGCTTTTCTACACATAAATGTCAATTTCTATTTGTTTTGAGGGATCAAAGAGACGTAGTTTGATACATGATTAGATGCATGACCATCCTGAAATCTTCTATGTTTCTTCACTACCAAAATAAGCTGTGTTTATCCAGAAGTATTGTTTCCCCACCTATCCCTTCACTCTGAAAAAGCATGGAAGAAATCACTCTAAATAAGTGATAAACTGTCTGATCTGCTGCATGAGGAATCCCTCCCTTTACCTGAGAGCACTTGAAAGATGTTACAGTCTAGTTACACAAATTATTATTTTGTCACAAATATATACATAACACACATATATGCACACACACATATGGAGAAGGAGACATTCCAAGACTAAATATTTATATATTGGCAAAAAAAAAATCTTGGAAAGAATGATAATATTAACAGATTAGATATAAATCAGAGCTTACCAGATTTAACAACTTCAGTACTGGATATATATTTGAAATGTACAATTCTAACACCAAAGACAACTTTTTAAGATGACACACCAAAAATCATGGCCTCGAAGAGAATGATAAGGACCAGATCAGTACCAGTTAAATCCACCTTATACAGACAACTATCTTCTGCTAGCTTTGTTTAGATACTTACTACATCACCTAATATAAGCAACCACAAAGCATGAATGGACTTTGCAATTTTGATAAAGGAACACACTTTGCAAAAGTAACTGCTGGAAATTATAAGCAGTTTGTTCTAAAACACTGTTGCATCCAAAATGTGCTTATTATACATTTGTTTGCACAACTGACACCTGGCATTACACTTAATGACTGCTAGTTTCAGTCTCAACTGGGATATAAAAGGTGGAAGAATAGGTTTCTGTCTCATTTTTATCTTTCTCCTTTTTTTTTTTCATAGGTATATCCACAGCACAAATGCCTTACATTATGGGATCTGATGCTGGCAGTAAAACCCAGCCAAAAAGTTGATTAAATATTCAGGCAACAGCTAAATTACTTGATTTTAAAGTAGCTTTGTAATGTGGTCACAAGCTGTGTGTGACTGCAGTGTGAACATGTCTTACTACAGCTAAAGAGAGCTGAAGGCTGGAATGGGGAGTCTTTCATTTTGAGCCTTCAAAAAAAAGTAATCTTAGTAAAAACACAGCCATCATCTTTATTCTCACTAGAGGAGCTCATGAATGCTCTAGGTGCCATATGCCACACCACTGGCTTTCACACCACAACTGGACAGATGTAGTTCTGAAACATCACCACACCTGTAAGGGATCTGCTGGAGTTAGCTGACCTTAACAAAGCTTAACCTAAACTTTCTGAGCAGTCACCTTCCTAATCTCAAACCTTTCAGGATCTTTTGCATTTGGGGGGGTTTTGTTGCCCTTTTTTATTTTTTTGTAACTGCTCCACTAGTTATACAAAACTTGCACAGCTCATTTGAAAGCATTCATCTGACTCACCTCCTTTACAGCATCCTAAGGTATTACCACCCTCAGAAACACCAGGCCAGCAACTGTGTCCTAGATTGTCTCAGCCATAAATCAGGAATGGGATGACTACACTGCTCATCCTAGGACAGTCTCCAGCCTAGCTGGAATACAGCATGGCAGCCTTAGGCAAGCCTGCAATAGCCAGCATTTGAGTTCCTACCCTGAGGGACTTTAGGCACTGTTCCTGAATGCCAATGTTCTCTGCCATCCTTTACACGGGTCTTGCCAGACTTTGATGTTACTGCAACGTGGAGAATAAAGCAGAACACAATAAAAACTAATGTACTACAAATATCCTTGAGATGCCTTAGCAAAAGTCATAAAAACAAATAAACTTTCAAGGCTGGGAAGGGACAATGGATTCTATGTCTGCATGTCTTGAATTTGGTCACAAGGACAGGCTGCACATGACTCAGGGGTCACCAACTTTCACTCAGACTTGCCTGCACTTAGAAATGAACATCTCTATCAGGCAGCTTCCTTCCCCCATCCTCACCCTTTACTCAAGCTCCTTACGACCATTTCTTGTTCTTTTACTAAGCTAAGCTTTTTGTGACTTTGAGGTCAATGGCTTATCCTTTCTTAGGTCACTCACTGAAGTCACACCAGAGCTGGTATTTCAGCTGTATTTGCACTTGTGCAAACCAAGGCCCAAACTGTACTTCTGCATTTTCCCCCAACACAGTACCTTTTCATGTTCATTGAGTGCCAACAAGAGTTCACAGAAATGTGATAAGCAGTTCCACTTCTGCTGCTACATAAACATCCCAAAACACAGAAAAAAATTCACAGCCTATAACTAAAGCTGCCTGCTCATTTGCAGTGACCTAAGGACCCAGATGTTGCCATGCCTCCTAATGGAAATTTAAAGACTGAAGTCTGTAGAAGAGCATTAATTCTGTCTCATGAACAAAGGGAGGCAGCAAGTCACATGGATATCTAAGGGATGCTTAAGAATAACCTTTGAAAACTGCCTTTCCCTCTACACAAAATTAAGACAGTAAAATCCATTTGCTTCATTCTCCTGGAGAAAGTTATGGCTCTAAAATATTTACACTGAGAGAAAAAGTAATGACAAATTCAAATTGCTAATCTCTGTGGAGAAGTAATTTCATAATGAATGCTGAGAGCAAACACTTTGCAGTAACGACTTCTTTAAACCATTGTAAAGAAACCATCCCTGATGCAAGCAACAGCTTTGCTATAGAGGGTAAACTGTGCTTAACTGAGCTGCCTCACAGGAGGCTGCCAGGAAACCTCGCAGTGATGCAGAAGAATGCCAGCTTTGTACAGAACGAGCCTCGCTTCCTCTGGCATGAGGCTGTGACCTCCAAAGCCAAGCATCCAGCATCCCCTGCAGATCACAGACCTCAGGAAGCTTTGTGAACCTCAGCTGCAAAAGTCCCAGGTAACCAGACCTTCCACAAGCAGGAGGTTGGCTTGGGTGGCCTCCAGTGGTCCCTTCCATTCTGTGATGCTCAACAAGAGGTCAAAGTTAAAACTCCTTTGATAGCCACAAATCTAACTTTGTATGCCATTTAAACATATTTGCAATTACTTTTTCTGTTGAGATATCAATCTCTTTCATATTATTTACTAGCATATTGCAAAATTCATTGATGCCTGTAGACTGTTACAGAAATCAATATTTAATAATTTGCAGCATAATGCACCCTTTCCACAGGCTCAGTTCCAGACAGCTCCCCACAACAAGTGTTTAATCTCCAACGCCCAGAGATCATAATTCAACTCCATATCACTGGCAAAAGTATTTTTAATCAAAAATTGCTCTGTCTAAATGTTCAGAAAATCATTTCATTGTTAGACAGACAAAAAATGGTCTTTCAGCAATAAATTATGTTTCTTGGCTCAGAGACAAATACTGCTGATTCATCACCTATTCACACACGTCTGTAGCTAGAAAACTTGCACTGGAGTCCTGAGACTGCAAACCTCACCCCAAAGGCCAACATTTCTGGAGTATTACTCAAGGCTTGAGACAGGGTTGAAGGCTTATATGGGGAAACCATCAAGACTATTTAATAACTTCATTTGTTTAATAGGAAATGGCTGTATTCAATGTGAATTTTAGCAATCTGAATTCTAGTTTTGAATATCTAACAACCACAGGAAAGAAGAGAAGTGGAGAAGTTCATTCCAAAAAATGCAAAGAAAGGGGTAAATATCCATGAGAGTTACACAATTTACATTACCTGAAGTAAACCATAACTGGGATTAAGGATTTAGAGACCTAAGCATACATCAGATGAAACAGGCAAATTCAACACAGTTTCACCTCTACCAATACAAAACTCCCTTACCAAAATAACCACACAAACCTTGACAAACAGAGTCTCTTGCCAGGCAGGCTGTTAGGTGGGTGAGATTTAAAATGGCACACACTGCCCAAAATTCCACTTTAGCAGGGTTAAGTTTTGAGATCCCCTTCACCAAAAAAAAAGAAATCTTGGTATCAGAAACATCTCAGGCTGGGATGAAAACACACCACTGTGGGTGGACACGCTCAGTGCTCCAAGATTCAGTTCTGCTTTACGAGTTTTCCAGAAGCCAAACTGGTTTAAGGCATTCCCATACATCCCTTGAAGGCTAAAGCTAAAATAAATAGACCTGAAAACCAGAAAGTCACACTGGAGTAGTGTGAAATACCAGCAGCTGAAGAGCAAAAACCAAGAGAACAATAAGCAGCCTCTAGCCACAAGGCAAATAAAAATCTATTCGAGTCATTTCTCTGCCTGTGCAATACTGCTGAGAGCTGAGACAGAGCAGGAGAAGCACTGCAGCCCAACCACCCTGAGGCAGGGGGATCTCAAAGGCTCCCAGGGGACAAAGGGGATGAGAACCTCTCCCAGCACCAGCTATGGACCCCAGAGGGACCCTGCCTGACACCCCAGCAGGGAGTGGAAAAAGCTCTCCATGGCTCCAGAAGGAGGTATTTCTATATCTGCTTGTCTGCTGAGCATCACCTCTTGTGGAATTGCAATGGTTTTTGTTTGTTTGTTTGTTTTGTGGTGCAGACTGTAAGGGAAAGCAGGACTTGAATTTTTTGCAGAGGACACAATACATAAAATGCAAAATACAGCAACTTTGTGAGGAGGAGTGTAACTCCAGATGCTTGGATATGTGCAAAATTTCCAACACCTAAACCAAAGTATGTGACTTTTCCACTCGTCAACACCACTTTTGTACCACCACAGCTCAAACTTCAATTGAGCCATCTCAGCTTTTCATTGCTGAGAGCAGGAAATCAAACCACTAGTTAAAAACTTAAGTGACAAAGATCATAATTATAAAACATAATTGCTATTTGTGGAGGGATTCAGAAAACAGCTGTTTAAAATGCAACGGAAAGAAAATGGAATTTAAAACAAACAAAATGAGGCATTTGGCAGATAAAAGTTGTACTACAGCTTTCACATTGATAGGCAATGAACTGGGATGTAACTAATGACATTGATTTGCAAAGGAACAGGTCAATGAATGGACCACTTGGCATTTTCCCTATGGAAATGGAACATGTTAAAACAGGGGAAAATATCAGGAAGAAGAAGAGTGAAGTGCAAGTTTTATACTTCAATAGTCAAAATAAAGATATAGGAGAATAGAAAAGGTACACATTTTCTGCCCCTAAGGTACCACCGATTTTGGGTGCCTAACCTGGCATTCCTGAAAAGCTAAATTTTCAGGCAGTATGAAGTACCTTTAGTTCAGTTAAAGCACATCCAGTAGATAAAAATCACAATTTACTTTAGAGAAATCTCAGCCAGAGGATTTCAAAGAAAAGCGTCAAATTATACCACAGTACTGCCTGACAGCTGTAATTGTACTGCCAACCAGAGCCCCTATGTAGCAAATGTCAGAAAAAGACCATTATTCTTTTGCTTTTATTCAGACTGTTTCTCCACACAGAACAAAGCATTATCCATACTTATTTTTACTTTCCCCCTATACTTCCCCATTTCCCTGTATTTTTAACAGACCACACAAACACATACAGAAATCACCACGAACAAGCAATTTCTAATTTGCTTCTTAAACTGTTCTGAAATCAGAATTGATGCTACATTCCCAAATAGTTATCCAGTATCCTGGATTCTGTGTGTTTCCACAGGGGATGTTATTACACCAGGAAGAAGTGTTAGTTATAGGAGGAGCATTTCCATGTGTGCATGTTCTGTGTGTTTTCCATGGATGCATTCCATGTCTGCCCTGGTACCAGGTACCTGACAGCTCTCTCAAATATAAGTGTTAAATAAAATTTAGCTCTCACCCAAAGACAGGAAAAGAAACAAAGAAGAATGGCTTCCACCATGGGACTCAACAGCACAGGGAACTATCACAGATGTTCATGTTAGTTAAACAACTAATTTAAAAAATTAAAAATTAATTTTAAAATTGATTCAATATGTGGTTTAGTCTAAGCTTGCCAACTTGGTAAGAACACAGCCTAGCTCTCCTTTGGCAAGTCATCATAGACCTTAGTGCATGCAGGTATTTTCACACATTTTAAAATATGCACTATTGACTAGAGAAACTACTAATTTAAAATCTGCTACAGTCTCTCATGTCAATTCATTTCTCTTGCCAGTCTCTTTCACAGTCCTTTAAATTAAACAACAAACATTTAAAAAGAACCACAAATCCAAAACCTCTTGCAAAGCATGAGTAACAGCTGATTTTATAACTCTATTTCCTTGGCTATTTAAAAAACCAAAAATACCTGCCAGTAGAGCCGAGTTAACATTATGGGCCAACTGCACACAAAGTTTAATTTTACAAGGCTATAAAAAAAGCTCTACAACTCTCCTCCCAATCTGAGCTGCATTCTTGCCTCCAGGAAAAGAGTCCAGTCCAGTTTAGCTTTCCAACAACAGTTCAGTTGTGGCCAAAAGCATTGCAATATAGGAATTTAACTGCAGTCTCCTTCTTTAACAAGCATAAGGCTGGAGATTGCAGTGGTCTTGTCTTTCTTGACTTTCTGGATGGGTTAAGTATCTTTTTGATGCGGAGGTGGATGCAGGACAACACAAGGTCCCAGTGAGGGATCATGAAGATCATAGCCCTGGGCACTTCAGGATCAGCCTTCATCAACAGCCGTATTTTGGCACAAGAGAAGAGTGACAACCCTGAGGTCCCTTTTCTGTTAGAAGCTGACAACCAATTTCTCTTTTGGATGAAAACAACAACAGTAAAGACTCCACAAGCAAAGATGCTCTGCACTCTCTAGTGGCTACTGTTAACTTAAAGACACAATTCAGGAGATGACTTATGAGTTTTAAAGCTCCTTTACCTTTTTTCCTGATATTTAATTTGTTCCTTCAGGGTCCAATATCCCAGTTAAAATCCACTTGGCTGGACCAATGAGACCATTTCAGGCTCCATCACTAAAGACTGTCAGCAAGGGACGGGGTCTCACTCTGAACTCCTACCATGGACACTTAAGAGGCAGCATGAGCAGGATATTTTGATATGAATGTGAATAGAAGACATGCTTCTCACACCACACCAGCCTCAGCTGATAAGCAGGACTTTCATCATTCAGCTTACAGACACCAGATATGATGCTGGTACAACCTTCTCTGTAGTACTGAATGAGATCTCAGAGCCTGTCTGGCCTCCCTGTGCTGGCCTAAAGCATCACCTGAGCTGGGGCATCTTGCTCCCACCATTGGGTTTGGCAGCACTTCCACAAAAAAAAAATAAAAAAATTAAAAATCTAATGCCAACTGATGACAAAGCACCTCAGCCTTGTCTCTCCAGCTTATTAATTCCAGCTGCATTGTCTCAGGTGGAATTATATTATAGTATGTCACTGTCATTGTCACTGTCACAGCATTCAAATTATGTTAAGTACAGCATAAAACAAGCAAAAGCACAAAAGCAGCAGTGAAGCTTGGTATGATTCTATCTGTTCTGCCACTGGCAATCACAACCAAGGGTTCATATCGGTGCAATATGTATCTACCATGTTTCAGAGATACCTTCCTTTCTTATGGTGCAGGAGACTAAGATACTGCTACTACATAGTCCAAGAATTTATGGAGTCCATGATAAACCACTGCATCATTTTTCAAGGTCCAAGAACTCTATAAGCTTGGTCAGTAAAATGTACTAAGTAATAACTCATTGCCAAAAAAATGGTGATGGCTACTACAGAACTGCAGCTCTATTAACTCCTTTTTTTTTTGTATGGATAAGTTTAGCTGAAAGCAATATTAGTGACAAATTGAAGCCTGGGGAAATTTTCAGATCAAGGTAATAATGCTATGAGGTAGAATGATTTGCTTTAACGTTGCTATATAATGCTGCCAGTTCTTCCAACCCTACTCTAATTGCAGCCAGAGGCCACCTTGCTTAAAAAATATCTAAAGAAATATTTTAGCACTAAACCTGTCTGGAGTAATAAAAAACCCAGAGCATCCTTCCTTCAGAAGGGACACTGGGAAAGTGAAATTAGGCAGCAAGTTCAACAACTAAATGATTCATGGCTGGTGACAAGCTAGTGCCTACCAGTGAAGAAGCTGCTCCCATGCCAAGAGTCTCACTGCCAG
Organism: Xenops minutus; assembly: GCA_035221455.1. Lineage (NCBI taxonomy): Eukaryota > Metazoa > Chordata > Aves > Passeriformes > Furnariidae > Xenops > Xenops minutus. Next base: position 30,571,900 of record JAWWEE010000004.1, on the reverse strand, counting down.
CTGCTGAGCAGAGCCACAGAGGTGGGAAGGGTCCTCTTGAGGTCTCTCATCCAATCTCCTGCTGAAAGCAGGGTGCTCAGGGCTCTGTCCAGCAAGTCCTGAACATCAGCAACGCAGATGTCACCCCTTCTCCAGGATGTGGTTCCAGAGTCTGAACACCTCCATGGCTTCTTGTTCTATCTGGCCAGAATTGCTCGTGTTCTATCTTATGTCTGCTGCCTGTTCTCCTGTCCCAGGGCACCTCTGAGAAGGGCCTGGTCCGTGCTCCAGCTCTAAGCACCTCAGTGTCCTTCCTGGACTTGCTCCTGGACGCCACTCTCCTTGTGCTGGGGAGCCCATACCAGACACTTGGCACTCAGTCTCACAAGCACTGGGAAGAGGGACAGGATCCCACCTCTTCCCCTGTGTGGGGTATTTTTCAAAGCTGCTTATTAAGCAGATAGCTCCCAGCAAAGGGTTATTCCACCCCAGACAGAATAGCTTTGCCCTTGTCTTGGACCCCTGAGAGGCAGGGCGACCCTCCACTGCTATGTCCAACTTGGTATTCCCTGCACACTTGCTGATTTTGGGCTCCACACCATCATGCATAAGATGTTAAACAGTACTGGACAAAGAGCTGATCCCAGAGGGACACCACTCACAACTGGACACCAATCTGAGCTCACTGTCCCAAATAATTTTCCATTTACACCAACGCTCACTAATCCAGCCCGTCTCTAACCAACTTGGCTAAAATGATATAAGGATTTCCCTTCAGTGACATGAATACAGGCACATTCTCTGTCCCTACCTGCTTTTCAAAGCTCTTTAATTACATGTGTCTGCCTCCTTCTGGGATGGGATCCTCCACATTGCTTTGAAAGAGAACCAGCAGCAGGATCCCAGGGGACTGCAGAGGTGGGAAGTGCCTGTCCCAGAGCAGGCGAAACTGAACCCGCTGGTAACAGCAGGCATCAGAGGAGCAGAAACCATCTGATAACACAGACGGTTGTGGGGAAGAAGAATTGTTTTGATCATATTCATCTTTTGAGAGTTAAAGCAGTTTAGCTCCTGCAGAGGCTTCTTTCTTTCTACAGCATGAAGGAGAGTCACTGTATACCTTTCTGACCTCTTCAACCTCCCTGAATTAACTCTCCCACAGGTATCCTTTCTCCTGTCATCAAGCCCAAGCTTCCACCCTGACCAGCATCTGTTTCTTAGTTCTGGATAATGCTTGTGTATCTTTCAGACAGGATCTGGAAGCCAAGCCCCACTGCTTCCAGAGGGGTATTAAAACTCCCAGCACCAGCACAACAGGAATGACATGGGAAGTTAGGAAAGGGATTCCTCACCCAAGACAACTGGTCTATTGCCTGCCCCAAGAGGAGACCACACAAACCATCCAAAGGCAAGTCATTTATATTTTAACTTTTTTTCAGTCTTTCCTTCTAAAATTGACTTCAATCTGCCTTAGAAACTCCAATATACATTATCTTGCACAATTTGACTGCTCTTGTTTCTGCAGTGCACAGCTGGTCAGAGCCTTACACTTTCTTAAGAAGGATCAGGAATTCAGCTACACATAGACACTGTCTAAAAGCAGCTTTGAAGCCATTTGACCTCTGTAATTCTTCCTGATTTTACACGAATGACAAGGGTTGAATCTGTTCTGCCTCATTTTTGCAAATGAGTACCTGGATCCACTATTTCCAGCAGGTTTTAATAACTACTATAGCAAACCATGTTTTATGTGATAAATGTCAGCAAATGAACTGAAAACCAATTGCCTACAGTATTTCAGAAGGAAAATGACATGGCAGCCTACCCTCTCCTTCAGGAGAGTGAATCATTAAAAAAAGGCAGGAATAACATTCTTTGTTCCTGCCATGCAGCATGGGGTGGGCAGCACACGCTGTCACTGACAGCTTCTTCACTTTCTTAGCACTTATTCTTGCTTTGCAATGACATGTGGGAAAGAAAAATGGTATCTGAGTCGCCCAGAGTTTCTTTGATTTCCATTTTAAATTGTTTTCTCAGTAGCCCCTCTCCTACTCTACAGGAAATGCATAACAACCACCAAATCACCTCATTTCTAAGACAGCATCCAGGGTTGCTCCAATAAGCATAAGGAGGAGTTCCCATCTACACAGCCAGAAGAGACAAAACAGAACAGCTATTCCAGTAACCTTCAATGTACAAAGCTTCAGACCAACAGAGTCCTCTCCCAGAAAAACAACAATAAATAATGAGTATTTTGGATTTTAAAGGTGATCTAGGCAGTGCCACTAACAGAACCAAAACACTTCTACTGTATTGAACATCCACACATACAGAAAAAAGTGGGTTTCCCAGCACAGCTTATCCTCCCTGGAGGCTCTGAAACTCCACCCATCCCAGCACAGCAATTTCACTGGGCACAGCACCACAGCACCCACTCCCCTCCTGACATTACACCACCAAAGCACCAAACTAGAGGTATCTAGAGAGAAAGAATAAACCTTTCAACCAACATAACCCATGGAGGTTTAAAGCCAGTTCTTGCTCCATCATTCAGATTGCAGATACCAGGGCACCAAGGGGAAACCAGGACAGAGCAGGAGTCTCTGACACGGTTAGAAAGTCAGCTCAGACCAGTCAAGGATCACCAACACACTCCTGATCCTGCTCATCATACACCAGGACAAAGGCTATATATTGTTTTATCCTGCAGGTGACCTTCATATTAAACCCATCCTTACAACCTCCACTCCTTATCTGAACCACCACCATCAAAATCAAATACTCTGGATCATTCAGCTCCCTTGAGCTTTCCTGTGTGAGCCTCCAGGCCTCCTGCATGTAGGTGCTGCAGCCCCATATATAATGCAATACCTTATTAGATCTGCTTTCCCCTGCAATATTAATGTCAGTGCCCGTGCTATTTCTCACCAACCTGACTACCATGCATGTAAAATGTCTAAAGTAACTGTGGCTGGAAGAACAACACAAAACTTTAAGTCATTTAACAAGGGGGAAAAAAGCATTGCCTTTGACTGGCAGTGTTGTTCAGAGCACATGGAAGTGAGCATATTTTACACCTCTAATGCACAACCCAGCAGGAAAAATGCTAAAGTTGGACACTGAAGCACTCAAACTTAAAAAGTGCCAGAATTCAAGCTGCCTAAACAACACTAATTCGACCATCCCATGTGTATAAGGTCTAGAATTATGTAACCGAAATATTTCCCTTCATAATCTGTCTCACCAAGGGCACAGATTGGCTGATGCTCACTCCACATGCTATTCCTTTTCCTTTTAAATGGCATATTATTCTGTTTGCTCTTCAGAGGGAAGCCACAGACTTATTTGTCACACATCATTCAAATCCCATTCTAAAGGCAGAGTTTTTATCTTGCAGATAAACAAGTTATCTTTCCTAATGACCCATGTGAGATGAGATGATAGCATTTATTGTCATTTTGCAAACAGAAAATGAAAACAAGGAGATGTAAGTAAAATGCTTCCATTCCTTTTGGATGCCTCAATTGAGACTTCCAAGACATAATTTTCAGGAAATTTAAAAATTACTATAAAGCATTTCATGGATATGTCTACTCAACACAACTCCACAACTTGCAGAGATGCTTTAGGTAGTGTTCACTGAGTTCCTGATCCAACAGAGCCATGGAATACTGCCTTGGCTGAGCAGCTTGAGTGGAAGGAGCTAAGCAGCTGGCCAGGATGTATTAGCACACAGCACCCTACTGACTGTAGGTCCAGCCTAACCCTCCAGCAGAGCTGAATGCTGCAGGAACCTACTACACACTTGGGGTTAAATCTGGCATCACCAGGCGATGCTGCCTGCACTGCTGAAACTCCCAAGGGGCTCCACGCAGAGGTCTCACCAGGTCCAGCAGCAGCTAGGAACACTCAGCATTTCCAGGAATCTGATCTCTGAGCATCAAATTGGGCACACACTAAAAGTGAACATCCCATGGCCAGCCCACCATGGCAAGTCTAGTTTAAGTAACTCACTGTAGGGAATTTGAGAATCCAAAGACACAGAAGCATGGCAGCTCTCCAGGACAAAGCCCTGATGCCTCAGCTACTAAGGCTTCCTTTCTCTTCCAGTGATCTCCCTTCCACTTTACTACTCTCTCTTCACCTTCATCAGCCACTTTCTTCACCACAGCTCTGACTCACAAACAAGGCACTCTGCTCTCTCAATGACAAATGGTTCCTAATAAACACACCTTACACTGCGACACTGTGCTCCCATTTGGACTATGGATAACTTTGATGTTTTCAGGAAGATACTTTTGAAAATTCTTCCTGCAGCATCAGGAGCCAGTCCATTTGGATCACCATTGGAGGGGGATGACATTTTCCTAATTTCTCAGAATCCCACAAGGAGCAAGACAGTGATTCAAGTCTTTAGACAGACTCATCCTTCCCATTCACAGTTCCCTGTTCTAATTTTCCTCTCCAGTCTTGACCTTCCTGTCCACATTCAGCCCCTTGTGCCTCAGTCAGTTTCCTTCCACACAGACAATCTGCATTCTTTCACATCAGAGCTACCTTGACTCCCCAATGCCCTCAGGCAGGCCTCTTGTCCAGGGGTCTCTCCCAGCTCCTGACTACACTTAAACAAGAACTAGAGCAAAAAGGTTCCTTACTGTCCATCCTACGCCTTTCCTTTGCCTGTTTGGTGTCCTACTTCAGCTCCCAGTCTGCAGCTCCTAACACAGTCCATGTTTCCTGTGTTCTTCAATGAGTTATGCTGGAATGGTTTAGTAAAAGCAAGTTAAAGACAGGAAGAGAGGAAAACCTGAATACTTTAAAAGGGCAAAGCATTTGCTATTTCTATTCAAAGTGCTGTGGTGGTGAGCATAATTATGCAAATGGAAAAAACATGTCATAATTGACCTTTTCAAAACATGTGTGTCCATGAGCCTAACATACAGTTCATTGGAGAACCCTGAAATTTATTAAAGGTCAGCAGATCCAGAACTTCATTTCATCATTAAAAAACTTATTTAATATCATCAATGAAAAACAAACTTCCTTAACGACAGGTAAAAAATTTGATTCATTGGGTTAGAAAACCTTGTACCTTCAAAAAGTTCTGTAAAAGGAAAAGAAAACAAATTGTTCTTTCTACATCATCTATCAGCTTACTTGGTGCTCTGAAAATTCTAGAAGGCCAAAATCCAAAGATTTCTGGTCATCTGAAGCCCTGAAAGCATATCTGGTGAATGATCAGGAGTCACTACTGATTCAAACTAAGTTCATTCTGGCAATATGTAGAGTAAGTCTAAAACCTCATTTGGTTTAGACTCTTCCAAGCTGGCTGTCTCTTCTGAGCTGCTGCTCCAAGAACTGTGTCACAGATCTCTGTGCTCCTTTGGGGAAGATTGTTCTCCACCTCTACAATCTCATTCCCAGCAACACAGAGTCTCCCCACCCTGAGAACTGGTTCCTGCTACAGTCTTTCTGGGAAGAGACCCTGGCAAGTAAAATGAACCTCCATGAAGATTTCTGTGGCATCGGGACTGGCCAAGGAGGGATTTTTTTGTACACAACACGTACAAAAATAAAACCAAAACAGTTAAAGCCCATATTTTCACAAACACAAGTCCCAATGCAGTTATTCTTATGCTGTATTATTTTCTTTGCAGGATCCACTTCAGAAATTTCAAGTATTATTTTCTTTCAAGAAACTGAAACACAACAACAACAAATAGGAAAAGATGCCCTTACTTAGAAGAGTAGTTGCAACATGAAATACTGATCCTGTTCTGTGAAGAAAATGACAGAACTATGGCTCTTACTAAGGGAATGAAGCAATAAACATGCAAAAAGCTGAGGGCCAGATCAAACAGAATTAGTTTGCCAGAGCATCACAGAAGATTATGAATCTATGACAATTTATACCAAGAAAGGCAGTTTGTCCTTGAAGTTCAAGGTCATTTTTTCACTAAAGGACAAATCTTTTTTCTGGAATTTACATGCAGCACAAACCTTCACTTCCCAAATTAATCTTCTACACAGCAGCATCATTGACTATAGGATGAATGTAATTTTTTTTCCATTGGTATCTACACTCTGAGAAATATGTTCTTCAACTGCTTCTTGTACAACAGATGGAAGGACATCATAAAACATCAGATGGCTCCCTAACAGGCTCTTTGAAATTCAAATAAGGTTACATATCCTTCACCCCACCATATAAGACCACACCAGGGTTGATTACAGAAATACTGCCACAGGTCTGTGTCAAATCAATAACGTGACACAGTGTCAAGCTTATCAGAGGGTTTTAACTGTTTATTTTCATTTAGCGCCTGCCTGCAGCGTCTGTCACCACCAGGAACATTCCATGAAGTCCCATACCATCAGCACAAGGACACCAAATATAGCCTGGGACACAGCAACTGGATCTATCCTGCCACAGTTATCCCATTTTCATCCAAGAGGGTCAGCAACTTAGGATGCATTTCTGGAGATAATGGAATGCCACAGTAATCATTCAGTAGCCAACTGAATACCTTGTATTACCCTTTTGCAGCTCTGCCCTCGCACCCATTCCAGAAGGTGGTGCTGTCCCTTGGATGCTGTGAATACATGGGTTGCTCTTCCCCTGGAACATCTTCATGCAGACAAAAGCAAGAGCACAAGCACATGACAACAGCTGAAGACTCAAATTTCATGCAAAGTAACTAGTAAATGCACATTCAACACTTTTGAAAATTCCAAGTTTATCAGTTCCTAATGATCCTAATCTGAATGCACTTGTTCTGAAAGGCACAGAAGCTCTTTAGTGCTTTGCATGAATTCAAACCACGGGCTGTAACTCACAGAGAATAAACCTGTTGTGTCACCCATCTGTAGCAGCCATCTGGGACAGATGTTTTAAATGGAAACTGCCACGAGATTTAGGGTTCACAATCAACTTAGCAAACATCTCGATCATTTACCCCTTGAATGACCCAATAAGAAATTATGGATCCCACCTGACTGAAGGAAGCAATAGAGATACTTTATATTGGCTTCCTTCCCCAATACCTGAACAGTCCAGAAAGCAGATCAGTGTGATGCCTGTACCATCCTATCCCATCCTACCCAATCCCTGCTGCTGGCAGAGCTCAAGCTCACCTGAATTTTTTATGGCCGTGGAACTGATGATTCATTACGTATGCAAAGTCAGACTGTTTCTTTGCTCCTAGTTACTTGCTACCAAGGACCTTAGTTTCTTAATCCAGATAAATCACCCTTAAAATGTGTTAATGATGAACAAGCATAAATACTTTTCATAAATTTCTGAAACAAAATTATTAGCTATTCACATCTGAGTTCTATGAATTTCATTGCATGTCCATCTGGCAGACAGCTGCATTATTTATTTGCTGTCACACTCAGTAAATTGATTTACTGGCATTTAAAGGTGTCATCTTTACTCATTACAATTTCAATGATCACTTCAGAATTGCCAGCATTGTACCAATGACCTGAGTTTCAACATTTAATCTCTACTAAGATTGAACTACACATACAAAGCAGTATATGAAGAGACAGAAGACACTGAAGGACTGGGCTGCTTTCATTCAAAGTTCATTGAGCTCTATATGGTAACAATTTGATGAGAAAGTTAATTTAGTGACTCAAATGCAACATATATTATTTTCGAGCTCAAGGTAAACTTCAGATTTAGTGACACTGCAATGAAGAATTAAGGTAAATAGGCTTTTTACACAAGAATGTGATTATATTATGCTCACAAAAATGAAAAGCTACCCAGCTGGTCACACATCACAGCCACTGTCCTTACAGTCACAAGAGGAATGAGACCACAAGCTCAGAGACAGTCCCTACTGCCCTCCAAAGTCTGGGGCAGATGCTGCTTACCCTCAGCCACACCTTCTTCATGCTCTCCCAAGTATGCTTCCAAATTATTTTAGCTGCACTCCCAGAGACCAGAACTCTGTTTCTGCCCTGAGATATTTTAGGCTGGCAAATACCAGTATCCCTCCAGCCTCAGCCCGGTGGATTAGGGGAATCATTTAAAAAACAAGCAGTACTGATCAGCTTAGAAAATGCACCAAAACGCAAGACATTCAAGATGCTTTGGACTATGTTCTAGGACACTCTTAGTGATACATTCAAGAGATTTTCAGGAAAATACACAATGACCACCCAAACTCCCTGTTCCTGTCCCCAGTTTGCACACACTAGCATGCCCTGGGCAAGCAAGCAGCTCCAGAACTATCACCACTGATTGAGGGGATTCTGCTGAGACAATGACCACCAGAATATTTCTGCAGCACCCTGCAAGCAAGGAAGGGCTCAAAAACACATGCCAGCATCTTAGGAAGGAGAGGACATATGTGCAGAGGTCAAGAGCTAACATGAGCATGCTCATGCACTTCAAGTGGAAACTGAACTCCAGCTGAAATAACATCACCTCCCCTTCACTGACATCTCTGACCAACACGGGAACTAAACACAGCAGTGACCTACAACTCACAGCCACACACATATATATAAGCACAGCCAAGCCAAGCCACAAGAAAAGTTGGAATTTTGGTCATGTCTCACTAGAGAAAAGCATAATTAAAACCATTAGGTTTGGAAAACTTCCAGCTCTATGAATCTGACAAAGACATTTATGATGATAGAAGAATAATAATGTCCACTAAAATCCCTATACATAAAAGCACTAAAAGAGTTTTATAGTCAGAAATCCAAGGGAAGAACATTTTATACAAGTTAATGTGCAACTCCTATAGAAAAAGAGCAGCATGACTTTTCCCTTTCATAAACTGAAGCTTAACTTCACAGCTCTCTGTATCCTATCACACTTTTCCTGTCAGACTAAACATCTCTTGTTTTGCTGCAAGTGAGAGCAACTTATCTCACAGGGTATTTTTGATGAAAATGAACTCGAGGCTTCAATAAAAAGAGTGCAAAGTCCTCTCTGTGATAGCTAATTTTTGGCTCTTCGATCCACTTTGCATTGCTATGCTTTGGAGGATGCCTAAGATGAGATGGAATTCATAACCCCATCCACCAAGAGAGGTGCATTACAGTAAGGCATATTGATATGCTTGCTCTTTTTATTGATCCATGCAGCAGGTTCTTCCTTGACGTAATGTTAAGAGAAATGTCACATTACTTGAAAAGAAAAAAACTATTTCACAGTTTTTGGAAAAAACATTTGGCAGAGTGCTGCCATCTGCACCAATATTTGAAAACCAAGCTATTCGAATATGCATAATTTACTTATCCTTAACAAGATATTTGAAAATTAGAGGCTTTTTATTACATTTTCCAAAGCAGCATCACTTTGCATATCAAATATTAGATCCATCTGGAAAAGTGACACTCAAAACAATGATGCCTTTTCAAGTCCATACCACCTTGTTATATCAGGCTCTTCATACATACTGAACATATGACTTCTGGAAGCTGCTTTTGGGAAATAAGGGTAAGGGGAGACAAAAACTACAAAAATTGCTCATATGGTGACCATAAAAATGATAAGGTTCTCAAAACACATATACTGAAGTGCTGTGATGACTTCCTGCAATTTCGCCTGTTTATTTTAGAATCAGGCCCAAGAGAGCAGTTTAGAGGACCTCCTTTCTTGAATAGGTTTGAGAGCTTCAAGAGTTTAAGAATTTCACAGCTGATTAGACTGTCAAACAATTCCAATTTTGGATCAGCCCAAGCAGTAAGTGACATAAGAAAAGAATTTCCAACACACATGCACTGGAGCTGAAGCCTGTTTGGGATTGCACCTGTCAAAGCCCAGAAACTGGAGATAGAGACTGTGGCCACTCAGAGTTTATTTAAAGAAAACTACTGCAATGCTGCCTTTGTGCCTCTCAGTCATCACCCTGCTTTTGTTTCACATATTTGCTGTTTAAGCCTGGGAAAGGTGGATTGAAGACTCCACTCATTTTAACTAAGCAACACAGCTGCCCACTAAACCTACAGCACTTTACCTAACCACAATGCTTACAGTACAGAAGAATTCTTTCCATTTTATCCTGACTCCCCCCCTGAACAGCACACCCACAGCAGACCTCCAGGAAAGGGGGCAGAGTGCAAGAAAAAACTCCTGGAATGATTCATTAGCTGAGTAGGCAAAACCAATTAGACTTTGTAGGAGCGTTGCTATGCTTTACTGCAACAGGTCAGTGCCATACTCAAGGTATGGCTTTGGGAAAAAGGCAGTTGCAAAGTCCTTCTACAGAGCCTTTAAGTTTCTAAAACCAGCCTATCAGACCCTTATAGACATTTTCTAAGACCAGGAAGACTATAAAGTATAGACCTCAGACTAATGTACTGCTGTGTGTTCTGAGCTGCTGAGCAAACCCCAGGAGAGGGACTGCAAAGTGGAAGTGAAAAAGAAATCCCAAGCTGACTTAGGGCCATTTGCTCTAGAAAAATAATAATTTTCCAGGAAAAAGTTCTAAACAGATGAATTTTATCAAGAGGCTGGATATAAACTGTTCATCCAAGAAACGCTCGGCACTGAAAGTTAACACGCCCTTTACTTTAGGGGGTTTGAACATAAAACTATCCTCCCACCTTCAAATCGACTTTTCTGCATTTTTTTTGTGTGCAAGATTTACAATTCTCACTTGAGTTAAGCTAACAGCAGAAAGACTACCTTCTTTGAGCAAACAGATCTGGACAGACTGCAGAAATTTGTCAAATATTGATTTTGTTAGGGATGAGCTTAAAATTTCCATCTTGTTTCAGTTTCATACAGAATGAACTTTCACAAATTGATTTTTAACATAAATGTATTATATGGTATTAAAAGAAGTGAATTATACTACTTCAAATAATAAACTGAAACATCTATTGTAACTGAGTAATTGAGAGCAGTAGAAATCTACACTTAAGGATAAACAGTACACTAGGAAAAATGATGTTGTCCTAAGAGGTTGTGTCTGAACACACTGAGGAAACACCTTGCTGTGAGGATGACTGAGCATGAAGCAGGTCACTCAGAGAAGCTGTGGAGTCTTCAGCCTTGGAGATACTCAAAAACCATCTGGATATGGTCATGGGCTGCCTGCTCTAGGTGACTGCTTGAGCTGGGGCTTGGGTCAGGCAACTCTCCCTCTTCTACTAAAATAAAGCCCCTTCCTATCATCCAGAAAGGCAGTCAACTTGTATAATTTCTGGAACTAATGAATGCCAACACCAGATGTACTTCAGCTCTCCCGAAGAGACAGATCAGATCTCTCCATGTTGTCACTGACAACCTGCTCAGGCAAAGTCACTGGCTGACACTGTGCCTGCCTGGTCCAGATGTGGTCACTGGTAGGATACAACAACAAGTTAGGCAACTGATGGTTTATTCTTCAAGCCTTTTCTCCAGTGGCACTTTCAGTCAGGTCTCACCTCACTCCCTGTTCACCAGTTTTTATAAAACTTAGCCTAATACCTTTGAGTGTTTTGTTCCATCAAACTAGATTTGGACTTACACACATTTTAAGTGAGGAAACTAACAATTCAATACATAAGCCCTTACTTCTGTTGGAAACCAAGTTAAAAAAAAATGTTATAAGGACTGCAGTCTTCTGCTGAACAACATCTGTGTAAAGCATACCAAGCATTCAAGAATTACAGGAGAAGTGTTACCTGCTTGTAGTTCTCAGGTTGTCTAATGAGATCTGTTTCTGTGACAGAAAAATGTCCAAGAATCTGGTCCACATGGGAGCCACTAGTGAACAAATGGATCTGAAACAGATTAATTTAAAAGATAGCTGTCAGTGCAAGGACCAGATCATTAGCTACCACCTAACAGCTAGCAGGGATTGGAATGGTGATGTGAACCAGTGGTTACAAGCCCATTCCCAATGGACATGTACAAATGTAATTACTACCACCAATAAAACAGACCTCTTTAAAACAGCCAGCATGGAAAGGATGAACATGCACCACAATTATCTCACAAAACAGTCCATCTGGTAGTGTTACCACATGCAGGAACTACAACCACTGCTGCCACAGTAAAAGGCAGTGATTTCTCTTCTCATCCTGTCTTAAGATCTTTTTCCTTACAGTACACACTGTTGTGCATAGCATGAAAGGAGAAACCATTTACACAGATAGCAGAAGTCTTTACAGAGCTAAAGGGTACTCTCAGAATATTTTATTTCTTCCTTAAAAGTAGAAAATGCTACCTAGCTACAGTAAGTTTCTCTTTTGCTGCTACATACTGTCAGCTTTTGCTTACCAAGACCTTGTCCCAGCTGCACTGGTGATGGTATCATCAATTACTTGATGAAGAAGCTTCCCAAGTTAGTCAAGGGAACAATAAAAAGCAATTCCTCCTATTCAGAGCTGATCCCTTTGTTACTGTAATAACTGCAGCTGCCAAACAAGATAGCAGTGCACATTTGTCAGACAATCACTCATATTTCATTAATATTTCTGCCAGAAGACAGAGAATGTTTCCTGCTTTTCTTTCTTTATTCTAATATGAACTTTATCATACACTTGGGTATTGACAACTATTTTAAAGTTGACAGGCACTGGGTAATTATCAACCCTTTCCTGAAACTTCAGAATATTTTAGCGTTCCTTTCCCAAAACTCACTTCTGGTGACAACCATCTGTCACATGTGCAGAGCTATGCGAGTTTAAAAATAAAAGAGCACCTCCCCACACAATGTTCTTCCTTTCTTCTTGCCACTCCTCTCCCTGCTGCATTCTTGTGTAACTGGCTGCCAAACCTTCAGGTCCCCAGCACCAGCAATGAACTTCAGCCCCTTCCCAAATGTGTCTGGCAGCAGCATCACTGGCTAAAGCCAAAACCAAATGCACTAAAGCTGTAACAACAGAGTCATAAGGTGTCCCCCTGAAACCAGACTAGATGAATACTGGGATAATCCAGTGTTTGTATTTTTACTGTCTGTTACCAATAACCATGACACGCTGAAGAAGATTTAAAGAGGGTAACAGTACCCAGGTAAAAGCAGCGGGTGAAAGGGTGAGAGACAGAGCACATACAGCTGCTGCCTCATGGCTCTGGAACACACTGAGGTGGAGGCATGTCTGATTTAACCTCACACTAACCTTGGCATGAGAGTACAGGCACAGCCCCCCACTTAGCATCACTTCTGGGGAGTTTCCAGTACCAATTCCTAAACGCCCTTGAGCTCAGACAAGCTGCTCTCCCTGCAGGGTGTCTAATTCACCTAAGAGAAGATAAAAAGGGGGCTTGTTCATAGTTCACACACATTTGCATGAGAGGGAAAAATTCAACTGCATCAAAGAATGTGCTTTTGAGATCTAATGGCAAATTCACTTTAGGAAAAAAAGCAAAGATTTTCAAACTAAATAGACAGGAAATATATAAATAACTACTGTAGTAATTTACAGAGCAAGATGGTAGATTCTTCACGTCAAGATACAGATGGACCTAACAATTGCAGTTTAGCTCACTCATGAATTACTGACAATGAGGTAATTACCCAGCACCAGTCTCTGCCCTCTATTATTCAGAGATCAAGACTTTGTCCTTGTCCCTTTTCTCCTACCACATCATCAGATATACAGATATGACCAATCCAATCCATTGCACTACATCTTATTTTATATTGTTTATCTTAGGGGAGGCACAAGAATCACTCCCCATTCAGAGGTGGTTCTCAGTGCTGCTCTGCATTCTTACTGACAGAATAGAACTCTTGCTCTTACAGTTTCTAAGCATATTACAATCCTTATTGTTGCTTTACCATGATCTGATAATTCCAATTATGTTAAAACTCTTCTTCTATTATCAAGAATTCCATTTAATATCATTTCACTCTTACTAACCTATATGCATAGACCACAATCAGGTATTCACCTGCTTAAAAAAAAATTAAATCTCTGAACCTGATCTAACCCTCCACTATTTGAGAATGGTAGATTGCTAAAAATGCCCCCAAGGAAATACATCAGTTTTGCACAAACTCACCTGTTAGGTTCTTTCTTCTCACATCCTGAACATGGCACAGTGCATTGAACAAACCCCCCAAAAATGCCAGTTTTAAACTATACAGTTCCTACCCGTTTCTCTGAAACTATGCAAGGCTTCTCATTCACATTTTTTAAGACTTACTCAAAGACTAAATAAAAACAGCTGCTCTCTCCTATGAAATCAAGAGGGATCAGAAACCAGGCAGGCAGATACTCCTCTGGCACTTGGCAGAAAGAGGAGGAAACAGAACAGAAGGAACCAAGAGGCATGCCTTAACACGGTAATTGATCCTTGATGTTTCCACATATTTGAAGGCATATCAGGTAAATAGGCACCACTGAGAATTTCGAGGGAATTACAATGGTATTACTACATTGTACTTTCAAAGTGAGCCAATCTGTCCCGTGTTGAGAAGCCATTATAATGTTACTCAACAGCTCATACCCTCAGGCTGCAAAATTCCTCAGCAGCAGAGAGGTTAAGATTTCCCTGAGGAAGTCTTCCTACTACAGCAGGACATGTGTGCATCTGTAGGCTTCAACACGCCTTCTGGGAGCTGAAGACACTGAAAAGCAGCTCACCAGAAGAACTAGCAAAGAGGGACAGCCAGTCAGACCACCTCACTAGCAATTTGCTGTAGCCCCAAGGAGGGCTCCCTCTTCAGCAACCTTCTCTGGGTACTGCAGAACTTCATACCATCAACCTTAAGTGGCAGGGGCAGGGCAGAGTAGATGGAGGCCCCAGCAATATCCATACTGAAAAACAGAGTGGAAGAGCAGTCATCTTCTGAAAAGGAACATATTTTCCAACTATGATGTGTTTTTTCCTCAGAAAGCCCCAAATAGACAATATGGTATTTTAGAGTCCCTGTGAGTCACAGAATGAAATCTGTGGAAGTGCCGCCACTGGTTGGCAAGAATTACAGCTCATGATCAGCAGTAAATAAGACTGTTCCACAGCTGAGATACATAACCTGGTAAGTTATTAAACAGAGCAAGTAAAAGCCATAATTATCATTTGGTAGAGAAAGCCCTCTGTAAATCTGTCAGCATAATTAAAAAACATAACACTCATTAGCCTTTTGCATACTGTGTTTGTGATTTATTAGAGAAAAGCAGCAGCTCATATAGAGGTCATATTGGGTCAACTCAGTCTTCCAACACACAGAATAGTCTAAAAGTTTTTAAATTAATGCAATAGTAGAAGCAGTTTCTCCAGAAACAGTCAGGAAGTATCAATTCCTGTTTATGCAGCTGTTAAATTGTATGTTGTATTTTGTGTTCCTGTAAATGTTAACATTGATGTGGCACTGTAATGAAGTCCTTTCCAAAGTCACTTTTACCTTCCAATTCTCCTGCCTTTAATTCAGACTAAAATACAAATCAGAGCACTGCCCTTTATTACAGCTCTGAACAGAACTCTCACAGTTGCATACATGTATTTGAACACAGTATCAGTGTGGGATGTTATAAGGAGGAGTTGAGCTCTGCTCTACCCTCCTCTGTATACAGCCACCCATGGGCAGCCCCTCTACACACTCCAAAACACAGCCTGACCATGAGAATCATCACCAGAAGCACTACTGCTTTCAGCTCAGTCCAGTGATGGCTGCTGGAGAGGGCACTAATAGCAGCTTTGGGAAACCAGATGAACAAACACTCTCCCTCCTGCTCATTCTTCCAGATTGTGGAAATCGTGGTCCAGGGGCCTGCACCATAACCAACCCACCTCTTCCACTGGCCTGACTGTAACTGTCCTAACTTTGGAAAACATTTTCCTTCAGAGATAAAAAAGAAGCCCAAGCTTATTTGAATGTACAACCCTCCCCAGGAGAGTCATCCTGTCCTCATCTCCACTGTTAACAAGTTTAGCATGTTGCCAATCAACACATCTCTTCATTATTTCAGTGTCTGATCTGGACTGTGGAGAGTATCTCTGCTTGTACTCGAGGTGCCAGGTTTGACCTGCTCTTAATTCTTCCTTGGGCTCATTAACTGCAAGCTGAGGTATTGGAGCTGCCTAATGATTTGTTACTGTCAAGTACTACATAAATCAGAGCACTGATGATGAGCTAAGGAGGTGTTTGCCTCACCTACTATAAAAATCAACATACCTTACCACAGATGTAGCTTATCAGAGGAAGGAGATGCCAATCATTTCACTTAGGTTTCACCTCTCCCAATGGCATCACGGTCTGTAATCACAGTGCAAAAGCCAAGGACTGCACCTGCACTTACAGTGAATTGCT
Organism: Xenops minutus; assembly: GCA_035221455.1. Taxonomy (NCBI): domain Eukaryota; kingdom Metazoa; phylum Chordata; class Aves; order Passeriformes; family Furnariidae; genus Xenops; species Xenops minutus. The sequence goes on along the minus strand of JAWWEE010000004.1, from coordinate 30,555,707 downwards.
GTCTTTGTTACCAGACCAGGGAGGCACATCTGCAGTGGTCAGTGGGAAGCACAAGGTTATTTTAGATGCTGCACACACAGCACCCGATCTTTCCCCCTCGGGCTGTCAATCAGACATCTTCCCTAGCAATCAGTTCATGGAAAGAACAAAACGTAACCTCGTTATCATTTTCAGCACCGCTCCGTCAGACACAGGATTAAAACCAAGAAGGCATCTTCATTCAAAGGTGAAGATGATCCTGACAACTTCCTGGTAACTGTTCTTGGAGAAGAAATTTCCCAAAACTGTTTTCAGTCTCAAAAAAAAAAAAGGTTTTCTGTGAAGAGTCTGGGTTTTTAAGTTATCCAAAGAGACATGAATGGAAAAAGGTGGCCTAAAGAAAGCAATACTTAATAACTTCTAGGACTGTCTTTAGAACCAGTTTTTTTTAATTTGTCTCTGCAGTCACCACTGGTGTCAACTCTGTGACTGAAGGCTGTTTCCATCCTAAACAGACATAATGCTCCCAGATGTCTGTGATTTTCAGACAGCCACCTAAACATTCATAAATGGGAACAGAACTCGAATCTTAGCAATGTAGAGACCATTAACGATTTCCAATTTAAAACCAGGTTGATTTTGGGTTCTGTTCAGATGTAGCCTAGTACTTTGGAATAGGAAACTGCATTTTATTTTGCTATTGCTTTCCATATTTGTGCTTAACTTTTTCAATCCCCATTTCCAGTGAATTTAAGAGTTCTGAATCAGTGCTTCTTGTCTGTGGGGACCAGAACACTCTGTCTTGTTTCTACCAGGCATTTTCTGAGAAAAACGAAAACAGCCTATGGTTGCTGAAGTGACTAATGTGCAAACCTGCAAAAGAGACTTTTATACAATTATAACCTTACAAACACTGTACATACTACATTTGCTCATTGTACTGCTGCACTGGGGAAAGGTAGAGGCATTTATACTTAGAGTAATTCACTCTACAGAAAAGGCAGAACTAGCAAACAAGAATAATTTGTACATTTAGCTCTAGCTGACAAGGCTTTTAAATAATAAACAATGTCACAGTGAGTTAGAAGAATCATTTACCTTGTGCAAAAGTTTGCAGTGCTCTTGGTGCTGAGCATGCAAACTCCGCCACTGGAACCTGAGCCTCCCATTCAACCACTGCAGGTATCGAACATCCACTCTGTCTTCCAGCCCACATTCAGGTCCTGTTTCAGCTGGACTCTTCTGGCTCTCAGACAGAGCATCCTCACACTAAAAGCAGAAAAGAATGCCAAAATGCTTTTAATTGGTTTCAACGCTTTCAAGTCATTCAGTAGTGAACAACACACAAGATACATAGGCCAAAGAGGGGAAAAAAAATCCCCCCACAATGAAGTCAGTTTCAGCAGCACAGAGAAATTGTCTTAGAACACAGGACTGGGAACAGCCTAAACAAGTAGAGAAGTGTGGAATGAATATCAGCTTCGCATCTGTGACGTGGTGAGCTGCCTCCTCTCCCATCTTTCATTTTCCATACTCAGGAAGACACAATGTTCCTGAGACAGCAAGCATGTTCTTTACCCAGATGGGAAAAATCACATTTTGACTAGATCCTAATATGTCAAAGAACAGATTTAGCTCCTCCAGTGTCTTCCTGAGACCCTCTTTTGTAAATCAATTACATATACAGGGACAAAATCGTGGGCCTGTGCTTACCCAGCTATTTCCTATCTGGCAAGATAGAGGAAAAGAAAAAATCATGCAGCTGGCAATGGCCAGGACTCCACAGAGGCACTTCCAGCTACACTTTTATCGCCTGTCTTGCTTGTCTTGCCTTTCCCTAGAGTCATTTGGAAGGAAGAAGGGAGAAGCAAAGAGTTTCCACTTGTTCATCTTGTCCCACTTTCCTTTTGCTGCAGATAAAAAACCCAACAACCAACACCTTCATCTTCTGGATGACATTTTTTCTCGACCAACAGCACAAAGCAACACATTTCCAGCGTATCTCTTTCCCAAGGAACACGGGGGGAATTCCACCTCCCCCAGCCTCTTGCACAAAGAGATCATTCACGTGTACAAACAGATCTCTCCATTTTCAGCTAAGACTCCTCCAGATTGCAAATTAAAAGGGGAAGAAGGCATGGGTAGTTTTACTTCTGATGCCAGTTACATCATTTAAAGTAAGACTGTCGATTTCATATAGTTTATAGACATTACATACAACAAATACAACTCATAATTCCAATTTTTTTACTATAACATATCCTAAGAAGTAGGAGTAACACGGAACTGCAAAGACCTGGATATTCAGAATGGGTGTTTGCCAGTTAAGGAAGTGTGTCCCAGTTCTTGGACTCTCAAAGACACTTCTTTAAAGTGGAAATTTAAAAAGCCTACTTGAAACATGACTGTTTTCAAGAAAACACTTAGGCACATATTTGGACCCATCGATCTTGATGGTATTTAAACATATGTGCCTCCCTGCTCACAGATTTCCACATTCAATAACATCTTAAAAAGATCCAGTTGGCAGGCAAAGCTTGAATGTAGTTTAGGGTCCAAATTGGAACTACCACTGGAAGCTGTAAAATGAAGAGTTTAATCTTGCCTGAAACGCAGATTTCAACAGAAGTGTGTCTTTGAACAGCAGCGTGTCTATAACCATGATCAAATAATCCCCTAACATTTGTTTTAACCTCAATATCACCGGCTGACATGGCCTCTAATACAATGACTGCTCCTATTATTTATAAGCACAAAAGTGCTGCTCTGGTCACACAACAAAACATATCAATATTACAGGTTTTTTCCCTTTGCTCCGTGGCTCAGATAAACGCACACTATAAATCACAGAGGTGCAGGGCTGGTAAAGGGCTTTTCCTTTTAAAGGCACAGATTCATTTTTAACAACAACAACAAAAAAAATGCAATGTCCTCCTTTTTCCTCCGTTCCTCAGCCCCATGCTCCTGACCCCAGGCACTGTGTCCATGGGCACTGCAGCCCTAGCTAAGCACATCCATGGTTCAGACTGCCTTGCCCCAGCTATGAAACCACTCAGACATGATTACCAAGTTGTCCACAAATCTGATAAGGCAAGCAACTGGATATTACCCACTACAGCAGAAAAAACACATGTGTAAAGAACATTAAAATCCTCACATAAGCAGCCAAAAAGCTGCCAGGCCAAAGACAGACTGGGGAATCCCAGATTAAAATCTGCATTTTCCATAATTTACAGTTCTGCTCCAACTTCCCTGGTTAAAGGTCTCAGAACAGCACAAATACTGCTCTCCTGGGGATTTATTTCAGGAAGGAATGGCATTAGACTTGATTGCTTTGGCAGTACAGTGACTAACACCATGCAGAGCTAATTTTATTGTAGCAACCTGCCTTATTAATATTAAAATAAGGAAGCCAGCCAATGCATTTTTAACAGGATCTCTCCATTATTTATTCCACAAACTGCACAAAAAATTTACTTTTGCTATGAAATACTTAGCCTGGCATAAAGTAAACAACGCCAAAAAAAAAAAGGTCTTGCATATTATACTGTGACCTCAATTTCCAGTCCCATCTTTAAAATCTAAGACTATTTACTGCTCTCCCAGTGGGAGAAAAATCACTAGAATACCAGCCCAGGCTAGTGCCTTTGCTTCAAATATCACTGTGACTTTATCTAATCTATGCAGCAATACAGGTACACACCTACATTCACTTTTGAGATACAGAAGTGCATATTTTTTAGTGCAGTTCATAAAGAGAGCAGCCAAGGCAACTACCCAGAGACCTCCATGGCCTTCCCACACTTGGAATGCTCCCTCCACACCAGCTCTGGAAGAGATCATTTCATAGCCACTTACCAGAGAAGCGTTTTGCTTGCAAATTGTTTGCTGTAATTAATGTTTCTCTTTGATTCCGTTTTAGAGAAAGGCTCCAGCTACAGAACAGTGCCACAGGCTTGCAGTACAGAAGCCATACCAATACATACCCTCATCACCATGTCAAGTCTTTTCCCATCATACCGGTGATATCTGAGCTAGTCTTGTCAAACTGGATGATGTAGGCCTTCCAAAGCCCCTGTGATTAGTGTAACTTCAGCAGAAGCTGGAATGAAAGCCCTCAATTCCACTCGCATTGCAGCTCACCCCAAACGAACCTTCTGTCCTTAAAGCTCAAAGTGCTGCTGTTAGAAAACCTCAATACCCATTTATTGGCAAGACTCAGAAAAGCAAGCACAAGCCTGATAAAAGTGACAAGCACATATTTATGTGAGCCCTCTTCAAGCCAATTGCTGAACTATCACCCTGCCCACAGTTCAGCAGAACCTGCTCTCCTGTGGTAAAAACATCCAGGCAAATAAACAGCTAAGCCCCATAACAAATACACATTCCAAGACACCACCCATCACCATCCCAACTAAGGTAGCTCATAAACTATAAAACCTACCCCAAGCTCATAAATACATCTGTGGCTTAGTCAGAGCTAAACATGGTTTATGTCCTAAAAGCATATACTTAAAATTTTATGCAAAGCAGACTAGAAATCAGTCTCCAACAAACACCACATGAGTTTTGCCCTAAGCATTCCTCCCCAGGCTATTCCAAGTCGAATTGTTATGAAAAAAGGTGTCAGATATACTCAAAACGTGTGAATGGACTTATGCTTACACAATGCAGCAAGTGCAAAAAAAGGCCACCACTGCCAAACTCCTCACAGCAGAATTGTTCTGAGCAGACAAGTCAGATTCACAAAACACACTGAACTGAAAAAAGCCATCAAAGATAAAAGTATTCAGAGGAAAAGAATAAGGGGTGGGAGAAAGCAGGGTGTGAAAATAGACATGGGGATATATCAAATTTCATTTACATTCCATACATCCGAGCAAACAACTTGCATGCAACGTGCTTAGAGTGAAATTAAAGATTAAGAAGTTTCAACTTTTATAGTAGAAATGAAGCTTATCTTTTTGGTTTGAAATACAGAGAAATTCCGTGTTATCAGAAATCAGAGAGCAAGTCTACCAACAGTGGATGGAGATAAATTAAACAAGTACTCCATCATATACATAGTTTATCAAAGAACAATGCAACCATCATTGTGTCTGCCAACAGCGAGAAAGGAGTATTTTTTTGCACTACTTGCTCCATCTGAGGATTTTAGTGACCTGGTATGGGGCTGACCTTGCTCTGTTCACACATTTCGAACTAAACAAGCTCCAAAAATTGTTTTAATGCAAAATTCCCTGCAGAGTCAGTGGTGATCCTGCAATACATCATAACCAGTAGTGCAGAGGAAACCTTTGTCATGCAGCTTCATCACACTTTTACACTTTCTGTGCTGCTCCTACTCATACAGGACTCTTTAACACATACATTCTTACCTTAATAAATTTACTATGTCCTGTGCACACAATGGAAAAGAGAAAGCCTATGCTGCCTGCACTGCTGTAAAACAAGGCTATGGCAGGGCTGGTTCCCCCAGAGATGCTCTTTTCTGATGACAAGCTGCCACCTGTCGGTCTAGGACAAGCCCCAGCCCCTCCAGATCATCACTGGAGAGATGTGGCTTTTCCCCGGACGTTTTCCAAATTCCTCCAAGGATCAGCTCTCCGCTTGCACATCTGAACAGCCAGCAAATAACTTGCTGCTTCCTCTACCCATGGAGAAACAAGCCTACAGGAACACGGGTAAGACTTTCAACCCATGGATATATGCACTAGGTCAACTCATTAATCCTGGAGCAGAGCAAAACAAAGAACTGCCAGCTGAAACCTCCAGTGCACATTCCCAGCCCACTCACCTGCACCAAGGTACTCAGGGTCTAGACAGAAAATCCTCACTCAGTTACCACTCAGATCTTAACTACACAAAGCACACAGCCTGGGACCACAAAGGTGGGAAGGAGCATATTGAGATCCTCACCGCAGGGCTCGGGGAAGGCAAAGCAATCCCATAAATCAAGCCAATAAAGTGCCTCTGCAGCCTTTACTGAGCGCTCGTTCTGAACCGCTCATAATTCAGACAATGGTTCTGATGTGACATAACATATGTTAAGTTCTGTAATTACACATCTTTAAACAGAGCGCAATTTTTTAAAAAATTAAACACCATAGCCAGAAATAACAGTATCAGATATGCTTTCTTAATTAATACACTATATATCTATCTGCAGGAGGGGAAAATGTGAAAAGGAGCAATCTGAACAGATGAGTGCGAAAGGGACAGCACTATTTTCATTAATAGCACCATAAACAACACTAATTGGATTTCCTCCTAGACAAGGTAGGGTCCAGATTAGATTTATGCATGGAAAGATAGATGGTGTAAAAATCCACTCCCACATGATGCACATACCAATTGAATCTCCAGATATTTGCACAGAAGAGGAAGTTTTCCACAAATGCAAGTGCTCTAGAAGTTATGCTTACAGCGTATTCAGCAATTAAACAAAAAAGTGAAACCCAGTGTTTCCGCAAGGCCTTTAAGCTTTCAAATTTCCCTGCCTTTTGTAAAAATTACTACTCACAACAGCACTCCCAGGAGCTCACTCTTGGCAAGGAGTGAAGAGGAGAAGGTGCTGAGGGAAGACAGAAAATGTGAACAGAGCTCTTACCCATGCCTGCCTTGTTCAAACAAGGCTGTCTGGCAGTAGCCACAGGCCTGAGGCACTAGAGCAAGTCAGTCCTTTATCCCATCCCTCCTCACTCATCTGGGAGGTTATTTAAAAACTCTGCAATACAGCAAAAGCACCGTGCCTTCAAAAGAGCACGGCTGCACTACCTATTTTCTGGAGCTGCAAGGTTTTAAAGGAACATGAAAATCCCAATGCTCACTGCATTAAGTATTCAGACAAAACATGGAAAGTAAATATACTAAGACAAACATATGACAGGGTAGACCTTAACTCGGAGAGTACTAAAGGGCTCAAGAAATGCAATGTAGATAATGCCTTGCATTGCATTTCCTCTGCCTGGAGCTGCAGCCCTGATTGCCCAGGGCCATTTGCTCCATTGTGGGCAGGGGTAGCCCATGGAGAGAGAGGAGGATGCAGCCCCTGGAGAGGAGGATGCAGCACACCACATCAGCAGCACAGCTGGAGCTAGAGGCCAACAGGAGAAATAGCACCTGCCCTACAGGAGAGGCAAGGCAGAGCTCTGCCATGGGTAAGAGCCCTATCATGCCCCTCTTTGCATGTTCCTTCTGTTGTCCTGAGGAAAATGTGCTTTATTTCAAAGGATCCTCCAATGCAAGTCAAACACGGATCACTTACAGTGCAACACCAAAAGCAGAGGATATTTCCATTTAAATCAAAAGGCTGCAAAGATAATCAGGAGGTACCAAAGGTACTGGCTGCTCCCCGTCACTGGAGGGCAGGAGAGGCACTGAAACATCTTATAATCCCTGTTTCCCTAACAGCCAAGGAAGGAGCTCCTTACACTGGATTTCAGCAGAGAATCACTAGGACCATGCTCAGTTCTACTATTAGCACACCAGTCCTCATCTTCTCCTCTCACAGCTCAAGTGACTCCAGTGCCTGTCAGCAAACCCCATCCAGAACATATCAGCTGTAATGTCAGGTTCAAGACATTTTGCATTTATTTTAAATTCAGACATTCTCAGAGACACAGCAGAGTCAATAAATTATAAGCTTTTCTGATCATTTCAGACTTGTCTGCTAGAGCGTTTTACTTTGACATTCTGTCTGGGGGAAAAAAAAATCCATCTCTTAATTGTGTATTCACTGTGTCAAGCAAAGATAAATGTTGGTAACTACACCTTTTCCAGCACAGCACAGGAAATTGTTTTTCATTGGGAAGAAGGTTCCATGACAAGTTCAAAGCATGAAAAACCCCACACAGAAAAGATCAGAAGGAACAGCACGTTCATATGCACACGCAGAATGACAGGGAGACAACTTCAGCTATCACTTGTAACCTGTGCTTTAACACAAAAAAAGAGTGTTTTTCAACAACCAAAACTGAAATGTGCTTCAGTTCCTGTATGGCAAAAAAAATGTATTCCTAATTTAATCACCTCTTCCACAAAATATGTTTAAGCATAGAGGCAATATCAGTAACTAAAGGCAAAAATTAACACTTCAGGGTTTGCTACCTATAGAGGAAGTGCCTTAAGACAGTGAAAAATGCAGAAAATCAAAATTCAAGCATTTTCCTCCCTTAGTTTCTGGTAGAAGCCTCTGCAGGATGGGTAGCAGTGCAACCAGACCTGTGAGTCACACTGAGGTGAGGGAAATTCTGCAGGAGAACCTCGATGGGTCCTGCACCCTCTGTTCAGGTTTCAAGGATGGCTTTTAAAAAGAGGGTTCCTTAGAAGCTACTGTATCCAGCAACAATAATACCTAAAAAAGGGCAAAAACATAAATGATCAGAGTTACTAGGAAGACAGGAAGACAAAGAGAACTGAAGTGTAAGCACAAGGGAATAAGGGAGGGAAATCAAAAAATGAAAGCTGACAGACTAATATAGCCCATAAAGATCTGGAAAGTAATTACGCTTCTGAGTCAGAATCAATAAGGTTAATAAAATTCCCTCCTCCATCCTCACTGGAATAGGTGAAGAGGTGGAAAAAACACCCAGAAAATTTATTTTTTTCTGAAACTAGTGCCAAGGTTTCCTGGTTTTCTGCCGGGGGGAACATCAAGCTTGGCTGTTACGTTAACACTTTCCTCTAATAACATGGTTTATGGAACAGCAGTGACTGTCAAGATTTCTGTAAAAGAAATGCATTTCAACAACAAGATTAGACCAAGCATAAGCCTTACACTATACTGGAAATAACCAGTGAGCCAAACTAGACTGTGACAAACAAAAGATGAATCAAATTGCAAACCTAAGAGTCAGAACGCTTCAGTTTTCCCCTCCAGAAGTACTTAAACTGAGTTCATTTTGGCATGCTAGAGAGACATGCATGAATTCCAACTTCAAGAACCATGATAGCTCTATTTGTTGATTACTATAAATTCACAAAAGGGGAGGGGCATCCAGTTTCACTCAGAGGCCAAGAAGCAAGCAGAGGGAATTAGTGATTAAAAAAAAAGTGCTTGCACAACATATCCTGGTGCTAATCTGGGATATAAAATCACTACACCCATCTAAAAAACTCAACAGCCTCCATGCACAATTAAATTACAAGGCACAGATACATTAATTTCAAATGTAGAAACAATACCAGTACAGGCAGTATTCCTCCCTGGAAACAGAAGGAGTACATGCTCATGGAGTACTGCTATTACCTGCACAAACCATCACAAATGTGGAGAAAGCTGGGATGACATCACCAAAATTTAAAAAGTAAAGGAAAACAAATTTAGTCAAATACTGAATGTGCTAAACAGGCAAGTTTATATCAATTATCTGCTTCTCAAAATGAGAGAATGAGAACTCCCCAGGTATGCCTTACAAGTTCAATGAAGGAGAGTGCTTCACCTACAGGTTTTCCTATGTGTCTTGTACACTAGGATTTTGTATGTGCAAATAAGCATCCATGAATGGCACTTGACAATAATCTGCCTGTACATGATCACTAAAGCAAAAAAAGAAGTTAAAACTGACATCACAACAGTGCCTATCTGAGATGGAAATCCACAAAGGGTGTAAAGAGCCTGTGAAAACCATGCCCACTAATTAATTCCCAGTGCTTTAAGGCAATAACAGGCGAGAATTCCCAAGCAGACACTTCAGTAAATCGATGTGAACCTACAATTCAGATTGTACTTAAGTCTTTATAGACCAAATAGAGTTAGTGATTACTTCTTTTGAAGAGTTGGCCAATGCAGGGCTTGAACTTTCACTCACTGCCTCTGGAGTCACCAACCTGCTGACAGAACAGTACAGTGAATTCAGGGAACAGACTTGCACTACAGCAGCCAGGGACTGGTGTTTGACATGCACCAACCCCCTCCTCCCTCTCCCATTCCCTATCCACAGCAACACAGGTTCCAGTGTGTCCTTTCAGTTGTCTCCCCCCCGGTTTATAAACTTCATATGCTGGAAGAGAGCCACGGGTGAAGGCTCCTTCAGTCCTGCTCCCTGGGGCATCCTGCTGCAGGCACCAGGATCCTGGCTCAGGACAGACTGCAGCACTGCCCTTCCAAAAAAAATGAGCTGGAGGCTGCCAGACAAGGTGCCCTGAAGGACTTAACTTCAAATACAGCCAACCATTATAATCATCCTAGGCTACTAACTTTACCTGTCCTTACCAGCAACTACCTCAAGATGGTTTTTCATTACCTCAGTCACACAAAGCACTACATCTCTTACCACCTGTCATCATCCTTTCACCAATGCTGAGTTCATAATTTCAAGAATCACTTAGTTTTTGATTCTGAAGAGGAAAGTGCATGTAAGAGTAAGCTTGTGGAAGCCTTCCCCAGCTCAGGATCTAAAGATTATGAGCTCCATGTCCATCATGTGTCATGAATACCCTTGTCCCACTATAAATAACTGGCCTGAAATCCTTTAGAGCCAATGGAAGTGTTCAATTTGCAGGGAAAGAAAACAGTGTTGCTAAGGAACTGCAAAGGAGAAAAAAAGGCCATGGAGTGGTAATCTGAAATGAAATTAATTAATTTAATTGGCCCTTGATATGTTAGGTATTTGGCATATTATCAGCAATTTAGCAGGTTGTAGGCTTTGTTTCAAACTTAGGCTGAAAGAATAGTCAGAACATTGACTGCACCCTTAATTTAGGGATTAGCTGCATTCTCTCCTCTCATACAACAGGCCCTGTTCACTTTTGTGGATTTCAGACAAAATTTTAAAAGCAAACTACACGAATACCAGCTTGAACTACAGCTATGCCTAAGTCACTGAGACTCCATTTTCTTTAGCTGGAGACAGAGGGTAAGGATTTTGTTCAAATTTATTCCCACTAATAGACCAACAGATGTACTCTGGCTTTCATGTTTTGCTCATTCTGGCAGAGATCTTAGCAGTGCACAGAATCAAAGTCTATTTCACGGATTTTTGTTTCCCAACGTTTTCATTTCAGGAAAATGTTCTCAATTTTTTTGTAATAATTAAAGAGACCCCGTGCAGTGGAAGATTTTTCAGACTGTTGCTCAGCTAAGACTTTAATTTCAGTTGTTTTAAAGAGCATTCCCTTTTCTTTCTCTTTTTTTTAGACAGGTCTTTCTTTAGTGAAGCTTTTTTCCTCTTCTTTTACCTTCTTCCTTCACTTTACTTAAACAGAAGAGATTAAGACTGCAGAGACTACATGTCTGGCATGTTTATCAGTGCCCCTTCAATTTGTTATATATCTTCCAACACTTCAGCTGAGGTATCATAACTGCCTGGTATTTAACATGCCCAGAGCCACAACTCCAGTACCTCAATTGTTCAAGTTGTACTTTACCTTACAAGATGTCAGGTATCAAAGTGAGAACCTCCCTTTCTTGCTAAGATTTTGGGGCTATATTGCTGAACACTGTCTGACTGACAAAGGCTTTGCCACATGGTTATCTCCCAAAATAGCAATAACCATCAAATAACAATATCTAACAATAGCAAAACTATAGCACTTTCATGCAATGTACAACAGGTTTTCATGAGTGGTTTACAAGGAGCCAACTCACTAACCAAGAGGAGGTGTGTGACCCACCATTACCTCCTCACATCCTCGACAATGCATTTCTACATCTTCACTTGGTTGGCTCTTGCAGATTGAAAGCTTAGGGAAGGGAAAAGAAAACAGGTTCCAGATGCTGGCCATTGTAATTTTTTTTTTAAAGCTGGATTAAGTAATTTATTTCCCCAGTATCAAGATACCACTCATTACACCCCAGTGATAGCACAGCTGCTGTCACAGAACGTCACTCATGGAGAGGATAAGGTGGAAGGACACAAAGATGCTCACCGTGCACACAGAGGTCTCATCCCCAGTGCTGACTCTGTTCTGAGCCAGAAGCTGCTCCAGGAGGCCAAGTCTGAGCAGCAGCCAGGAGAATGCCAGCAGCAGCTCCCGACTGCCCGCTGAGCCATCAGCTGGGAGCTGGTACAGCTCTGCCCTCTCATAGCCATGGTACCACAGGGCTGATTTTACAAACCTAATTTGGTTATCTGAAAAGAAGAAAACAATGGAGAATAACACACTGCACTACTCATTGCATTTATCCATTCAATTCCAGAAACCACTGCCTCCCCGGAGAGCAAGGTTTTTAATCAAGCCTCAGATTACTGGAAGTCAGTGGGGATTACAGTCTTTATCAAGAACTCGTAAGGGACAGGAGGTAAAGGCTAAAAGTCCTCTTTATGCTGCCCCATTCTGATCTACAGTAACTACTGCTAAGGGAAAAGAAACTCAAAGTTGAGATCAAGGCCAGTAATGGCCTCTTGGAGATTAACAAAGGCAAAAAAGATAACTAGCCATCCCCACTACAACAGGACTCCAATTCACCTATTCATTTTTTATGAGCCACTAAGCATGCTATGAATTAGTAAACACTCTGAAACACTTTACTCCTGAACGAAACTGGAATTTAGAGATAGGAGTTTCACAGCCTGCTGCAAATCTCTGAGCACCAGTGAGCAGACAGAGATAAAGCAGCACACCACATGGGCTATTAAATTCTCAGGAATGCTCTGATTCATATTCCTCCACACCAGCAAATGTTACCTGACAGCTACAAGACAAGCACTACAGAACTGTAAAATACTGAGCAAACACCGTCACTATTAAAAAAGCCCCAGTTACTACCAAAAAGTCCCAGCACTGTGCTAATGCAAAACTAGAATAAAGAACATAATTAGGGGGCACAAACAACAAAAACTGGCTAAGAACCAACAGCTGTAAAAGGAACTCCTGCTCAAAAAGTTTCTGGAGTTTTCCAAAGGCACCTAGAAGCAAGTGATTAAGGAAGATTCAACCAATACAGGACATTCAGACTTCCCAGAGGGATTCAACTGGCACAAAGAAACTAAGGCACTGTGGTGGAGGGAAGGGCCCTTGAATCAATGACAAGTGCCCAGCAGACAAGAACCAGAGGGCAGGAACAAAGAGTGGTTTCACATGAGGGCTCTGTGCTAAACAGCTGCTGTTCAAACAACTCAAAATGACACTCAGACAATGTGACAGTGACAGAAAACTTGGTGCTGATGTGATATTAGTAGTCAAGAATGCAGGCAGATCATGAAGGACTGCAGAACCTGATGAGGCCAAGCTCTAAAATGACAGATGAAATTATTTTTAGAAAAAATTAAAAATTATATGCACGAGGAAAGAAATGTTCCTAACTTTACTGACATAAGAATGGGCTTGGAGCTGATCATTGGACTCAGGAACACAATCTTAGATGATTAGATTTTTAATGACAATATCACAATTATTTCTTATATGCATCCCAAAGCAATGCAAGAAACTTAGAAAGGACACTAAATAGAACACAAATAACATCATTGTCTATACCCACTGGGACCCTCATTTCTTCAGTCCCATAAAGGCTATAGAAGATTTGGAAAGAGACAAGAGAAAGGACAAGTACAATCACAGTTGCATTGTAAGAACTGATGAAGCAGGCCAAAATAATCAAGAGTGGATCTGACAAAACTCTCCAAAACCATGAGTGCTGTAGAACAAATGAAGAGGGGATAATTTGTTTGCACAAGAACTCCAAGCCACCAAAGTCAGCAAGCATTCTGAGTCAAAACAAGTTAAAGAGAAGCTCTTCACACACAGAGCAAAGCTCTGAAATTTCTGGCTGTGAAACACTCTGGACTTTTAGAGTCACACAACCTCAAGGAGGAACTGGATTTACAGAACAAGAGTTCATGGAAGTTTATGAAACACAAACATATCCTCTCTGGAGTGGGAAGTCTGAGATGGAAATCACTAGAAGCTGAAAGAATACTCCCCACCCCGAAAAGTATCCTTCTATATTTGCTCTTTCCTTTCCCCAGGGCATTCCCTTTTGACAGCTGTCACATTTGGGTGGTGCTAGAGGAATCTACAGTTTGATGCAGTTTATCCATTCTTTCAAAGCAAGGAAGAAAGCTGCTCCCCTTTTCCAGTGTAATGCTTCAGTATCTCCACAGCATTTCATATAAAACATGCAGACACAAAAAGAACAGGAAGTACAAACCTTGCACAATTGATTGTCACTGCTGTTCTTAATTAACACACCAACTCATCACATTACATACTCATTTGCCTGCTCCTTGCCACTTGTGGTAAAAATATCCCTTACCACTGGCACATTGTTTGTGCCTGGCATTGACATTTGAAGCTCAAAAACCACATAATGACCAACTTCCAAACACAAAACAAGAAAAAAACCCCATGTTGCTCTCTAAAGTAATTTCTTAATTAAAAGAGACTCCCACAGCGAAGAGAGGTTGATTTAACTTGATTTGCAAAATGCTAAAGTAGTCTTACCCACCAGGAGTAAACACAGCCCAGGCACAGGGAGGATCTACAAGCAGACCTATGCCAGTAACTCGAAAGGAGCAGCATATTGTGACAGCTCTGCTGAGACTGGAAGGAGCTGGATGCTTAATGAGCCACCAAGCCCTTTGTGGCTCTGCAAACCAGAGGAAGGTATATTGTTTGACCAACTTTAGGATTTAGGAGAACAAAAGTGCAAATCCCTGAGGAGAAGCCTCCTGTCCAGAGTGCACCTCAATCTGAATATACAGCTGAAACTGTCACCAGATTACTACACATACTCAGCAGCAGGAGCAGAAATGCCATTGAACACATGAAAGCTACAAATGAATTCCTGACAGAGACATTAGCCATGACTGAAGACCAAAAACAAGATCAGGAGCAGGATTAAGCAGGTGACATGGTGCTGCAGAACTATGGATTTTTTTGCAGGACTGATATTTTGCATAGCAGAGCTTCTGCAGAGATACATGGCAGTTTTAAACCTACCTTGTTTCTGCATTACAGACACAAAAAGGAAACTCAAACACCTAAATCGCTCTGTCTGCTCCTTCTGCAGGACCTGTAAATAAAAAAAGCAGCTTCTCTTCACAATGCTAGGGTGGCAGAAATGTCTATACTTGCTAAACATCTTGCTGTAGCTATGCACTCCAATCACTCATGCACAAGAGGAGGACTCTGATATAAGAGCTTTTATTTTGATCACTCTTGTACATTCTCACATTAGCAGGGTTTTCATGCTGTCCTTTCCTTTTCTTTGTGCATCTAACAAGAAAGGAACTGCCACAACAAGTAAAAGTAGCAATACTCCAAAAGGAAGGAAGATCAGTACATGCTTTCCTCTTTTTTCAAAGCAAACAAGCATCACATGCTGCCATCTGCAGTTCAGGGAGCTCCTCAAAAAAATCACATATCAAAGTGCAGGAAAGGAGAGCAAGCCAGGTGTTTTTTCCTTTCTCTCATCTCCCTGCTCTGATATACCACTCAGGAGAGATCCCCCAGGGCAATTCACCACCTGAATTTCTGTGTTGCTCTGGTCCTTTATCTACCCCTATTTCACCTCTCCCCCACAACACACTGTCCTCACAAGAGAGAGTAGAGATCAGTGTGATGAGTATCAGGCAGGAATTGTGGGTGAGTGGTCAAAGCATGGGTATGAAACTCAGGCTCAAAGAGCCTATCCATGACCTTAGAGAAGCCACTTAGTTTCCCTCATCTCTACAGTGCTCTACTTAAAAAGCAACAGTGCTCAGATAAATGGCAGTAAAGGTTATATAAGTACCCAGGACCAAGATGGATTCCTCCATAACATGCAGCTGAGATGAAAAACTATCACTCAGACAGCAGATAACACCACTCAAACACCTCCTCTTTGACAACATCTGATGGCATTTCATTAGGATTAGGCAATTTATAGAGAAAGACCCACACAGGCCTTCCAACTAATCTCCTTCTCCACACACACTATTTATAAAAGTATGTTCAGCAAGTAAGATCGAGCTGGGGATGAACCTCAGGGTTCAGCTCTCTTAAAACTATACTCAAGCTGTGCTCTTCCACTTTATAAATCCTGACAAATATTCTCAGTGAATTACAGAATGATATTCAAATAAGGAACATGCCTAGAAGGCTAAAATGGAAAAGAACTATAAATCAAGAACAGACACAAATACATTACTACATTCACTCAGGCAAGAAACACCTGCAAAGGTAGTGGTATTATGGGAAAATACTGCTTCAGAACAACATTTTCTGCCTTGTTTGTCAAACAAACAAAAATATATTGCAGCTCCAGACATCTTTCCCACACTATAAAACCTGAATAGCAATTCCATAAAAGAAATGTTTCCTCCAACTATCTAAATGCATATTGCTCTGCTACCTGGCGTGGCTGTCAGGTTGTTAACCAAGTTCATCAGCCCTCAGCCTCTGTGAAGAACGAGCAACACGAAACCATTAATCATGACTTCATCAGGAAGGGTATGCCCAGAGTATTTTGTATTTTCACAGCTTACTCTGACTCGTACTCCACTGACAAGAGACTCACTATTCCAACACGTTTAAGGGGCTGGAGTGTATTAATGGCTTCCCACCAAAGTTTACAGGAAGTGCTTTTCACTGTGTGAAGAAAAAATTCTTCCAAAAGGAGCAACCAAGAGCCACGTGCAGAATTTTATAACCACCAGCTGGCAAGCTTCAGTGGGGTTTCTGGTTTCTTTTTTGCAAGAACACAACAGTCCCTACATTTTAAAACATCAGCCTGTGTGGGCTTTTTTAGATATGATTTTACAACTATTTTTTGCTAGCCAGGCAATAAAATACATCAGTCCATTAAAAGCATAGTGCAGCAAGTTTTTGCTAAACAGTATCATACCATAACCATAACAAGAGAATTATTAGAAGCTGTTCTGTTCAAAGCAAATTTTAATCTCCTCTAAAATTCACCTACATGACAAGATCAGACCAAAAACTGACTAATAAAAACGACTAACTCAAACCAAAAATAAATGCCTTGAAATGCAGCACTTGCTCTGCATAGTGAGAAGAACCACTGTGACCCCACACGACTCTTGGAAACTACAGACCAAAGTTCAGTGTTCCTTTGGGAAAATAAAGGATATAAGACCATTGGAGAATGGCTTCTCTTTTCCAGAAGGCTGTTCCCAAGCACATATACCCTTATACCAAAACACTCCTTGCAGCCTTTCCCTGGGATGTGGCAACTGCTGCTTTCCTCGTTTTACCCAAGGTAATTAAGAGGTTGTACAAAAACAGCAAAGCAAAGCCTGATTCATGGACTAATGCACTAGACTTGGATTAGAAGAATCCATTTCAATTCTCTGGTTTACAACAGGATCCTGTACAAACCTGAGAAAGTTATTTAGTCACTATGCCCAAGGCTTCCTTCATTTGCATTAAATACACAAGAGACCAGAGCAGGGACAGAGAAGAAAAGCAGTAAAATATTGATCATGTTCACAGCAGACAACTCAATCACTCGCCAAGCAAAGGTAGTGAGTGCCTTTTGAAAAACAGTATGGCTCTCCAGCCTCAATTTCAGCTTTAATCACCAAGTTGTGACTAAAGAAGTTGTAATAACAGTTCTGAGGAGAACCCCACATTCCTAACTCACAGTGTACCAGCACAGGCTGCATTTCCTCTCTCTAGAGCCAGAAACCTGCCACATGCACTTGGAAATCCTGTCTCCAAATGCTACAGGCAGGATGGGAACAGCCAGGACTCAGAGGCTGCACTTGTGCGGTACCACATCCACAAAGCCCTAGGAGACAGTCAATAAACAGGCTTACCATATACAGCAGATTGTGGATGAGTGGAAAAATAAAAACAGCCAAATGAAAAATAGCAGTCCTGTGAGTAACAGGACCATGCTGATTTCCTGCTGAGCTACCAGCAAAACTATGCCAGTTTTGCTCCACACTCCATAATGCTTAAACTTTTTGAACTCCACTTACAGAGCCACCAGACTCACATCTATTCAGGGCCTTAAACAGTGTTGTTTAGGGGTTTCTGCTTTCAGGGCAAAAGCAGATTGCAAGTGGTTTTGGTCTGAGGAGACCCTGATTCATCACAATCCTGTTCTCAAAACTTCTGACAATGAAAAGGCTCTAGATAGACATGTCTCAAGAGAGAAGTTTGGAGAGTAGTGTCATACTTGGAACAACATGCATTGAAGAAGTAAATAGTGCTCTGGCATTGTGAGAGGCCAATCTACGTTCACCTCATCTCTGGAGTAGAGCTCCTGTCCATAAAGATATTCACGGCCTCCCTAAAAAAATTACACACACTCTATTTCTTGTTTTGTCTAGAACTTAAATACAAAACACTGCCATTCTAATTCATGTTACAATTCACGACTCTGACAGAGAACTTGACAGAAAAGTAGCCACTGAATTATGTATCATATGTGGAACGGGGAAAGAAGGAATCAAAGGAAAAACAGACCTATTTCTGTAAATATCTCTGTAGATGCTGAGAACTCATAAGATTGTTGCAGAGATTTACTTGCAATCAAACTTCAGATGCAAGCAGGAGCCTTTGGAAGATACAGGAACATTCCAGTTTCCTGGACAAAGCAAGTCACAGAGGAGTAAACCTGCCTGCACAGCTGTGATGTTGGTGGCACAGGTAATCAAAATGGAGCAGTCTGAACAGGGAGCAAGGACCCAAAGAAAAGGTGCAACAAAACCAGTCCCAGTACATCTTAGGACAGATGGAAACTGCAGCCAGCCAGGCTGACCAAGTTACCTATGGCATCAGACTCTGTCCACTTGCCTCCGTGGATTTGTTTCAGAAGTGCATAGAGCAGCCTCCAGCAATCCAGACTCTGCAAAACAAGGACAGGGGTGGAGATCAGCAGGCAAAATACCCCTCATACAGTTAGTCCTAAACAGATAATTAAACATATCTGAGCATCATATACATGAAAGAGCACACCTGCATCCTGTCAACACCCCCCAGTCAGGCAGGTTCATGCATTACCTGTCTTATGAACTACCTACAGTGAGGTGCTCTCCGAAAGAGAAGGGCTAATGCTGGCTGTGCAGCAACACCCAGCACTTCTGCTGTGGGGCACATGCACCCAGGAGCACAGCCTCCAAAATCTGCTCTGATATAACCACACATGGCACAGCTCATCTGTGTCAACCAAGCACTTGAAGATTGACCGCAATAGTGTCAAAAACTCACAAACATGAGGCAGCACAGAACGAGTTGGAACTGGGAATCATTTCTTGGCCACACAGGGACAGCACACTGACAAACCGAAAAAGTGATTCTTACAGCTGGAATTTCAGTCGACACTCATAAAACCCTTAAAACGGCTAACTGAGGAAGGGGGGCACCCTGTTTGAGCTGGAGGCCTTGGAGGCAAAGCAGGAAGACCCAAGCAGGGGTGCAGTAAAGGGCAGCGAACCTCAGGTGACACTGGAAAGGCATCACAGACCACGGTGAAACAAACACCCAGCTTTGCATTAAAACCGCAGCACCACCAAACCCCTACAACAGCTGCGAGTTTGCAGGAGGCCCCTAACATGTGTCAGCTGGGGACCACACCGGAGCCCCCCACCCAGCCTGGCCCAGGGGTCTGATCCTCCAAACAGACCCTGTCCCACGGTCCCAGGGCCACTCGGGTGTCCCTGTCCCCAGTGCCACTCGGGTGTCCCTGTCCCAGTGCCCAGGTCCCAGTGCCACTCGGGTGTCCCTGTGCCCAGTGCCACTCGGGTGTCCCTGTCCCAGTGCCCAGGTCCCAGTGCCACTCGGCTGTCCCTGTCCCCAGTGCCCACTGCCACTCGGGTGTCCCTGTCCCCGGGTCCCAGTGCCACTCGGGAGTCCCCGGGTCCCGTGTCCCAGGTCCCAGTGCCACTTGGGTGTCCTTGTCCCCAGTGCCCAGTGCCACTCGGGTGTCCCTGTCCCCGGGTCCCGGGTCCCAGTTCCCAGTGCCACCTGAGTGTCCCTGTCCCCAGTGCCCAGTGCCACCCGGGTGTCCCTGTTCCCGGGTCCCAGTGCCACTCGAGTGTCCCTATCCCAGGGTCCCAGTGCCACACGGGTGTCCCTGTCCCTGGGTCCCAGTGCCACTCGGGTGTCCCTGTCCCCAGTGCCCAGTGCCACTCGGCTGCCCCTGTCCCTATCCCAGGTTCCAGTGCCACTCGGCTGTCCCTGTCCCACGGTCCCAGGTCCCAGTGCCACTCGGGTGTCCCTGTCCCTATCCCAGGTCCCGGTGCCACCCGTGTGCCCCCGCAGCACACGGCGGAGTGGCGGGCGGGGGGTCTCCGGCGCTCACCGCCTGCGGCCGGTCGAACCTGGCGCGGCGCAGGGTGTCGGGGGCGGGCCGGGCGCGGGGCGGCAGGGCCCGGCACAGCGCCCCGACGGCGGCGGACAGCGCCCGGCCCGGCTCCCGGTGCTGCTCCCGGTATTCCCGGTGCTCCCGGTGCTGCTCCCGCCGCAGCCCCCCCATTCCGCCAACGCTTCCCGCCATCGGCGCGCGCCCTCCCGCGCTTCCGCCCGCTGCGGCGCCCCCTGGCGGCCGGGAGGGAGCACTGCGGGCCGCCCGGCTCCCGGGATATAGATGTGTCCCTGGATATAGGATATATCCCTGGAGATTGATATCCCCGGGTATAGATATCCCTGGAGATATCCCTGGAGATATCCCTGGATATCCCGGGCCTCCCGTTGCTCGTCCCTCCTGTACGCGCGCCCTGGGACGGGAAGCGCTCCCGGCCGTCACCTCCCGCTGCCCACGCGTGTCACTTCCCTGCTGCCCACGCGTGTCACCTCCCCCCTGCCCACGCGTGTCACCTCCCCCTGCCCACGCGTGTCACCTCCCCTTGCCCACGCATGTCACCTCCTGCTGCCCACGCGTGTCACCTCCCCTTGCCCACGCATGTCACCTCCTGCTGCCCACGCGTGTCACCTCCCC
>JAWWEE010000004.1:30331063-30534492 GCA_035221455.1 Xenops minutus | reverse complement strand
CCCCCTGCCCCCGCGTGTCACCTCCCCCTGCCCACGCATGTCACCTCCCCACTGCCCACGCATGTCACCTCCTGCTGCCTACGCGTGTCACCTCCCCCTGCCCACGGGTGTCACCTCCCCCTGCCCACGCGTGTCACCTCCCGCTGCCCACGCGTGTCACCTCCCGCTGCCCACGCGTGTCACAGGGCTGTGGATGTTCCCCTGTGTCCCTGGCTCAGCTAAGGCACCCCTGCACACAGCCCCTGAACTGCAGCGATGCCAGGGATTAATCCTGGCGTGGCGCTGGGGGATCTGCTGCTTGGGAAGCTGCGTGAGCTCCTCAGAGGGGGAGCCCACCCGTGCCCAGGGTTTGCAGGGCCGAAACCTGGCCCGGAGATGGATTCCTGCTGCGGGTTCACGGAGGGAGCACGGCCAGGGACCCGGTCTGCTCCTCCAGCGCTGCGGGAATCCTGCCTGTGCCTGGACATGAGACCTGTGGGAAACTCCCACTGATGGTTTCTTGGCCAGCCACCCACTCCATAGCCCATTTAACACGCTCGCTGTGGATCCAGCGTGATGCCTTCCCTTTGTTTTCCCCCCTAATATCTGAACAACGTGAAACAACATGTGAAATTCCTTCCCGCCACAGAACAGCCTCTTGCAGCCAAATGGCTGCTCGCAATGAGGAGAGAAATCGCAGTGGTCTAACGGGACCTCCAACCACCATGAACTGTGTTTGCACTCTTTCCCTCTGGTTGCTCCTCTCCTGCCTCCCACCCCTGCCCCGGAGAGCTCAGCCCTTTCCAGCACTGAGCACTGAGCAAGAGCTCTTGCAATCCTGTGGATCCTGGCTGCTGCTCCAGCCAGCCCTGAAAGGACCCCTGGGTGTGAGTTATCCAGGCTTAAGGATTTCTAAAATATCTTCTCCAGCAGCTGTTGTCTCACATCCTCCTTTCCTAATGGCCTGGAAAGCATTTTCCTTATCCCTCATCCAGTTCTAGCTCAGCAATCTCTATCCGCTTCTTTGCTCTCCTTCCTAACAGGTTTGGCATCTCCACACAGTTCTTTGCCTTTGGTTCCCAACAGCCAATAAAGTGCTTTTTTGTAATCCAGAGCCTTATCAAACCTGGACAACCCTCTGCTATCTTTGGCGTCCTCCTTGGCTTTCCACACCTTGCTGCTATCGGGCGCTGTCTGGTCCTTCCATGACACATCACTTGTCTATTTTCTCATCCCTGCTGTAGTCTCCAGGCAGGAGAACCTTCAGCTGGAGCCAATTTCCTGTGTTTTCTTGACCACTCCATAAACCCTGCTCAAAGCTATCCCTGTCCCCACACACATTCCTCTGTCTAGGCCTTTCCTCCCCAGGGCAGCTGCCGAGACAAGGGCTCTCCTGCATCACCCAGTGTACGCACGCATGGCTGAGTGGTTCTGCCCATCGCCCCTCCTCTGAGCTCCTGTCCCCCAGCCAACACACCAGCCCCCAGGCCAGCGAGCATCACCACCTCTCGTGGGAATGGCAGCTGGGATCCACACCATCCCAGCACTCCCAGAACCTCCGTGCCACCTCTCCATCCCACTGGCCAGACCAACCCTGCAGTGCCCCACTGGCTGCCCCCTCTGACCAGTGTCCCCTCGTCCCTGGCCAGTGTTCCCTGGTCCCTGGCCAGTGTCCCCTGGTCCCTGGCCCCGTGGGTCCCCCAGCACACAGCCCTGTGGATGCAGCTGACACAAGACGCCTGGCGCTGGGGAGAGCTGGCGCTTGGCCATGGGCAAGTTGGACGCCAGGCAGCAAATCCCAGCCTCTCTGGCACGGCACAGCGTGGCGGGAGCTCAGTCCTGGCTTGTGAGGCCCCACTTATCTGCTCTGCTGGCTGCCTGGGTGGTTTTCCCAGGGTGGGAGAGAGCGATGGGAGGGCGATGGTTTCCTGCTGCAGAGATGGACCTTGTGCTGTGGACAGATGAAGGAGGTGATGGCATGACAGCCTCCAGTGTGCTGTCCCAGCAGGCATGGCAATGGCAGTGGCAATGGCAGTGGCAATGGCAATGGCAATGGCAATGGCAACGGCAATGGCAATGGCAATGGCAATGGAATGGCAATGACAGCAGAGCCCCTGCCCTGCTGCGTCCAGGCTCCCCCACCTCCCCTATGCCAAGCACCAGTGCCATGGGGAATAGCAGATGGAAAGGAGCAGTGGCTGGCTGACATCAGCACACTACCCTGATGTCCCCTGCAAGGTCGCAGAAGACCACTGGAAGCCTGCAGGACCCTTTGCATGGCAGGGGGAAGCAGGACAGAGCTGGCTCATCGGCTCGACCTGCCCAGCCGCCCCCCTGCGCCCTCCCAGCACTGAGGCAGATTTGGGATGAATCCAACTGTGGTTTGCCCCAGCGGTGAGCATGGCAGGGAGGACCACAGCAGGAAGGGAAGGTCTGGCCACATCCTGAGGGGCCAGGGATGCTGGACTTGGTCCTCTCTGTGTTCTCTGCTCTTGTGATGCTGCGCAGACACACCACTGCACACTGTCGGCGCGGTGTGTCAGATGGGGTCATTTCCACCCGGGGTGACTCAGCAGGGCCAAGGGCGCCTGTTTGCACCCGTGTCATGGCAACCCGCCACCACAGACTGTGTGTGCTCGGTTGCCAGCGATGACGGCGGCCGGTCCCATTGCCTCATGCCGATTGTATGCGATAACAGCCATCCCTGCCCGCTCCGGCAGCAGCACAGCTTCCTGATGGCACCTCACCCCAGCCCTGCCAAGGGCAAGGTGGGAGCTCTCCTCCTGGGAAAACAACTCCTTTGCTCTTCTGTTGGTTTTTTGGTTTGTTGGGGTTTTTTAATGCTTTTATCCCCGTGAAGGTGTAGGCAGGAGCCAGCCTGTCTCCCAGCCAGGCCACCAGGACAGGCATCAGCGCTTCCCACGCTCCAGCTTGGGCGGCTGGAGCTCCTCTGCTCTCCCCTCTCCTCTTCTGCAGCCACCACAGCAGAGCACAGCTTCTCTCCTTACCTGCTCAAGGGAAGCCTTGGGTGGCCAGAGCATTTCACACCCTGAGCAGGTCAGGCAGGGTGCACCACTTTCTCTTGCAAACATTTCCAGCTCCTTCTGCGCCCTCCTGGCTCTTTTACACCCACTCCCTCTTCCCTCGCCTGGACACCAGGTTAACCAGAGTGGGAAAAGGCTTGGGCTGGCAGCAGAGCCAACGTGATGCTGGCAGGAAGGAGCTGAGCAGCACAGGGGCTGTGAACACAGACTGCCTGCATAGGGGGACCACAGTGATGCATCAGAGATCACAGCTCCCACTGAGCATGGAGCAGCCTCAGCCTCTGCTGATGATGCTCCACTGTGGGCTGGTGTCTCCATCAGCTGAGCAGCCCTCCCTGACTGGGGTGGTGCTCTCCAGACCAGCCACCCTGGGGTCTCTGCTGTTGTAGTCCAGCTGCCAGCATCCTCAGAGCAGCCACATCTGGTCACAAATAGGCATATCCCTGCCAGAGAGCACTGAGTTGCCTCCTGGCACCATCCTCACCAGTGGCTGATTCTGCTGGAATGGCCAGCACACATTTCACATGTTGAGTTGCATCAGGTCACAACAAGGTCCCTGAGAGGGACTGTAACAGCTCCACAAATATTCTAGTTCAGGTTTTCCTGGACACAATCCATCAGTCTGCAATAGGCCTATGTGTGGGCTGTAGCACCAAAATTCAAGGTCAGCTCCCAGCAGCTGGGTGTTTAAGATGGATGTTGGCATTTGAGGCCCTCTGATGCTAGGTCTGAACTTCCAGTACAATAAGTTAATTGGGAAGGATTAGAAAAGAGATCTGAGATCTCAGCAGCTTTGTTCTCAGTTTCGCCCTTTTTACTCTTATAGAGAAGTTGACGTTCCTCTGTACAGAGGGAAACTCCCTCTGACCTCTTCCCCCAGGGCCTTTAACGAAAGACTCACCAAAGGAAGACAGAGGCTTTGGCAGGAAGCTCTTGCACCCTTCCCCCTTGGAAACCCTCCCTGTTTTCTTGAAAATAACATGAGGCATGAAAGTAAAACTCAGCTCTAAGTGCCTGATGTCAACTTTTATGCTTGGGCTCCTTTCTTGCAAAAGCCACCCAGGACCTGACAAACATTCCCAGGGCTTTCCCCACCCAGCTCCTCTCCAGCACTGGACCACCAGCAATGGGAATGACTGAGAGTAGAACAGCCTGTCCTCTCCTCTCCTTGCTCCCTGACTAGACCTCGGTATCCATTAGCACAGTTCATGGGCTCATTCATCTCTCATTTTGCTCCTGATCATCCCACTTACCCAGGGTCCTTCTGCCCTCAGTATCTTCAGCTGCTTCAGTATTTGCTGGGGATGTTGCTCCCCATCAGGAACAAGGTTTGAGCCCCTCTTTGCCACCTCTGCAAAGCTGCTTCCGATGGTGAGATGGGGCTTCCCCAACCCACTGCTTTGCAGAGCTGCGACAGGAAGTCCCAGCTCACCACAAGAGCTTGCAGAACTCCTGCTGCCTGACATCAGCTGCACAGTCCCTCTTACCACACTGTCTGGATAAGAAGGCAGATTTCTTAGGTGTTAGGAGATGGGCAGACATCTTCATGACCTAAAAGATATCAGGGCTTAACACAAATACACTTTAAAAATATTCAGAGCAGTGGTGAGCTGGATACCACAGTTACAGACTGGCTTCATCCCCATGAGATTCACACAGCAAAGAGGAGGAACCCTCTGCAGCCACAGCCCCTGTGCCACTTTCTCCCAGTTCTGCCTGGCCCCAAAGGGTAATGGCTTTATTTGGAGAAACACACTGCAGGGAAACAAACCACTGCCACCCCACAGCAGATACCTGTCCCCATCCATGCTGCTCTGGCTCTTGTGTCCTTCATACTCTCAGGCACATGGTGTGACTCTTGGAGATGGTCCTGTGCAGGGCTAAAGGTTGGAATCAATGATCCTTGTGGGTCCCTTCCAACTCAGCATATTCTGTGATTCTGTGATGAGACACAAAATCACCACAAGGGAAGTGCCAGAGGTGTCACATCAGTGTCCCCATCAGTGCTGGCAAGGGAGGGTCAGTGGCCTTGCTGGTGTTCCAGCGAGGTAGCACTGAACCAGATGCCCAGCATGTGTTAATCCAGATGTGAGCTGCAGCATGCAGCCATGCTGGCAGGACATAGCCCTGTCCAGAGCCCAAGCCTACTGCCTTCCCTAAGGATGGCCCTAAGGAACACCCTGTTGTAAGGCTTCCAGCCTAGGACATTCTCCATGACAGCTGCAGGCATAGGGACACATCTGTCCCCTTCTTTGGATTATGGTCTGTCAGTCTGTGCTGAGAGGAGGACACAGGGCCAGGTGACTCAAACCAGCCCCTCCTGCCTGCACTCTGCCCTCACTGGGGCTGAAATAACATCCACTCCTCTTATAGATCAGCTGAAGGACCCCCAAGCCCCCTTTTTGCCCACCTCTCCTTTTTACTTCTGTAGAGAAAGCCACAAAGCCAGGGCGGGGAGCAACAGCAGTTTAGTTTCTGAACCCCTTCAGTTTCCTGTCCTTTGCCAAAGCCTCTTCTGTTTCCCTACCCAGGGCGTTGGGGCTCGCCCACACCCAGCTGCCAGAGGAACCGCTGCTGTTGTTTGTTTTCCTTGTCACAGTGATGAAGTGTTTATAGCAACTATCACTCCACAATCCACAGACGTCACTGATCTCAGCCCAAGCTTCCGAAATAATGGCAGGGAAAGCACAGCCCCTTTCTCCAGGGTCAGTAACAGCACTGTTTCAGGTCACCAAAGCAGGGGACCTTTGTGCTGGGCATCACCACAGCAGATGGAGCAGCTGGGACCAAGCTGTCACCCCTTGGCTGCTCCCCCAGGAGGCTGGGATTTGCCCTGAGCATCATGCTCTCCCTGTTGCAGGAGCAGCACAGCCAGGGCATCACTGCCCTGCAAGGGAAGGGACCATCTTTGCCTGTCCCAAGCTCCTGCCCAGGCTCAGAGCTGAGAGCATCACAGCCAAATTGCTCTGGAAGCCACAATAATACGTGTCTGTGTAACTCATACTCCAGGCCACAGAGATTTACTGTTCAATGCAGAAAAGATCTGGTCACAGCCCACCTCCCTGGTGCTCTGGTCGCTGCTGATGCAGTCTGTGCACCGAGGGGAGGTCTGGCTCTGATGTGGATTTCCTACCCAAATGCGATACAGCTGTTTCTGCTTCCTCTCCCAAGACCAAGTTTTAAAGCAAGCTTTAAAAAGATCAATTTATCACATATTTTCTTTGACGAAGGCTCCTTGCGGATGTGACCTGTGCCTGAACTGCCCAACCTCACAGCGTCAGGGCTGGAGCAGGCAGAAACTGAGGCTTGTACAAGCACAGCTCTTGGAGGGGAGTATCCTGACAGCAAGTCCTGGGGCTAAAAGCCATCTCAGTGGGAGCTTCTACTGCAGGACAGGCAGAAAAACAGGACACTAAGAAGGAGATTTTGGGAAATAATACCCAAAGGCTTGTCCCCAGACCTTGTTTGAGGGACTGCTGTTTTTTAACACACACTTACATCCCTCTGTGCAGCACAGAACAAGGCAGCTGCAGGATCAGGTTTAGCTGTGGCTGCATAGACCTGGCACAGCTCAGTTCCTATATCCCTCCATACACCCAGGGCAGGGAGAGATGTCCCCAGCCACCACAAGTACACTGCAAATCCATGGCAGGGACCAAAGCAGCCCCATGGAGCACACTGCTAACAGCAACACACTGCAAAGAGCAACACACTGCCTCCTGCCCCAGCTGCAGCCACTGCTCACAGAAAGGGCTAGCAGACAAAGGACTGGAATGCACCAGCCCCTCCCTGTGCAGGACTTGCTCTTCCATCCCTCTCACTGGTTTCCTCATCCCTGATGGCCTGGCCCCTTGCACTTAGAATTAGCTGCTCCTGAAGTTTAAGTGCAAGGCCCTGCTGGGAAAGACCAGGAGCCCAATTCACAGGTCCCTTTCCCAGCTGGACACGCTTACACAAATCTAGAGGATGACAAGGCTTCTGTTTGCCATTATTTTTAATGCCTGAGGGAAAGCACTATCTCACTGGCATGCTCCAGGCTGCTGAGATTATATCACTAGTTTGCTTTGAAGCTCAGTTAGCAGGGGAAAGCCACAGCCCAGTGCCCCAGAGTGGCTGGGTGCCAGCGGCAGTGGCCAGGAGCCATGGGTCCAGGGGTGCTGGCACCCCTGGGAAGCTGCTGGCAAGGGCAGGGGTGGGAGCAGGAGGGCAGGGAGCCCTGTGAGCCCTGGCTGGCTGGGAAGTCTGGTGACAGACGAACAGTGATAGCCAGGGTTTGCCTTTGACACAGACGCCTGTGTTTGTTGTGCTAACTGGGTGGGAGGCGAGGCAGCGCCTGCTGTTCAAGTTCATCCCACTGAAGCATTCCTAGTGGGTGCTGAGCCTTGCAGCATCAGGCAAGTTTTAATTGGAAGTTTTAAGATGCTTATCAGATCAGGCTGCTTTTGACACCGAAGATTCTGACATTGGACATGTACCTCTGACCCCTGAGGGTTTTGGCCAAGTCCCAGGAGGGCTGGCGTGACAGTAAAATGCATAGCAGTCTCTAAGGAAATGCATGCATAAACTGTAGACAAAAATACCCCAGTGGGTGATGAGATATCTCTGCATATGTAAATGGGTGGCTCAGGTTTGGGAAAGACATGGTTAAGAAGCCATTTTAGAAACATCCCTCAAGCTGACATCTTTGACATCTGTCAGTGCTGTTCTTCCAGTGGGGAAAAGACATTGAGACACGAAAGAATAAAGCTCTTGAGCCAGCATTTGCTTTGTAACACCACAGCTCTGCTTCCCGTATGAAGGAAGGCTGGCTCTGCCTCGACAGTAACCTTCTGGCTCACTTGGTCTTTTTGTATGCCTGCTCAGAGCAAAAGCAGCAAATACCAGGTTATCTTGATGTGACAGGTAACCCCCTTCCAGCAAGACACCTCTCTGCCCCAACTGAGGGCTGCACATACCCAGGAGCAGAGCTGGGGGCTGCCCATGGGCATGGCTTTCCAGCAGGCACTGCCTGAGGCTGGGACACAGCCAGGAGGCTGCAGAGTGCCACAGGTCAGCAGCCACAGCCCCTAACCCAGCAGTACTGCATGCCTCCAATTTAACCACAGGACAGCCACAGGCAACAAGAGGTGGCTTATGGTGGGAGCAACCACGTTCTAGGTTTCTGCAAATGTCTCCACACAGACCCAGTGAGGCTGTGGGTGGGGAAGGACCTTCCTCCCAAAACCAGGGAGACTCGAATCCAGGACAAGCATCATTACAACACCCATCACCCCTTCCCTTGGGGTGTGCTCACCCACAGCACCTGGGGCTGCTTTCACCCCACCAGGGCTCAGGCAGCCCCTGGGGTGGGCAGCCAAGGGCAGGACCCTGCACACATCAGGAGCAGAAGCACATGGAGCCATCACACAATGTGGGGCTCAATCCAAAGGCCACAGGGCTCCTCAAGCAAGTGGCAAGCACTTCACAAGCAAGTCCTGCGGGACCCCCGTTACAGAGAGCACAGCTGCTACATGGGGGAAGCATCTTTTGGTTTATTAAAGACTGAGAATACAACTGTGGGCCCAGCTATGAGAGCTGGGTGCCAGAAGCAGAGCTGGGTTTTGGCTGGAAGGGTGTGGTCTCCTCTCCAGGCAGCCTTCAGCAACACCAGCCAAGTTTCCTATCCGGCAGGGCGACCCAACATCCCCACCCCAGCATTACTCCATCTGGAGCAGAAGGCCCTGTCCACACCAGCCCCAGCCTTGGTTACTTATTGCTTTGAACGTGCTAGTCTAGTACAGAGTGAATTAAAAACAAAAATGCATGTCTGTTGCGGTGTGTTTGTGCTGTCTTCAGGCTGTGCTGGGAACCCTGGCCGTCAGACCTGGAGAGGGATGGAAGAGAGGAGCGGATGAAGTCAGGCTGGGCTGGGAGCAGAGATATCCCAGGGATAACAGTACTCCAGGACAGACCCTGTCTTTGCCAACAAGCCACAAAGCAAAAGCCTTTGGCATCCACTGCTGGAGCTAAGCGGGTGCTGACAGTCAATTGGGACTGGTGGAGAGGAGCAGCTGGCACCCAGCAGGTTGCTCTCAAGCACCGATGCAAGGGCTGGGAGTCACAGCCAGCCCAGAGAGATGCCATGGCATGGCCTGCCTTGCCCACTTGCCTGAGGGAGGACAACCCCAGCCAGCCCACAGAGCCAAAGGTAGGAGGGAAGGACCAACCTGAGGTTTACTTGAACGTGTGGCTCTCAGCTCCTCCCCGGCCGAACCCTGGAGGAGAGACAGAGCGGGGTCAGCTTTGCTGCAGGATGGTGAGTGCACCAAGGGCTTCAACTCACCAAGAGATGGGATACTCGAGCCCTCTTCCCTCCCTCCCACAACCCCAGCCACAGCCACCCTACCTTTGGGCCCGAACAAGGCAGCATAGCAGGGGTGGTTGCAGTATGGCTTGCCATCGTGCTGCAGGGAGAGATAAAGAGCATCAGTCCCGACCATCCTTCAGCTCCACCTCTGTCCATCCCTGCCCTTGGCTGCAGAGGACTGGGACCTCCTGAGCAGCAAACCTCACCTCTGCATGGCCTCCAGAGGTCAGGGTCTTGTTACACTTCTCACATCTCAAGCAGGGCCGGTGCCAGTCCTTCCCCAGAGAAGTCACCTTCTCGGCTGCCATGGAAAGGAGATGTGTTAATTGAGGCACTGAACAGGCACAAGTCAGTTTTAGCAGATTGGTCTCCTTGTCATCAACTCCAGGGAGTACATTTTTGAGCATTTTCTGAAGTCTATCTGTCCAGGAGAGAGCACTGTGCTTCAAACACAAGTGCTCACTGTGCACAGAAAACGCCATACATATCCAAGAGCACAGATCCAAAACAGCACTGCCACGCCCAGGGTGAACACTGCTGCATCCATGAGGATGGGCTGACTTCTATCTGTCTTCCAAAGATCTGAGGACCACTCTCCTTCCAACATCAGCCTGCAAGAGGATTAATTTCTCCCCAGCAAGCTGGAGCCCAAGTGAACGCTAGATTTGGCAGGGGTGAAGGGGAATGCTGGCAAGGACTGAGGAGGCAAAGCCACTGCCAAGCCCTGCCAACATGAACCAGTCCCTTCCAGCCTGATTCTGCAGGCACCATGGCAAACCAGAGCGGGGCTGGAGCTTGGCTGGGGTTCAGGGGGCCGTGGGAGGGACAACATCCTGGAGCCAAGACATGTTTATGGAGAGAGGGGGGAACACAGGGTGGCTTTTAATTGTGGCACAGCAGGGGAGGAGGGTATTTTTTGCAGACATGCGTGCTCTTCATATTGGCAGCTGCGCGCCTGGGAATTCATTAAGTGATTAAACAGAGCTGTCCACAGGAAGCCCATCAGAGCCAGGTCTGAGCACTCTCACTCTCCCCATGCCTGCAAAAGGAGGCAGAGCAATGGGACCAAGCTGCTGTGCATAGTGTGTGCCCTGAGGGGCCCTCAGCAGCCTGATGCATCTCTTCTTTGGAGTCCAAATATGCCCACAACAGCTTGTGCAGGGAGCAAGCTGGCGCTGCAGAGGTGGGAGCGGGGGCAGTGGCCAAATGTCAGAAGGCAGCCCTGCTGCCATTACCCAGTGGCACAAAGGGTCTCCTGTGCCCACAGCCTGGAACAGGCCACAGTGTCCTCCTCCTCTGGGCACCCCCAGAAGCCCAAGCCTGGCCAGTGGCAGAGCCCTCCCATTTACAGGGTTTCTGGAAGGAGCTCAGCCTCCCCAACCCTCACACACACATTTGCACCAACACTTGGGCAGGAGTTCCATCAAGGCTCACTGCACAAGGGTCCCCCTTGCACTCAGACATGCAGGTGAGATTCCTGCAAACCCAGTCCACCGTCCTCTCAGCACCACCTCATCCTCACCCCTGCACTCTACAGACAGATTTTGACCCAAAGCAGCCTGAGGCACACCCAAGAAGGACCGCCAGGCTCTGAAGAGTCCCAGGGTGCCCTGACTCGAGGCTTGTTCTGCCTCCTCTGCCAGTGCTCTGGATTATCTGAAGGCAGAGAAATCAGGCGTCAGTCTTGGTTCTCCAGCAGCTTTTGAACCCTCCTCAGCCTCTGCATCAACAGAGACATTTCGTAAGAGCACCCTGATAAGCGCCAGTTCAAACCCCTCCTTGTTCAAAGGGTCCCGTCCCAGGTCCCAGCGCCTCCCCAGCCACACCTGCAGGCACGGCAAATGCAGCTCTCCCTGACTGAGGCTGACACAGATCCACAGGGAAAGGAAGACACTGACACCAGCACCTTGGGAGCTCCTGATATCAGACCACACGGGTAAATGAGGTGCCCCAGGACCTTCAGTTGCAGGAGGGAGACACAAACTATATTGTGCCAAAACCCCATCTCAAAGCCTGGCTGCAAGCAGTGAGTTCAAATTTAGACAAAGTGATGTTCCCCAATGGCAGGAACCACATCCCCTCTGGCAGTGCCCAGGCCAGCCCCAGTGCATCCCCCCAGGGTGGGCATCGCTAATGGACACAGCAGTTTGGCCAGGAGAGCAGCCCCTGTATTCGAGCCTCAAATTCCTTGGAAGATCACAAGTAGTTCAGGCACATGCACAGGCAGAGCACAAATAAAGCAAAGAGAAAAGTCAGTGGTGGCACTTGGGTTTCAGATCCCTCATCTCTAGTAAATTAAAAAGCAGGGAGTGCGTATAAGCTGCTCCCAGCAAACCCCCTCAAGTGCAGCTCCACCAGGGAAGTGGAGAGGTCTGGCAGCCAGAACCTGCCCATTCCAGCAGCTGCTGGCAGGGTGAGAGGCTTGAACCCCTTCAATATCCTCAGGCAGGACAGCAGGACCACGGCACCAGAAGGGGAAGAAGCTTCAGGGCTCCGGTTTGGAGGGAGGACATCTGTGGAACACCCAGCAACAGACAGCAGCCCAACAAGTCTCACAACTAGCCTGCAACCGAGGCTTAAAAATAACACCCCAGAGGTGTCATCTCGCTCTGCTAAACCACACAGAACAACGCGTGGGCAACCCACCGACCGAGGAACTTGCCCCAGGACAGGTTTTGCCCTTGGTAAGGTGTTTGCTCACCTGCCCTGGGTTTCAGAGCAGCAAGCTGCATCAGCCGCGCCTTTGGGCTGCAGAGTGGCACAGGGCTGCGGGCTGTGCTGGGGAGGGAACGGGGCTGAGCTCCCATTCTCTGCTGGGAGCACCCAGCGCAGCCCGCGCTCCGCAGCCCGGCACCCCCTTCTGTGGATCTACAGGGTCCCCCACCCGGGGCACCCCGGAGACTCGCAGGGTGACAAACTTTGGGGCACCTCAGGAATTTGCAGAGATGGGGACGCAGCACCGGGGCACCCAGGACCCGCAGCTGTGCGGGGTGTCCGGGGCAGCCGCAGCTGTGCGGGGTGTGCGGGGCACCCAGGACCCGCAGCTGTGCGGGGTTTGCGGGGCAGCCGCAGCTGTGCGGGGCGCAGTTCGGTGCCCGACAGCCCTGCGGTCCCCGCGGGCTGGGGCGGCCGGGGAGCGGGCAGCAAGACCTTACCGAAGTAGACCTCCTTCTGGCAGCGGGGACACTTGGGCATGGTGTCGGCTCTGCGGGGCGCGGGGCGCTGCTCGCACGGGCTGTGGGATGCTCCGCGCTGGCCCCGCCGCACTTACTACCCCGCCGCCCTGCCCCGCCCAGATGTGCGGCCCCGCCCGCAGCTGGAACGGCCCGCCCGGGGCACAGCCCCGAAGGGGGTCCCAGGACGGGGTCCTCTATCCCTTCCACCCCTATACCCTCTGCCCCCGGCAATCCCTCCACCCGACCATGCACCCTTTGCAGTCTGCAGCCCCGCACCGCCCGCACCCCTACATCCACTGCTCCCCCCGCCTCCTGCACAGCCCGCACCGCAGCCGTGTCCCCTCCGCACCCCAGCTCCCTGCCCACGCTGGTGCCCTGCGGGTGGCCAACAGCGGGGCTTGGAGGTGTGATTGGCATCGGGCAATTAACCACACTCCCAGATAAAGGTTCACGGGACGCTGAGCACCTGAGCTCACCCCCTCGGAGCACACATCCGTTTTTTTCCCAAGGGAGTGTAAAAGTCAACCCTCAGACAGGTGTCCTGCCCGTGGGGAAGTTTGGGGTACAAGGTGAAGCAGGAGGGAGCAGCGGGGCTGGTAGCCCCTCTCTTGCAGGATGCTGGGAATGGCGTGGGTGCGGGACGTGGCTCCGCTCACTGTGGAGAGCCAGCCCCTCTGTGTCACTGACTGTTGTCATTTTATTAGGAGGGAGGACTTGCTGTTCCTTTGTGCTTGGCTGTGAAGGAAATGAAAAGCCTATCCAAAGGTCTGTTTTGTATGAAACAATCCTCCCCAGGGCACGTTGCTGTGCTGGAAAGGTCACGAGGGCTTGTGAAATCCAGCGCCAGGACGCCTAGTGACTGCCTCCCGAAATGCGAGGCATCCCTCGCCTGCACAAACAGGGCCCTGACACCGGATCCCACCCGTGGGTGCAGGAGGAGAGGTGTCAAGCTGTGCCCAGAGGCAAAATTCACATTCAACTGGTACTGCTTCATGATCCAGCCTGGCTCCAGCCTCCCTTCTAGCAGGATTCCTTGTCCTGCTGATGATTCCTGCTGCAGCTGCTGCTGCTGGTGCCAGGCTCACCCCACCTGCTGGCAGCCCCAGCCCAGTTTGGGGAGCACCCCTGGCATCCTGCTCCAAGGGCACCGCTCGGGGTGCCCAGCCCATCAGGGCGGGCAGCACCCGTGCTGGCGGGGCATCACCAGAAAGCCCGGCTAAGGTGTGAGTCATACTGAGATGCTGAGACAGTGTCTTACAGCATGGGAGGAGAGAGGTGCCCTACAAGGGCCTCCACCCCACATCCTCCCCATCCTTCCTGCCCTAGGCAACATATACATGCAGGCACCACATACATGCAGGCACCACACTCATGCAGGCACTGTACTTAAACCACGTCATGTTCCCCTGCACTGGGACACAGCACCCAGTGAGCATCCAGCTGTGCTGCCCAGGTCAGGACCCCTTCCCCACACCACGGGAGGTACAGCTGGCACCCTGACAAAATACAGGGGACAAGGCATGTCCTCTCCCCTCTCTGGTGGCCCTGCTTCCCCTTCCACATTGGTGCCAGGCTGCTTTGGGACCACTGCCTGGCTAGGACAGACGCCTTCAGCTGCACTCCCTTTTAAGGCAGGTTTTGTGCCGGCAGGCAGCTGAAAACTGCCCGCTTGCAAGTCTCCAGCTGGCCAGCCATGTGGCCAGTCCCTATGGACCACTCAGCCCAGCTCCGCCTGTGGCAGGAATGCTCCTGCCCCAGCCAGGGCAGCAGGTGCCCCTGCAATGCACCACACACAGGGTGACCCGGCTGAAGCAGAGCCCAGTCACCCACTCTTCTCGGTGTCCCCGTGGATTTTCTGGAGACTGGTCTGTTCACTCAAGAGAGCAGGCACAGAACCAGGGCAGCTCTCACAAAGTAGGCACCACCGAGCCATATGCTGCTCTCTGCCAGCCCTTCCTGCATGGGGCTGTATGCCTCCTGGCTCCTCATTGCTCCTTGATTATCCCAGCTCTCCCTGCTGGGCTGTAGGCATCCATGAACATTGGGCTACCCCAATCCTGCATCAGCAAGGGGTGAACCAAAGCACAGTGTTGGTGTGCCCTACAAATTTACATGAATCACAGCAAGGCAATGTCAGAGGGAAGACTGTTTTGGGACACAACCCACAGGAGCCATGTCTGCACCCTGCTCATGGCTGTGACCACGCTCTTGTACCCCCAGTCAGCAGGCATGCACGGCAGCACGGCAAAGCCATCTGGCAGAGAGCACTGGCAGGAAGGGAGGAAAGGCTACAGGCACTCTTGGAGCACAGCAGCACCTCAGGAGCCCAGGGGATACAGCCTCTTGTTCATTTTACAGGGAGTGAGTCCATAAACACTCCGAATGCTGGTGTGCAAAACCTATCAGCACTCTGTGGCGGGGCAATAAATTGGGGCCCTGCCGGCCTGTGCTGGAGGGAGCTCATTGGAAACACTATGGCAGGCTGACATTTGGGATGACTGCTCCTCTTGCCATCCAGGGTCTCCCCAGGACCCAAAACTGAGCTGCAATTGTGTGTGAGGCTTCTTGGAATGGCAGTGGGCAGCAGCAAGCTCATCCCTCTGCATTGGGATACTGCCCATGCACACAGGCAAGGTCAGGCAGTGGGCAGCTCTGGTGCTGGGCAGAGACAGCTCCAGGGAGCAGCAGGAGAGGGGCAGGGGTGATGTTTTCAACAAACCCAGGTCCCACCCAAAGCATCACTTCAAATCAAGGTTCATAGCATGCCAGGGAAACAACCCAGCCAGCGCCAATGGAGAGCAGCCTCTTCAGCAAACCACAGCTTTATCTTATCTAGAGACCTTGTTCCAGCTAATTTAACCATTAGACTGAGTATGCCTCAGCTGTCTATGCCCTCTGATAGGAATCTGTGGGTGAGGCTCTATCCTGGAGCATCAGGCGCCAGCGCTCCCTGATAGCATGGCAACAGCCCTCAGAAAAACCTGGGCTGTCCCATTTGTTTGTTTGGGTGGCGTTGTTATGGTCAGGGTTATCCCCTCCTGGTCCCTTGGCAAGAGCCAGCACCAGCTCCCCAGCTCCATCTGTGTCATATTTTGTGCAAGATCCTCACAGGGTTGCAAGTTGAGAGCTCCTGGGTGTGCCGGAATTGTGGGCACACACTGCCTGCCCAAATATCTCCCTCGAGCATCTTGGCCCCTGGTGACTACTGGAGTAACAACTGGAAAAGCCACTGGCATTTTAGCAGGCAGGGTGGTGACATCAGCCAATTTGGGTTTGTTTTGCTAACACAGCAAGAAAAAACAGCTATTTCTGCATAGCAGACCAGCCCATCTCCCCGGGCAGCAGCTCCTAGCTCCCCTCCTGCCCCTCCTTGCTGGAGGGAGGCAGGGGCTCCCATGGTTCTTCCAGCCCCCCAGCATACCTGCACAGTGCAGAGATGATGCACCAGTGAAGGCAAGACCCAGGGGCCAGTGCCACCCCAGTCCAGCATTTTCCCAGCACTAGCACCACTGAGTCCTGCAAAATCTCCCTTCACTGACCACATTTCAACCCACACTTGTGCGAGTCAAAGGCCCTCTCAGCGAAGAACTATTTGTTGTAAAATACGCACTATGCAGCCCAGCATGCGATTCTAATTTGACAAGAAAATTATAGGGTGGCTTAAAACAAGCCCAGCAGAAGCTGGGGGGAGCTGCCAGGCGCGTGATCCCATCAGAAGGCCCACGAGATGCCGGTGCCACAGAACTGTGGAGCAGCATGGTGTACCCTGTGTACCCCTCAACAGGGGATGACGGGCATCCCCCACCCTTGCCTTCCATCACTCCGGATTTGCACGCGGCTAATCCCATTACCAGACAGCCGGGAAAACAACAGCACGAAAGCGGCTGTCAGGGCAAATTATACCTTAAGGAAAATCTCTGGGATATGTCTTCATAAAGTTGACAGGCGGCCGACGGCCGGGAGTAATTGGGAACAGGATGGCAACAGGAAAGGCCTTCCTAGAATGGGGGGCTTGGGGAATGGTCTTGGAAAGGAGCATTCTAGGTGTTTCTGGCACACCCACCAGCACGCTGCCAACTGGTGCTGTAAAGCCCCAAATTGTTTAAGCTTGAAAAATATGCTCACTGCCACGCCAAAAATCTGTGCTCATTGCCCTCGGGGACACAGTGCAGAGTCCGTCCTGCCGTGGGCATGGGCAATCACATGGCTGCTTCCAGCTGGAACTGTAAAAATGCTTCCAGGCATGTTCAGGCAGCTGGCTGCCCACACAGCCGCTGCTCAGGTCAGCTCTCACCCTCAGAGCCACGGCGTGAATTATCGTCACCCGGGTAATATTACACTGCACGAGCAATAGCAAACACAGAGCTGCAGGCTGGCTCCCGGGCTCAGTGGGGATGGAGAGCGCAGGGCTGCCCATGTGGGCCCACAACTGGGACACATCTGGCATTTCCATCGGCAGGACTAAAGGGTGCGGCAGCCCTTACCCGCCTTTCCACCCCCTCCAAGACACAGCTCCATGGAAAATCTCCTCCAATTTCATCCAGGCACTGCTCCCCCAGTCTCCCTGCGTACAGTCTGGCCAAAGACTCCTCTACCATCTGCTCTTTTCTGCAAGCTTTCCATTAGTGGCAGCCCAAGGAAACCTCCTGGCTAAATCCTGCTGAGGGAGGATTTGGTGCATTTTCCTGGCACTGCCTGGCTGTTTCTATTGTGGCTATCAAATGGAACGGGGATTGTCAAGGAAGCAACGCCTGCTGCTTTGGAAAGCTGCCTGGTGCCCGTGAGGCATTGCCTCTGCCTGCCAGGAAGATGCACATGGGTGCTGGGGGCTGGCAGGGAGTATGTGCACCACTCAGGGTCTGCTCATGGGGGACCTGTGCCAGGGATTACCTCCCCAGCCCTCCCTGCTCCAGGCCACTCACCCAGCAGTGCCGTTTGCCCTGGGCTGGGTCCGAGCTCTTGACACCACACCTTCCACTCCTGGTTAAAAATTCACTGGAGGTGACGCAAAGGGGTGCAGGGGTGTTTGCTCTCTCTGTCAGCACACTGCTCAGCATGGTCAGGCCATGGCAGTGGAACAGGAAGGGGAGAAGGATATTGCTACTGTGCTCGAACACACCTAGGCAAGACGGAAGGCCAGGACAGAGCAAGAGAGAGGAGGAGGAGGAGCTGTAGGTTTGCACACCCATTAAGAGCTTGCACACCTCCATCCCACCAGCACAGGTATTCCTGCCCCAGCAAGCTTCTCCAGGGCACTCCAGAAGACACTTAAGCCCGCCAGGGACAATTCCCAGCTGCTCATCCCACCTGGAAACCTAAAGGCTGATGCAAAGCTCAGCCTACATCCTGGAAGAGTTCCCTGATGGATGCCCCCAAGCAGCAACAAGCTGAGAAGCCAGCACCATCCTTATCTGTGCCACATCCAGAACCTGCACCAGCAGTTCTCCCTGGCTGACAGCTCAGTGCACTGTACTGGCAAGGGGATTTACAGCCCAAATCCTCCTCTGCTTGGTTTTGTTCCATTCCTTCTCTTTCATCCCTTTCCGCTCTCCTACACCCTCTCCAGTATTTATTCCCAGTACTTTAACCTCCCACTGGGACCAAGCCAAAGCTCAGCCAAGCCAGGGAGAGCCACATCACTGACTTCAGGGAGCATCTGAGCCAGTTCTTGGCCCTTGCGGAAACAAGCTGTGCTTACTGGGTCGCTTTTAATATCCCTTCTTAAATCACATCTTCCAGCACTTCATCCCTTTTGGCTCCTGTTTATTGACTTCCCAGCAAATGCTTTAAATCTGTCTTGCTTCGCTGTCCAGCTGTGCTGCTCTGGTCCCCAGCACATCAGAGCCATCTCCCTGTATTTCAGGACCCCTCCATACCACAGGGGTTGCATTCTCCCATCCCTGCATGGACCAGCTCAGATGTAGCAGGCCAGGGATGCCCTCGTCCTTCCTACCCCTACCAAGTCCTTTCCTGGTGTTTTCCATGCGTGCAACCTGCCATGCCTCTCTGGGACCAGCCTTTGTACACTCACCACCCCTTTACTGGGTCACTAAGGATAGCACAAGCAATGCGGCCCCATTTCTAGTGGCACAGGCACCCTCAGCCTGCTGTGGGGAAGCACCCCTAGGTGATAATCCTGCTCCTCCAGCAGCTCAGGGGTACGTGGACTGGCATCCATCACCCAGGCTTGCACCCACAGTCCAAGATGACACCCTTCACTAGGCTGACACCCATCATCCAGACTGACACCCATCACCTGGGCTGACCTCAAAATAATTTGACCAGCTGATGGGATCCCTGCCCTGTGCCCAAGCAAGTAGCTGTAAGGCCAGTCCCCTACTGAGCTCCCAGGAAACCTGGGAGCCAGCAAATGAAATTGCACAGGACAAGTTCACAGGGCTTGGGGGCTTTCCAAGCAAAGCTGCATCCACTTTATTCTCTATTTTCTTCTGTACCCTGGAGAGCATGTCTGTAATCACTAGAGCCCTCCAACTTTTTTATCCCACTAGCAAGTCTAAGTCGAAAAAAAAAATAAAGTATTTAACATCCCTGAGGGGAAGGATGTTTTCCAAGCCTCAAGTAAAGGAGCATTTTCAGCTCACATAGGCCTCCCAAAAATAAATACAAAAATGCACCAAGGAGTAGAGACCAGAGCTGCCTTCTCTGCTCGAGCAAAATGCCACTCTGCTGTGTCTGTGTCCTGGTCCCCACACTGACCCAGCAGCACAGGCATAGCCCCAGCCCCTCGGCACACACACAGCTAATCCCGTGTGGGATCCCAAAGCCCTGCTACAGCCTTCAGGTTCCCGGTCTTAACATCCAGCCTGTAGGTACCCGCTGTTTCTGGGGACCACTTTCTGTCACAAGGGGTGCCAAGCCCCAACCCTCTCACCTCAGGGTGAGGGAACTTTTCCCACCTGGAGCAGCCAGGTTGGCTCCTTTGGGGCAGCAGGATACTGTGACAGATGCAGGCTTCCCAGCACCCCCTTGTGCAGCAGAGCTGCATTTTGTCTATTTTTAATTTCACTGCATTCCTTCAGTAAAACTCTCATGGGGAAAAGAAAATGTAAGGGGAAAAAAAAAATAAAAAGGAGAGAAAGGAGTTGAGGGGAAAGCCAGCCCTAAATCCAAATAAAATCCTGTGTTTCATGGCTACTGAAGGCACTGGGGAGGGGGCCTGCTGCTTGGCCCCACATCGAGGGGCCAGGCCAGTGCCCACAGTGGGGATGGTGTTAGGGCTGCTGGACCTGGCTGGGTGCACAGCATGGAACCAGATGGGTGCTGGGGAGGAAAATCTGTGCAGACCATCAGGGAAGCTCCCTGCTGCAGGAGACTGCCACAGGCTAGCAAAGAGGCTGGCATATTTAGCTCTTAATTAATGATGAGAAATAAAAAGAGTTGTAAGGAGAGATGGATTCATGCCAAGGGCTTCGCTGGCAGCTGTACTGGATCCCGGACGAGTGATGGGAATCCCCTCCATCTCAGCACTGCTGCTGGTATTTTGGGCAAACCTGTACCAAACCAAAACCCAAATTTTGGCTGTGAGGGCCCAGCTCTGTGCTGGGGGTCAGGGAAGGAGCAGAGCCACACTGCTCTGATTTACACAGCAGCCTTGTCCCTAAAGCATCAGAGGGGTCAAGTCTCTATGGAAACCCCACCAAAACAGGAACACACAGAGCCCATTCCCCGGCCCAGGAACTGCGCTGCCGAGCCCTCTGTGCCTGGGAAAAGACTCCCTGCTGCTGGGGTTGCTGCCAGGAGGGGAAATCCAGCACCCACTGCTCTGCTGGCTGCCTGAGCCCAGAAATGTCCCTGCTGTCCCTGCCCAGGTGAGGAGCAGGTCCAGGGGCTGTGGATGGCAACCACATGCCCTTCTCCTGCATGGCAATGGAGCAGCTCCAGGGCTGGGGCTCCTCCAAATATGCAAAACACTGCAGAGGCCACCAGGTCCCTGTTTTCCCCTAGCCAGAGGGATGCCTAGGTCCCCGGGGGAGGGCACAGCCAGCAGGCAGCTTAACGGGGCTCTTGCAAGAATGTGATGGAAGGGACGAGCTGGAGCAGTGGTTCCCAGAGTTGGTGTTTGCCTTGGCAGCCCCAGCCTCTGTGCCTTGCTCTCCAGACACCGAGCTCCTAGGGGGAATAGCCAGATGTCTAAAACCAGACCTGGCAGCGGGACTGGTATCTGGCTGGGGACATGGCAGCTCCCAGGGGTTGGCCATGCTGCATTCCTGCTCTGCTGCTGCCAGGCTGAGCTTTCCCACTGGCAGCTCCACTCAGGTACTGTGCCTGCTCAGCAAGCCCAAGCTGGGGGGAGCAGTGTCACTGGCTCCAAAACTTCTCTCCCAACAGTATTCCACCCTCCAAAGCCAGGGATTTCATCCCATCCCATTCTAGCACAGCCTCCTACAAGCCCAGGAGCAGCCATGGCTTGTGCTGCACCAAGAGGAGCTCTGGCCTGGGCAGCTCAGGCTCAGCTGGGGCTAAGGCTGCTTGGCCTGGCCCCGAGGAGGTGTCACCTGGGATAGGATCATAGTGGCAGGGTCCCACACTGTCCTTGGGACCAGAGGGATGTTCTGTGGTGTGCACAGCTTTCCCCGACTCTGCCCAGAGCTGAGCTGCACAACACATCTCTCAAAACCTTTATTGTCAGCAAATAACAAAAGTCAGCCCTGCAGCAACACAGGGAGCCTGGAGAGAGCAGAGTGCTGGCACCCAGGGCTCACTGCCCCAGTGGGTCCCCCACACCAGCCCCCTCCCCGGCCTCCTGGGCAGCAGCAGGGGTGGGTGTGCACAGGGGTGGACAGGTGAGATGGGAGCATGTGTCATTCTCCAAAGCAAGGGGCACATTTACAAATGGTTATAAATAAACAACAACAAGGAGAAACCTCTGGCTCTGGGAAGCAGGCGGGCATCCTGCTACCAAGCCTCCAGCCCAATGCGCTCTGTCCTCCAAAGGTGGGGAGAGCCCACTCCACCAGGGCTGCAGCTGCCAGGTGCCCCCCGGCCCAGGCTCTGCCTCCAAGGGGAATCAGGCTGGGGAGGGCACCAACCTAAACCAGACAGCAGAGCAGGTTGGGCACCTTCCTGGGTGCACCTACAGGGATTGAAGGATGGGGATGTAGGGAGGTCCCAGACCCAACAGCGGACAAGGTCAACTGTGGACTCTGGGGAGAGCGAAGGCCATGGCATGGAGTCCAGGATGGCCAGGAAAAGGGCAGTGCTGCCAGATGGCACACATCCCTGGCAGTCAATGGAGAACAGGACTGGGCACCCTGACCCCCCACCCCCATCCCCAGCAGTTGCAGGACAGCATGGAGCATCCTCCCATGGTGGGATTCCTGCCACCACCTTCCTCCACCATCCTCAGTCCCTTGGGTGCCACCTGCCATCCCCACTGCACGGTGACATCCCCACACCTGCCCTGCTGCCTCCCATGCTCTGGGGGGCTGGTGGGAGGGCTGGGGAGGGCAGAGCGCATTGGGAACCACAAGAGATACCTTCTATCTTTGCCTTTAAACACTGAAGCTTATATTAAAGACTATGATATATAACCCAGGGGCAGGGCTGTCCTGCCCAGAGTGGAGACAGCAGAGAGGGCACAGCTCTGTGGCCAGCCTGGTGAGGGTCTGCTCTGGGTGTGAGCAGGAGGTTAGTACGGGGGCACAGAGCGTGCAGGCAGGCAGGAGGGGGGATGCCGTCTAGGGCTGATTCTTTGCCTCAGGGTCTTTGTCGTAGATGTAGCTTCCCACAGCTCCAGTGTTGACACCTGCACAAGGGAAGATGCAAGAGGGTGAGGACCCAGGTGGAAGATGTCCCCTCTGGGCAGTGGCAGGAGTAGGGAGAGTGGTAGCCCATGCAGAGGGCACGTGCCCCTGGACCGGCTCCCCATCCCACATGTCCCCAGGCACTCACCCTTTGGCCCGAAAAGGATCCCATAGCAGGGCTTGTGGCAGTATGGCTGTCCATCATGCTGTGTGGGGCAGAGAGAGAAGTATGTCACTTGGGGGGAGGGAAAATCCAGTCCCCAGGACACATCCCCCATGACTGGGCATCCCTCCCGCTCTACTCATACCTGCAGACATCCCAGCACTCCCAGCACTCCCCCAGACTGAGGAGCTGCTCCTCCCAGCCCTGTCCTGCTGCAAAGGCAGGAGCTGCCCACTGGGACAGCCTGGCACAGCTCAGCTCAGCCATACCCCACGTGCACCCCGGTGTGTGCTGCCCAGGGATCCTGGGCCACCCTTACCTCGGCATGGCCCCCGGGGGTCAGTGTCTTGCTGCAGCGCTCACAGCGTAGGCAGGGACGGTGCCAGTCCTTCCCCAGCGAAGTCACCTTCTCGGCTTGAGGGGGACAAGAAGGCAGGGTCACACCAGC
Organism: Xenops minutus; assembly: GCA_035221455.1. Lineage (NCBI taxonomy): Eukaryota > Metazoa > Chordata > Aves > Passeriformes > Furnariidae > Xenops > Xenops minutus. The sequence continues at coordinate 30,511,572 of JAWWEE010000004.1, read as the reverse complement.
CCCCAGCAACATGTTCAGGGGGAGCACTCCCCATGGGGATGTCACCTCCACATTCAAAATCCAGTGAGAGCTCTGTGCAACCCAGCCTCCCACACCTCCCCTACCCCTCTGCTGCCTCGCGGGTGGCAGAGGATGGCCGAGGACAGCTATTACCACATGGCAGGTGACAGCAGAGGATACAATGCAGATAAAGCTCTGCACCCAGGAGTACATCCAAGAGGACCCACCCCTGAAGGTTCCTCGGGCACATCCCTCTGTGCCCCCAACCCCATCTCTGATCCAAGCCCCTGTCCCAGCTGCTCTGCATTCCGCAGGCATCCTGCATGGAGCCCCAGCTCCATGGGCCACACCACTACAAGTCATCACCCGCTGCCTGCTCACCACTTACCAAAGTAGACTCTCTTGCCACAGCGAGGGCACATGTTGGGCTCCCCAGTGAAGGTGGTGACACTGGAGGCTGAAAGAAAAGAGCACATGGGCATGGGAAGTGGTGGGACATCTTAGCCACAACACACAGGTGTGGAAAACACCCCGTCACCAACACTGCACCCCACGCCATTGCTGAATGAGGTGGCTCTGGACTGGCTGCCCACCATGGCAAAGGGCCAGGCCACCTGTGCTGTCCTGTCCAGTCCCTCACCTTTGCTGGGTCCCTTGGGAGGTGCGGCATTCACCTTCCTCTCCTCCACCTTCACGGGGTGCTCGATGGGTCCTGGAGCGGTCTGCCCCTCGATCTGCGGCTTGTCATAGATGTACGACCCAGCACCACCGATGTTCACCCCTGCAGAGGGGCAGAAAGAGACTGCGATGACCTGGGAGCACTGGGGATCTCCATCCTCCCCCCAGCCCCCCTGTACCACGACCCCCAGCCCCACTGAGCCAAGGGCCACTGTATCACTGCTGCATCTCAGCCCCGCCTTGCTTTCTCCTGACCCAGGCTTTCTCCAGCTGCATCTGGGATAGGAGAGTGACTCCACCTTCTGTCTGAATGGGAATTTGTTTTCTACGTATTAAAAAAAAAAAAAAAAAAAAAAAGGCAGCTGCCAGGATGGAGGATCCTTTCCTCCTCCCTTCCTCCTCCCTTTGTTCCCTCCCTCCTTCCGCCTTCCCTCCCTCCCTCTGCACAAGGGAGCAGCAGGGCTGGGACTGCAATTTGCTGGCTTGATGCTCAGCCCATGCTAGCCTGGCTTCTTGGGGTATTTTCGAAGCCACCAGTGGGGATTGAGGGGACGTGGCCCCTGCCCCTCCTGCAGCCCTGAGCACAGCCACACAGGCACGGGGGGGCATGGACATACCTTTGGGGCCAAACAGCGTAGCATAACAGGGCTTGTGGCAGAAAGGCTTCCCATCATGCTGGGGAGAGAGCATTAGTGTTAGGATGCTGAGCGGTGACCACAGTTCCCACAGGATCACTTTCATCCCCACTGGTATTCAGAGACCACCATGGCCCTACTTACCACCCCCCAAAACATGCCCAGCTGTGGGTCTGAAGTGACAGCCTAACCTGATCTGAGCACTCAGGTATTTCACCTGCAACAAATACTCATGCTGATCTGTGTGTGCCATGCCATGGGGCTGGAGCCACCAGCATCTTGCAGCAGCTCAGCCAAGAGGCATGTCCAAGCCCAGGCACAGTGGTGTGCGACCAGGACCCATCACTTCACCCTCTCAGCATCCTGTGCACAGTCAGGCCATTATTGGGTGCACAAAGCACCGTGAGAGCACTGAGCTTTGCCTCCCCCTCGCCTTGGCCTGAGATCAGAGGCCCCGCGTGGGCAATGGTCCCAGCCCAGCTGCTATCGACCCCACTATCGTCTGGGGTGATTATCACAGGAAGGCATGAAGCAGGCGATAAGCCTCGGAGCTCCCCACAGCCCTTTCTCAGGGGCCAGCTGGAACCCAGTCCAAGAGAAAAGAAAGAGTGTTTGTGGCTGGAGCAGGGGGCCAGCAGGGCTGCCACACATACTGCCCTGACTGCAAAACCCACTGGGAGCCCTTTCTCAGGCAACAATCCACTCCATCGCCTGCTCAGCTCCACTCAGCATCTCAGACCTGCCTCTGCCCCATGCTCCTGCCCTCCATCCCCTGTGCTGTAAGGCAAGGACTCCTTGCCCGACACAGACAGGGTGGTGGGTGAGCAGGGATGCTGTTCCTTCCCTCGCCTCCCTGTGTGGTGCTGTGCCAAAGGCAAGGGCTGGGATGGCTGGAGGTAAGGCTGGGGGAGTGAGCAGGCTGCAGGCTGGCCAAAGGCAGCTACAAAATATTGCAAGGCATAAATATCAGTGTGCTTGCAGCGTTACCAGAGGAGAGGGTAAACATTTAGCTGGTCTCCCTGTGACACCTTTCCAACCTAGCCTCTTCAAAAGGAGGGAGAAAAAGTAGGGAAGGGCCAAATATGCTGTCGGCAGAGTCAGTGGGGGCTTGGCTGCCATTCCCCGTGGGAGCAGAATCCAACCTTATATGGAGAAGCAGCAAATCTGGGCTTAACCCGGCCTGAAGCACAGACCCACCCATGCAGCCCTGTTCTCCCCAGCAGGACATGCCCCACTTCCCCCACTAGCTGGTGGCAGCCAGCACAGCTGTCCCCTATTGCTGCCACCTGCCTGCTCCCCAGCTGTGCTGCTTGCTAAATCCATGCTAAAGAGCTGGTGACACTGTGGCATGACAGGTGCTGTGCAAATCCAGGGCACTGGGTGTCATGCTGGGGCATCACACAGGAAAAACACAGTTGCTTGCAAGGCTGAACAGCTGCCACCACCGGCATGGCACCCTCACGCTCCCCAGTGCTGGGTAGTGGTGGTGCCATCATACTCCAGCACAAACCCCAGGGCACGGAGAGCACAAGTGATGAGCTCACATCACCATGGCAACCCAGGCATCCCCATTGCTTGGTGTTTTTAACCACAGGTCAGTGCAGGCTCCCAGCACCCACACGCTTTCAAAGCCTGTCTGACGCTCAAACAAGCCTGCCCAGTTCACAGAGCTGCCTCCAGTGCTTACCAGGGCATGCCCAGCCCTGCCACAGCTACCTGGGAGCCCACACCCAGGTGGCACAGCACCACTCTGTGGCTTGTCCAGGGCTGTGCACAAGAGCTCTGGAGCACCATGGTGCAGCGTTTGAAGCCACAGGGTGCACTCCTAGGCTTGCATGCCACAGGGACGTGCCACAGCCCATCCACATGGCATCAAATACCTGTTCCAGCCCTATTCCTGGGAGTATCAGGAATATATACCCCAGCACAGCTCCCACCCCCTCCGCCCCAGCAGCTCTTACCTCAGCGTGCCCACCCGGGGTCAGAGTCTTGTTGCAGCGCTCGCACTTCAGGCAGAACTTGTGCCAGTCCTTGCCCAGGGAGGACACCTTCTCGGCTGCAGGGAACACGAGAGAGGGGTGAGCCACTGTCCAGCACCTGCTGAAGCCCCTGAGGCAGTCCAGGCTCCAGGCATCACAGGAGGCTGCACTTGAGGGTGTTGTGGTTGATGGGGTCTGCTCCAGCACACTGCACACATCAGCCACACTGCAGGGACCAGGGACTGCTCTGCTGCAGCCATGAGGGACATGGGCACAGACACAGCCCCCCAGCCTCTGGCTCCCTCATAGCCCTGCTCCAGGTATTAAGAAGGAAATTAACTCTCCCCCAGCTGCCACCAGGACACCCACCCAGCTGCCGTGGCACAGATGCCCTTTCCCACGCGCCAGCCCAGCAAACGGTAGCGTTTTCCTTCCTACTCCCTGCGTCTATTTTTACCCGCCACGTTACCCGGGATGACTCTGCTCCCATTCAAATATTTGGCGTTTCCATGCCCACCCCACCCGTTTTAGTCATGCCTCCCCCACGCACACCCAGCTGCTCGGCTCCAGCCCTCAGACAGAGCTGCTCCTGCTAGGAGGAGATGATGGACGGGCTCCCCTGTCACCCAGGATGGACGTCTGGCCCTGGAAAACACCTGTCCCTTGGGCATGCGGGTGCTCCTCCCTCGGCCCCAGCCTGGGAACAGGCACGACGTGCAGATGGGTACGCAGGCACCATCCCTGCTTGGGCACGAACCTGCAGAGCAACTCCCTGCTGGCACCGAGAACAGTTTCAAAGCATCAGTCGGCAAATTCAGAGAAGGCAAATGCTCCTGGTTGTAATCAACACAATCCCTCGGGCTGGCCCCAAGCTGTATGTCTTCAGCATCACCCTGGGAGGCAGCACAGGCTGCCAGTGCTCCTTGCATCCCCAGCCTCCCTTCTCCCTCTCAGCTCCTGGGGGCTGCCTTGTGCCCCCCACCGATTCCTATTTGCCCTCCCTCTGCCCTACACATGTGCAGAGACAGCTGGAAAACAGTGCTAGCCCGTTAAAGCCACCGTAAAACTAAATCAGGAGAGCCAAATAAAATATTTAACAAGCAAATAAAGGCGCAACCAGAGCCGGCCCCACTCTACAAGGAGACCTAATCTGCGATGTTGGGTTCTCCCCCTCACCAAGGACCTCCACAAATGTCACCTATTCGCAGCAGGTCAAGATGGGGGTCAAGGGCTCCTCGAGGGCAGGTTCTGGCTTCCAGAGCCACCCTCTTCCCAAGGCAAACAGCTGCGTCCAGGGCATGCCACAGGGCCAAGATAAGCCGAAACAATGCCATCACCACCCAAAAATTCAATCCCAGCACACAGGAGGGTGGCCAGTGGGAGGGGAGGGCAGCACCAGGTGGCAGAGCCAGAGCCATTGCACTAGGGTGGCAAGGGAGACCTCTGAGAGTATCCCCAAGCAAGCACGTGGGAGATGGACTTCAGGGACCAGCATCAGCTGGAAGAAGCTCCAAACCCACCGCCCAGTGATAGGTCCAGGCTGTTGGACCAAACCCAGGTGGGAGCAGAGCGCAGGGTGAAGGGATGCCCCACCACAGCCGGGGGTCTGTGTCTGCAAATCCCTGCTGGGCCCAAGCCCACTGACTCAGGAGGGCTCATCTGTCCCCAGCCTCTCACATCAGGCAGCACATGAGGAAGGGACCAGGGCCAGACCCTGCCCTTCCTTTCCTCTGCAGCCCTCATCTGTCTCTGGGAGCAGGGTACACAGCCCCCAGGCCCCCCAGCCCCCAAGTGTTCACCAAAAACAAGGGGGACACAGAGGTCCCCCTGTCCTGCGGCCACGGCAGGAGTCCTGCATCCTCCCAGCCCTCCCTGGCAGGCTCGGGTGCCTCTCCAGGGTGACCGGGGAGGGAAACGGAGCGTGATGGGCTGAAAGCTGAGCCAGGGGCTCAGGGCCAAAGAACCACTCAGCTTTGTCACAGTGGATGCACAGCCAGGCCAGGCTGTGCTTCGGCTGCGTCACCCCCAGCTCCCCATCACCCCAACCCAGCATTGCCATGGCCCCGGGTACAAGGCAAGGAGGAAGGTCCCATCGGATGTTTTCCAGAGGTCATTGCAATTACAGCTGGCCACAGCCCGCGCCAGCTCCTTCCTGCTCCCACGATATGAGACTCTCCTACATTATCCCTTCTCCATAATATTTCAGCAGCTGTAAATCCCTGCTCCTCCCTGACGGATGCACTCCCGGCCAGCACATCCCCGGGCAGGGCAGAGCAAGAGGGCTCTCACTGGCACCCAGTCCCTGGCAGTGGATGGGGCAGGAGGTGTCTCAGTGCCCCCCGGTGCTCCGGGGGCACCGGGACAGCCCTGGAGCCACGGGGGCTGCCCCTCCGCAGGGAGGCTGGTCAGGCATCCTCTGGCTGCAAACAAGGACTGCCGGGGGACGCGTCCGGGATGGCTTTCCAGGAGGCATTGTTCGCGCCGAGCAGAGGAAGCAGCTTGGAGCCACCCCAGCCCATTTCCAGGGCAGCGGCCACGCCATCCCCCAGATCCCTGCGGAGGGAAAGAGCCAGCGCCCAGGTTTCCTGTCGCCGGCCACATCTGCTCCACCGCTGCACCAGCTCCAGAGCAGCAGCCCCTGGCCACACACACACTGCTGCTGCTGGGGTAGCCCCGCTGCGCACCCCGACCCCTCGGGGGGCTCCGCACCACCAGCACTGCGGCTGGGCAGGGCGCTGGGAGCCTGCGAGGGACCGGGCTCCGCAGCACATGTCACACCGCACCCAGCCTGGGACACCGAAAGCCATGCCCCCGGCCCCGCAGCAACCCCCCGAGAGCACGCTGAGTCCGCCCTGCTTGCGGGATCCCGCACTTACACACCCAGCCCCCGGCAAAGGGCTGCGCTCAAACCGGCCCCGTTCAAGCCGGCCGCGCTCAAGCCGGCCCCGCTCAAACCGGCCGCGTTCAAGCCGGCCCCGTTCAAGCCGGCCCCGCTCAAGCTGGCCCCGCTCAAGCCGGCCCCGTTCTAACCGGCCCCGTTCTAACCGGCCCCGTTCTAACCGGCCCCGCTCAAGCCGGCCCCGTTCTAACCGGCCGTGCAGCGCCCCACGGGAGGGCAGGGCTAAGGGGTACCTGGCCGCAGGAATGTGGCCTCTGGCACACGTGTGCGCCGTGGGGTTTGCCAGCCCTGGGGTACCCACCTCGCCGCGGGTGGGCACCGGGTGCCCATCCACAATAAACCTGTCCCCAAGGGAAATGCCCCCGCGGCGGTGGGGGCAGAGCCGGGTGCGGGCAGGATGAGCCGTGGGGTGGGTTTGCTGTGCCCACACTGACAAGGGACACCATCAGAGGTAAAATCAGAGGCCAGGAGCAGGAAGGCAGCCTGTTCCCATAGCTCCGCGGCAGCCCCACCCCAGAGACAACGCGGCTCATCCCGTAATTATCGGCCGTGCCCAGACAAGGCAGCTGGCGCAGGGCAGAGGTGGGCGCATCTTCTCGGGATGGGAAGGGAGCATCCCTCCTCCCAGTTTCTGTCCCGCCGGCCCCGCCGAGCCAGCTCCAGGCTCTCGCACAGGTATTTCCAAAGCCTGACGTCAGTGCTACTCCCAGCCGGAGGCTTTTTCAGCTGAGCAACCATAGCTGCAGCTGCGTCTCTGCAAAGGGCTGGGCTGTGCCCCATCCATCCCGCCACAGCCCTGGGAGGGCACCGGGAAGGGCTGACAAAGCCCAGTCTGACAATAGGGATGTCAAATCCTCACAGGGATCCACCGGCAGGCATCCCTGGAGGAGAGGGGTGCTGTCAGATCGACCGCAGATCTGCTTCAAAGCAGTTGCACACACAAAGGAATGAGTAAGAGAGAAAAGTGCAGGGAAAGGATCCGGGTAAATGGCTGGAAACAAAGCCGAGAGCCCAGGCAGCCTCATCCCGCCCCCGGTTCCTCCCCAAGTGGCCAGGACACGAAAAAGGCGTGGACAGCTTAAGGATTTCCTGCCATGCCAGGCCATATCCCAGCCATGCTGCCCTGCCCAGGGTCTGCGCTGCCTTCCTATGTCCCTCACCCTGTGCCCACCCTGCCCTCCTCAGGCATGGCCAGGTAGCTCCTCTCCCCCACACCACAGCTGGGGCTGACGGCTACACCACACCGTGATTTTGTGGCCAAGACATATATATTTAGCTTCCCTGCAGCAAGGCAAGGCAAGGCAAGGCAAGGCAGCTCTCCAGCCCCAGCCACTCACTTGCTGGGCTCCCTCCAAGTGCACAACAAAGCCACCTCAGTACAGCCTCACCACGGAGCACAGCCCAAGGGAACAAGGAATATCCCAGGCAGGGGCTCCCACTTTCAGCTGAGTGGAGAGACAGGATCTTCCCCAGAACCCAAGCCCCCATGTAGCTGAGTCACTCGGGTGCAAGCAAGAGTTGTTTGATTTCCAGATGCAGCCCTAATGTCCAGCACAGCTCCCATCCACCCCACTGCTCCCTGCCTCTCTGACAGAACCTCTCCTACTGCAAGCACTTTCCTGGCTGTGAGCCTCCAACCTCCTGCTTTGGTTCACTTGGCCAGGGCAGCCTTCAGCAAGTCCCTCTGCATTTTCCACAGGGCTTCATAAAGCAGAATCTGCACGGGATGCACTTGAGGTCGGGCAGCTCAGCCATGCCTGTGCTAGGAGAGGACCACCAGTGTTTCTAGCCAGGCACTGGGTTCAGCCAGGGCTGAGCCCAAGAAATCAGCTGCTTTCTAGTGGCAACATGTGAGGCATGGCAGGCAGGAGCACAGCCAGCAGCAGGAGCCCCTGCCACACAGCCTGAGTGACCAGCGAGAGCCCGGCACAGACAGGCACAGGAGCAAATCACTCCCTGGGGAGTTGCTGGTCCAGAGCACAGTGTTGCTTCTGCACACTGCAGGCAGTGCCAGGGGGATGAGACAGATTCCTGTCCTGTTTCGGCAAAAGCAGGATTCTGGGACATGCTGGAGCAGCCAAGCCCATCAAAGTGCCCCTCCAGCCCCACAACGCCTCACCTCCCCACCCTGCTGGCTCCCCCACAGCTCCAAACAAGGCTTGGCCCCGGGATGTGGGCAACACAGCGTGAACAGCAGTGGGAGAGGATGCTCAAAGGGGCATCTGCAGCACTGGTGCTCCCCACCAGCAGGTACACATCAGGCTAGTGGGAAAGTTCTCCCCACCATCACCTCCCTGGTTGTTTCAGGGCCCTTGGCAGGAGCAAGGGGCACTACCATCCCACCACAGCCAAGAATGGCACCACAGCACATACTCCCGGCTCTGCACTCAAATGCAACATTGCAGTGACAGATTTTCCATTACTTCTTGCTTGGGCGTTCCTGCTCCGCCTTTCCTCTCCAGTCCCATCACCTCTCCCCATCCCTGTGCTCCTGCCAGGGACAGGGAAGGAGGACAGGAACACAAGGATCTCCGACTGCCCAGGGGCTGAGACATGGGTGCAGGACCTCATAATCCAGACACCAAACAGAGTCACTCAGGACCAGCCAGGCTCACCTGCCAGCCCCAAGCCTGTGGCACCCACGGCCCTAAGAGCAGCACTGCTCCCAAGAGCTGGCAATGCCTGCACCACACCGTACAGGAGCCCCAGCAAAGCACAGGACATGAGAGCAAGGGGACTCAGACCTCACACCATCTCCTCCCACCCTCCCACAGATAATTTTCTATAGCTTGAGCTATTTTCCTGAGGGAAAAGCTAATGCTAATGAGCCTGCTCTTCAGCTTCCCACAGAGGCATCCCTCCCCCCGGCAGGGCCCTGCACGGGAAGGAGGGAACTGGAGCATCCTTAGTTACCACTGTGCAAGGTTCACGTGTGTTCCGAGAGCAGCCACCCCGAGACATGGGAGCAGGCAGGTCCCCAGGAGCCCAGCCAGCCCCATGCTGGCGAGCCAGAGCCGTGCTGACACTGATGTGGGAGAGCAACACCGGCTGTGCTTGAGGAGCTGCTTCTTTGTTAGGGATGGCTGTAATGGAAATCAAGCCCTGCTGCGTCCCCTGCCCCACCATCTCCAGCAGCCAGTGCCCGGAGCCAAGGACAGCGGTTACTTATTAATTGCAGAGCAGCTTCTGCAGCTTGAGTTTCGCTGGGCTGACTCACCAGTGCAGGGGTGTGCAGGGAGAGCACCCCACACCTCACTGCACCCCGTGTCCTGCTGCACTCCAAGCATCACCACGGGGTCAGGCGTCTGCCGTGGGCCCCTTGCAGCATGCTGGGCTTGGACCCTCCTTACTTCCCAGCTGGATGTGTCCATGTCCTTAGTCCCCCTCTGGCACTCCACCAAACCAATCTACAGCTGCAGACACAGCTGGGACAAGCCTGGAGGGCTACTGAGCGACTCCCACTTGCTTTTAGGATGCCCCTTTCCAAGCAAATAGTGCAGCAGACTCCCACCAGCCCTCACACTCCCCAGCACATGCAGTGAGCTCCCCCAAAGCCGCCCACTGCTGGACCCTGCTGCACGTGTCCTTGCCACATCCCTGGGGCTTTTCCCTGCCTCCTGCTTGGGATGGGAAAACAGGAAACCCCCTGCTGCAGCAATCCCCCGCAGTTCCCTGGGAAGAAAGGACAGGAGGCGGAAAGGCTTGGCCAGGGCTCCCGGTGACCCTGCAAAACTCATTTACGGCTAGCAAGGCGAAAGGGAGCTGGGGAAACGTGTGGCTGCTTGGCTGCAGGAGGCTCCGGTCCCTGCGGGGCTTCCTGCCAGAAGTGATAACCCAAACCCCATCCCGGCTGCTGCCACCTGCCAGCGCGGGATGGGAGCCGGCCCCGCAGCCACCAGCGACTCCAGTTAAACATTCACTTCATCCCGCCAGCCTCTCCGAACCGGGAAAGTCGGCCCCAGCCGTTCCTGGAAACAATGTCACAGACCTCAGCCTGCTTTGAAAAAAGAAAAAAAAATAGAAAAAAGGCCAGAAAACTATTTTTGTATTTCCCTGCGCTTTTTAAAGGAAAAAAGCTCATTCTGTAGCTCAGGAAACGCCCACATCCTCCTGACTGAACAGGGAGGAGCCCGCTGGATTTTTCCAGGGAGCATGAAGCAACAGGCATGCTGGAAATAAGTTTTCCATGGGTACCCAGGGCTGCTGGCATTGGGCAGGCACTGTGTGCGGGGAACAGGACACGGCGGCATTTCTCACACATGACCCACGGCTGCAATCCCAGGCATTCGAGAAGTTCGAGCTGCCAGCGTTCATTCAGCACAGGCGAGGGGAGTCCCGAACAAGCGGGGCTTTATGAATCACCTTCCCGTTAAGCTTGGGGGCAGCCGAGGAATTCACAAGGGATACCAAACCCTGGGCGCAGAACTGCTATCAGCCTCCCACCCAACCCTGCGGTGCCCCGGGAGGGAAGACCGGGACCCGCGTCCCGGAGAGACACAGAGTTTGCATCTCGCTTTTATGCACTGAATAAACGGACCCAGGTTTGTTCTGCCAGAGCCTGGGCGGTTCCCCAAGGAAAAGCTCAAGGCATCAACAGGGACGTGCTCCAGCCTATCTCAGCTCCAAGCACAGAGAAGTTTTTGGCTTGCCCCCGTTTCAACTCACACCCCCAGCGTCTCTTAGGGGCAGCAATCCCTGGGGGAAGATGTGGGATGGGGGACTTGCCTCCTCCCTGCCTGCAGGGCGAGGTGTCCCAGCAGAGAGCAGGACAGGGACCACTGCACCTACAGAAACCCTGCTGGGGAGAGAGAGCCGGCACACACCTGGAGGAGTGGGGTGCAGCCCTGTTCCCGTCCAGAGCACCCCCCAGGAGACCCACAAGGCCCCAGCACACGGGGAGAGAACAAGAGCAGGAGCACTGCTGGGGGCTGGTGCTGCTCCTCCTGGCACAGCCCGGCCTCCCCGGGCAAGGCAGGGGGTCCCTGAGCACAGCCCCGACCCCCAAGCGGGGCAGGAGCAGCCCTGCAGAGACAGGAGCTGCTCTGACCCCGGGTCGGTGCCCAGCTGGCTGGGCGGGCACTATTTTCTGCTTAAAAGGGAAAAGATTCACACAAAGAAAGACATCCAAGGGGCCGAGCCCTTCCCACCCCCACACAAATAGGTTTGTTTAAAGGAGGAAGACAGCAAATTCCTATTTCCCTGTGTTTACTTGGAGATGGCCGGAAAGGAATGAAAGCACCAATGCCTCCCAATGCTCAGGCACCATCGCGACCCTTTGGTATTTATGCACCAAACAAACGCGCTGAGGCAACAGGGGCTGGACCCCGGCGCACGGGGGGCGATGGGCAGGGCGGGGGTGCAGAGACAGTGCCAAGCCAGCTGGACCCCGTGGCCAGCAGGTCCCAAGAGCCGACCCTGGCTGAGGTGCTGGATCCATCCCGAGCCTGCAGTTCAGCCGCACGGGTGCCCGGCCCGAGGGCGCGCACCGGGACGGGTCGGGATGCCCGGGATGCTCCCGGCTGGGTGGGCACTGCCGAGCGGGGGGGAGCGGGCTGGGGCTGCACACGGGGAGCGCCAGGGAGGCACCAAATCCAAGGACCAGCCCCCGCTCCCACCTCCACCCACCTCCTGCAAGCCCGGAGTGCCCGAGGGGAAACACCCCAGCGCCGGTTCCCAGAGCCCCTGACCAGCCTCCACCCCAGGCAGGGCCCTCGCAGACCTGCAGGGACTCGCTGCTGCCCTGACCCAGCCCGGGCGTGCCGAGAGGGACCTCCGAGCCCTGCGGGGCGAGTCCCGCGGGAACCCCAAAGCCCTTCATTAGCGCGCCCAGCTGGGCACAGCCCGCCGAGGGCTGGCTGCGAGGGAGGGCGAGCGGCACACCTGGGGCCGGCTTTGCCGGGAACCCAAGAACCTGGACGGGAGGAGGTGTTGTGTGCACCTGCCACCGCCGGCCCCTCCGCCCCGGGAGCCCCTTGGATGGGGGGAGCCCCCTGCCCAGCGCCCCTGCCCGAGCCTGGGGACATGAGCCACCCCCTCCCGGCACCCCCGGCTGCGGGTCCGCGGTCCCGGGGCAGCACCCCCGGCACGGCGGGGGGACAGGCGGGGGACAGAGCGGGGGGCAGAGCGGGGGGACAGAGCGGGGAGCAGAGCGGGGAGCAGAGCGGGGGGACAGAGCGGGGGGACCCCGGGGCAGCAGCAGCCGCTGCCGGGCAGGTCTCGGGGTGCGCCCCGCAGGGACCGGGGACCGACCGGGAAATGCGAGCCCGGGAACACATGCCGGCGGGGGAAAGAGAGGAGGAGCGGCGGATGCACCGGGACCCGGGGAAGGGGAGGGCAGGGATGGGCTCCGGGCAGGGGAGCCGGGCTGAGGGTGCGGGGAAGGGGCGGCGGGGCCGCGCCGAGGAGATGCGCTCACCGAAGTACACGGTCTTGTCGCACTTGGGGCACTTGGATGCCATGGCGGGGGAGCGGAGCGGAGCCGAGCCGAGCCGAGCCGTGCCGAGCCGTGCTGTGTGATGTGCCCGCTCCGCCCCCCGGCCCCGCCGACACCGCCCGGGGGGAGCCGGGGCGGGGCCGCCCGCACAGCCCGGCCCGGCTCGGCACGGCTCGGCAGGGCACGGCAGGGCATGGCACGGCACGGCACGGCACGGCACAGCATGGCAGAGCATGGCACGGCACAGCCCGGCCCGGCACGGCTCGGCTCGGCATGGCAGGGCATGGCACGGCACATCCCGGCACGGCACGGCTCGGCACGGCCCGGCACGGCAGGGAAAGGCTCGGCAGGGCATGGCACGGCTCCGCACGGTACAGCCCGGCACGGCAGGGCAGGGCATGGCTCGGCACGGCAGGGAAAGGCTCGGCACGGCTCGGCATGGCTCGGCACAGCATGGCAGGGCATGGCTCAGCCCGGCACGGCTCGGCCCCAGCGCAGCAGGTGCCCGGTGCGGGCGGGCGGAGCGGACCCCCTGCCCTGCCCTGCCCTGCCCTGCCCTGGCTCCCAGCCCTACGGTCCGCAGTCGGGACGCGCCTGTTCCCGGCTGCCCTCGCCCGGGGAAGAAAAACAAAACAGCCACAATAAACAAGCTGCGATGAAGGGACGCGGCTCGGGGGGGTTTCAGCGGCCGAGAGCCCCGGGGAGCGGAGGGGCCGGCCCGGGCCAGCCCCGCAGAGGGGTTCGGGCATCTCGCCTCGGCCCCGAGGGACCCCTTAGCCCATCCCCATAGCCCATCCCCTCAGCCCAGCCCGGCCGCATCCCCGACATCCCGGCTGCCGGCGCCATCCCGCCCCGTTGCCGTGGAAACGCCCGTCTCAAAAAGCCCTCCGGCTGCAGAGGGATGCTCAGGGAGCCGTGAAGCCGTGGCGAGGGCAATCCGGGGGCCGGGAGGCCGTGTGGAGGCAGGAGGGACCCATGGCGGGGTGCAGAACCCCAGCGCCCAGGGGAACCCCGCGGTGCCCGCCTGGTCGGCTCCCACCCCAGGGAAAGGGGGTGTCCCATGGCTGGGGTGCCCTGGGGCTCCGTGCCCGCACCGTCACCCCGCAGGGTGCGGGCGAACAGGGCATCTGCGGCTCCGCGAGCAGAGCTGCTGCATTATTCATCAGCCGGCAGCCCGGCTCTGCTCCGCCGCCATTGTCACAGCATCCCTGCCTTCTCTGCCCGCAGCTGGTGCAGCTGCCGAGAGCCTGCCTGGAGCGAAGACAGGATGGGGAAGGGCACGTCGAGGCTCCGGGATGGCACAGGGGGCGCGGGGATGAGGGGACAGGGATGCTTGACAGCGGGGGTCTCCATCACCGTGCACCCTGCTGGGTGAGAAGGGCCAGGCATCCCTGTCACTCCTCGCCCAGCTGCTGTCACAACAATGCGTGGCTTTGTGCCCTGCGGGGTCCCCGCACAAGGGCAGGTGGCAGTGGTGCCTGCGGGGCGCCCAGCCCCTCGCAGCCCCGGGGAGGGGCAGCTGAGCCCCGTGTGTCCCACGATGGAGCCGGTGTGTGTCCCACGATGGAGCCCGTGTGTGTCCCACGATGGAGCCGGTGTGTGTCCCACGATGGAGCCGGTGTGTGTCCCAGCCCACGCCAGCAGCCCCCAGGGAAGGGCAAGAGCTGCAGATTGGCAGAGCTGTGGATTTCTGGGAGACCAGCTGCCCCTGCCAGCACAGAGCACGGCTCTCAAAGGGGTCCCTCTGTGGTACCCAGCGTGTCTGCACCCCATGGCAGCAGACAGGGGCAGAACAGCACCAGCAGCATCCGCTGTGCCTGCAGCACCTCCTCTCCTGCGCTGAGGGACACCCTGAAAAGGGTCTGCTGTCGAAAGGCTCCAGATCCGGAGGAAATCTCAGCTGATTTCCCAGCCCTAGGCAGAGGAAGGAGGCTGCATCGCCTCAGCAGCATGTGAGGGGCAACCACAGGAGAAAGCCCAGGCTCTGCCACACTGCAGAACCAGCACCCGGCCTGGCTCTGGTCCCACAAGGGCTTTTCACACCTAGAAGCTGGGGGGGAATTAAGACAAATCACCTAAAGGTGTGAATCCCTGCCTGCAAATGCGCTAAATCCCAAGCGGATATGCTCGTTCAGGAGCAAAGTGGCTTTAGCTGGTCGTGCCTTAATCTGTCCCGATTTAGGCTCACCATGGTCCTGCACTGAGGGCAGGGCTGTCTCGGTGCCTCGGGGACAGGTGACTTAGGTGGCACTGACTGCACAAGCAGGGATGGCTCAGTGGCAGGCACAGGACAGCCTGCTGCCTGTGTGATGCAGGATGCAGGCAGTGGTGTGGGGACACATGAGGGACACCCCTGACCTTGCTGTGCCTCTCCCCAGACAGCCACGTTACTACCCAGGCTGGGGATTGGCTTGGAGAGTAATTTTCACCAAAGGATGCAAGTTTTACATCAGAAATTTGTGGTCCCTCATCCCTGCTCAGGGCCCGAGCTGGAGTTCCCCTGGCAGCGGGTGACAAAGTGCCGCAGTGCCCAGGGCTGTCCTGGCCCTCGCCCCCATGGCGGTAGGTGACCCATTTTCCTCCAGTGGCGCTGGCTCTGCACAGCCTCGGGACTTCCTGAGCTGCCATGGCCAGCTGGCTCCCTGGCCCAGCACACATCACCCTGCAGCTCTGCTGATCTGGCTGTGCCCTCAATTAACCACATCGGGGGCGTGAGGGGGCTTCCCTCCATGGAGCACCTGGCAGCCCAGCATCCCTCATCCCTGACAAAGTGGGGGCTTCTAACGCAGCCCCTTTCCCTCAGGGATGCTGCACAGAGTGGAGCAGGAGCCACATCCCTGCAACACCCTTACTGAGACTGAAACAAGCCCACATCCTAAAGCCAGTGCCTGTAGCCATCCCCTGGGCAGCAGCAACTACCCCTGGGCCCAGCAGGGGCTGCGAGACGTGGGGAATGCTTTGCTGAGCATACCAGGCTTGCCCTGGTCCTGAAGCAGGGATTGCCTCCACTGGGAGCCTGCAAAAGGTGTGAGGCTGGGACCTCTGCCTAGGGCAGGTCAAACAGAGAGCTTTGCGTGGAGATTAAGGGAAAGTAAGGAATAAATAAGGAATAACTCCCCTCAGGCTGCTTCTCCTTTGGCTCACCTCTCTCCTGCTCCCTGTGCTGACCCCCCTCAGCTCTTTCTTCTTCATTCAGATACAAATACCACAAAAACTCATGGACCCAGACAGAACTGCTTTCCAGCTGGGGCTGGAAAGCCTTCCTCTGCTCTCTTGTTTTCTGGCACCTAGGTTCCCTTGGATTTGTTACAGGGCAAGAAGAGACTGAGGCGAAAAAATACCCAATAGAAAAGGTTAAGACAAAAACCCTGCTGCTGGTTGGGTGTGCCCAGATGTCAGTGCATGGCCTGCAGACCACCCATATGCCAAGCCCCCTCTGTCACCCAGGGTGACACACTGCAGCTTTCTGTCATCCCTAAAGCTCCTGCACCCCCAGGCACAGCTTTACAACCAGGTGCTGGCTGGTTACAAATGGCAGAGCAGTCAGCTGCTGCCCATGCAAGTGACAGACACTGCCCACTGGCTGCCCCAGCTCTACCAGCATTTTGCCTTGGTCTTTGCTGTCAAGCAGGGTTTTCATGGAAAAAACTGGTTGGGCTTCCCTTCATGAACTGGGAGCAGTTCCCTGCGATTGCTCAGGGATGCGACAGAAGGAGCCTTTCACAAAACCTGGCAAAACATTTCCTTCTTTATTTTTTCTCCACAGCCCTCCTGGATATGCAGTGCCTGCCAGCCTGGATCCCGCTGTCCTACATCCCAGGCTGGGGCTGCATGGAGGGCAGCAGGGGAAACCTGCCCCCCAGCACAAGGAGCCCAGGGCTGGCTGGGGTGGGGAGGCAGCTGCACAGAGAGGGGACAGCCCACACATGAAGGATACCCAGCCTCGCTGCCGAAGGGCGGCTGTAGGATCAGCACACAGCTCGGGAAAGGAGCTTAGCAAGGATTAGCAAGAGATGGGAAGATGGAGGAGCAGAGCAAGAGCGTGCCGAGGGGCTGGCAGGAGCTGGGTCTTGTCAGGCAGCACATGCCACCGACCAGGGCTCGGCATGTCAGCGCCTGGCCCCCGCACCCGTTATCTGCAGCTCCAACCATCCACTTGTTGCTTCTCTCCTTTAAAAGGCACCCGAGTCCCTGTCCTTATCAGGCACAGCCGATAGCACTGTCATGCCTGCAATAAACAGGTTTACAGATATCCCACTTGTCCTTGCAACCTGGCATGGATGTCCCCATTGTCCCTGTGACCCCTTCCCAAGATGCTGTAGCTGCCAGCCTGCCCAGGGCCAGTGAGCATCCCAGCAGGCTGCAGGCAGATGCCAAGGATGCAGACACTTGGTGTGGAGCACATGAACCTCCACGGAGCAGTCATGTGACCTCCATGAGGCAGGATTACAGTACTCCAACTCCAAAAAGGCAGGAAAACAGCTGGAGAGACCAGCACTCAAACCCCTGGCACAGCTGGGCAATGTGGTGGGACTGCAGTGGGGAGGCTGTGCCAAGAGTGGCCAGGTGTAGGGGCAGCTGGCAGGAGTGGCTCTTCCCCAGCTTTTCCAGGGGAAGGGAATGGTGTCCCAGGGAACAGACTGTGCTCAGAGCCAGGCTTCAGTGGCAAAGTTCAACTCAGGGCAGTTTGTCATTAAGCCCTCCCAGTCCCACGGTCCCTCCTGGACGTGCTGTAGCCAGAGGTCAGGCCAGCCATGGTTGCAACACAGCTCTGGGGGCTGGCACAGAACAGGGAAAAATGTGCACAGTGGCTGCCCAGTGTTCACTGTCTGTGTCCCACGTGCACACCCACCTCCAGACATGTCTCTCAGCGAGCTCCTGGGGTAGGGATGGGGCTGCACACACATAATCCAGCACCTCCTAAGTGCTGCAATATCTCCATGGCACCCTCTTCTCCTTCAGCATCACAAGAGGGAAGACCCACCCATTGGGATGCGTATGCTCCCAGTTCCTACCAGACGTTATGGGACATGGGATGCAGGGAAAGGAGCGTGCAAACACGCCTGGCTTGGCTCTCTATCCACACACTCCACACACTCCCCTCTCGCGTGTCCCGCCCAGGGGCAGCCAAGACGCAGGCAGGGGGAACAGACTCGCTCCTGCTCAGATGGAAAATCTCTGAACAAGCACAACTTGGCTGAAACCCTCCTGGAAGGACCTGTAAATCTGCTCGCTGTGACGCTGCCAGCATCCCACGGAGCACTGGATCCAGGTGGAGAGTCCCCTTGCAGGCAGGAAGGGAGGAAACTGTCTGAAGAAAGATGCTGAATTTATGTTATTTATACTTGCTCCAGGAATGTGGTGAATGAACTTTTTGCAAAGCCCAGGGCAGGAATCAAGTGTGCTTCAACCCTGACCTGGCCTGACTTTCTTCCATGCTGAAGAGGAGGTGGAGACAAGCCTGCGGCACCACAAGCCATCTGAATTTACAGCGTGCCTTTTCTTGCAGCAGCCTTCCTCCACCTGCATGGATAAAACATGATCATCAGAGACTGTCTTTCACCAGGTTTCAAAGGTGGCCCAGCAGGGCAAAACCCTTTCTGTCAGTACCCAGGAAGGGAAGAGAGGGCAGCAGGGACATTGGGGACCATGGGCCATGCTAGTCTCCTCCCTTGAGGAGGACAATAAAGACATGCTCAAGACACATGCCCAAGACATGTTTATATCCTGAAGATGGGGTTCACAGCAGATCCCATCACTGTTGGCTCTTGCAGACTCACCTAGAAAAGCACTGACTAGAAAGTACATTTACAGGAAAACCCCCAAAGAAACGCTTGCCAGTTAGAGAAGACTGTCATGCCTTGACTTGCCTTTCCACAGCAATCTCTTCTTTCTCCCAATAAAGCTGCTGCCAAAGCTTATTTGGGTTAATGATGTTTTTAAGCCTGTGCCCTCTGATGGATTAAGAAAACCAGAAAAGATGCAGGGTCCAGTTTCTGTAACTGTGTCAAACCCTTTCTTCTTCCAGGCAGTCAAAATCTGTAGGATTTTATTTGTGCTCTTCCCAGGAATCCCCCAGGCTGGCACACCTCCCATACCAGTGCTCATGCCCATGTCCCCGTGTGAGCAGGTAAGTGTCCCATCCTCCCACAGCAGTGGGAAGCAGCTCCACCGTGACACAAGCCGCCCATCCAAAAGAGCCTCTCCCTCTTCCCAAGGTCTGGCTTGTGTAACACTTGCACCGAGAGCCAGAGCCCGCAGCAGAGCTGGCACCAGCTCCAAATTTCCATTTCAAAAGAAATTTCAGCGTGTATTTTGCTTTACAACTCTCCAGTAGTGTCCCAGTTACAGCCCTCCTCCCACAGCAGGAATGCCAGGTTCAGAATTGTTAGTTTTGGTCATGCTTTGCTTTTTTGCACGCTGTTTAAACGGTGCTGATACAGTCAGGGCGCTGCCTTCATGGTACAGCAGCAAAAGCAGGGATCACAGGGAGCTGACGGGCTGGTAAAATGCAAAATGCAATGTTAAAAAAAAAGCTCCCAAATACCAAAGTTAACTTTACAAAAAAAAAAAAAAAAAATCAAAATCTGTAACAAAAGCATTTTTGCATAAAGTATTGTAAGAATGTTTGTATTTCTGTTTTGTTTTTAAAATACTTTCCTGAGCAGCTTCCTGCTTTAAGCCTGTAAAATTTTAAGTGCAGTACTGAGTGTGGAGGCCAGCATGCTCCATCCACGTGAGCACGAAGCACAGCCTTCTCCAAGGGACTGGAGCTGAGCCTGTGACATATCTGCTCTCATGCCTGCAAGGCGGAAAGGCAAGTGAAGGATGGGGATGCCAGGGACACACAGCTAAAGGAAAATACCCAAATGGATGTGGCAAAACTTACTACGTCCTGGAGACACGTGCTGCTGCTCCAGGCGAGCACTTCCAAACTCCAGGCTCTGCATGAGGAGCTAATGCACCCAAGTGCCTGCCCAGCTCTCACTGCAGCTTCCAGCAGGATGTGTCCCCTACAGCCACAGGGGCTCTTCTGGAGGTGGAAACAGGGCAGAAGGGACACAGATAATGGGACAGTGCCCCAGCTGTATGAATGTTGTTTTATTTTTACAAGGCTCTAGTGCATGAGGGTGAATAACCAAAGGCAATTCCTGCAGCAACAGCACATGAATGCGAGTACAGGAGAGGCTGGTACAGGAGAGGCTCAGTGACAGCAGCCAGCTTAAGAGACTGACGCCTCAGGCTTGGATAGGTCAGTGGCAGGACCCACCACTCATGCACTTCCCAAGAGCCAGCAATCTCCTTCGGTTGCTAAAGGTATCTTCCAACCCCTCCTCCCAAGCTGGCACAAACATAAGGCAGTGGAGTCTGCTGCTGCACGCCAAAATCCAGCATCCCTATTGAAGGACACACAAGGATCCTTCAAAGTCAGGGCAGCACAGGACATGCTCTCTCCTTGCCTGGACTGGTTCCCAGAGCAACCTCTGGAGCTGCTCCAAGAAAGCTTTTAAGCTGTTGGAAACTGCAGAGCTGGCACCCCCAAGTGGTTCCTGAGCTCTCGGTGCAGCCGGAGCCGTTTCAATAGTTCATCCACCGGGAATGACTCCAGCACCCCGGGGTGTCGGAGCTCCCCCAGCCTCAGGCAGAGCACAGCCCTCTCCTACCACGGAGGCATCGGCTCCAGATCCCACCACAGAGGGGCTGAAGCCAACTTGGACATGGAGATTTGCAGAGATGTATTCCGATTTCATTTTGATACAGGAAGGAATCCCTATGAGAGCTTTCCCTGACAGAGAAAAGCGTTACAAAACCTTCCTGTGATGGCAATGTTTCTTACATAGGATTAATCCTAAAGATTGATGGAGACAAAGTAAACTTTTGCAGCATTGCCCTGGAGGCTTTTGGTCTCATAAGCTTGTGCCCTTCCTGATTAGCATATCCTTCAAGAATGGCCTTCCCATTCCACTTCTAAGTTATGCACAGGAAAACATGACCAGTTGTATAGGATACACTTATAATTGCCAAGTTGCACAGCTACTCACAGCCACGGAGTAAATCCCAAGCAGCAAATGAGACCAAACATGGAGCCTGTGCTGCTCATCCTAGCAAGGACTGGACAGAGCAATGCAGAATTACAGAACTGCCCCTGGGTTGGGTTGCTGACCCCCCGGGATTCCCTCTGCCTCATGCCAGAGTCATGCCCTGAGCAGTAGGACACATGAGCCTCTGTGGACAAAAGGCTCATTCAGAGCCCCAGCACTGCATCTGCTGCCACGTTTCAGGAGGAGGAGGGAGACGCTGAGCAGGGAGCCTGAACCGCTGGAAATGTTTAAACTGCATGTAGGGGGAATCAAGCTATGACTGACTCTTGCCCTGTACAACGTAATGGCACCAGTGGCACAAACACTGGAGAGCAGAAAACCCAGAGCACATTCCCCCAGAATGGGAAGGCTGAGGTGCCCCACAGGGCACTAGGCAGATGGCCCCCAAGCTGCAGCGGCTACTTCAGAAGAGACAAAAAGCAGATGTTTCACAAAAGCTCACTTTCCAGGTTTATTAAGTAAAGTTAACTGAATTGTTTTCATTTTGTGGGGATTCCTTTCCGTCTAACCCAGCAGGTTAGCAGAGTTGCACAGAATCACGGTTGGACTGTGATAACCCAAATACAACTTTGGCTCATCTCACCGCTGACACATATGGAATGACTTGGGGGTTATTACATGCTGTGTCTGCTTGAGGCAGGTACATGTACAGATCAGCACAAGTTGCAAATGATAGTTTACATCCTTTCAAAACCGAGCAGGGCATTCAGCAAATGCACTGCCATGAGAAGACATATGAAAAAGAAATGATACAGACTTGCAAATACATAAGAAGTTCAAGAGATGCAAGAAACCTCAAACACAAGAAATGTCAAGGGGGAAAAAAACACTTAATTTCAGACACAATGTATTCAAATGAAAACCCAGCTGTAATTTAAAGTCCCTTCAAAATGGGAAACATACAGTAACGCAATTAAAGAGAAACCAGGTCTCATCCTGGGAAATATGTGTCCAAAAGCACTGATGCACAAACAGGTTCAGAGTTCTAAGCAAAATGTCCCTGGGCATTGGTGTACTTGACTCTTGGAGCCAGAGCAAAGCAATTCATTACACTTGATGGGCCTACTGCTGGCTCTTGGTGGCCTAACAGCACGTAGGATTCCAGGTGTCATAGAGAAGGCAGCACACAAACCGCTGGTTACTGGGAGAAATGCCACAGGCCACGTCTCCCAGGGAGCAACTACAGTAAGGACACCTAATTCTGGTAGCCTGGCCTCCACTGCACACAATGTTAGTGTAATGTTCTGCAAGGTTCTTCAGTTCTTAGCTCACTCCTTTCTCAGCCTGAGTTGGTTCTGTCTTGTGCATGAGCACAACTGGCTGTGCAAAATTATCCAAAAAATAGAAGGGACAGGACCAAAGAAAACTGGCTGAACCTGGGGCTGGCTTTCAGCTCCTATTTTCAAATATCAGTTAAAGGTCGGAAATTTATCTACAAAAGAAATAATATAAATGAAATAAAAAAATGGCACCGTCCACAAAATTAAAAAAAAAAAAGAAAAGAAAAATCTTACAACACAGCCTCGTAAAAATGGCTTTGCAACGAGAGCTCAGTCACAAAATGAAGGGTTCTAGCTCTTCGTACATCGGAAGAGGAAACAAAGCTAAAAAGTACTAGTCCACATTCTCTTAATAAGTTAAACTTACTTTCCCTCCCCCATCTACAAAAGGGGTAGAAGCAAAAGGGAAAAGAGGCTACCAAAAATTAAAAAAAAAAAAAAGGGGAAAAAAAAAGAAAAAAATGAAAAAAAAAAAGAGGAAAGGAGAGAGCATGAAAGAGAGAGAGAAAGAGAGAGAGAGAGCAGTCTGTGGTCAGAGGCTCAGAGCAGGGCTGAGTTCCTTTTAAGGGTTTAAAAGATGCAAAACAGTTCCTCAAAAGTTCCCTCTCTTCAACAGTTAGTTCAATGCTGTAGCCATAGAAACTCAAGTAGATATTGGAGGAGAGATTCTTCCAGGCAGATCCACGGCCATCCGGAGGCTGCTCAGCGTGTGTTAATCCTCGATGATTATGGGTTCATCATTCATGGGCTGGCGGAGCTGCACTGCCTGGATGGGCCGGAGGATAACAGGCTTGTAAGGGCGTCTGGCGGCTCGCTTGGCTTCGGAGGAGGAAAGCAGCTTGCGGATTTTCCTGCAGACAGTAAGGAAGAAAGGATGGGATTACAGAGACTGGACACTAAGGCAGTGCAGGTTTCTCCATTTCTCCAAGGGAAACCAGGCCTGCACATGCAGAGGCTGGTCACTAATGGGGTGGGCTGACACTGGTTCTTTCTGTGATGTCTTCCCTAGAAAACTTATGTTTTCTGATTATAAACCTTGCGATGATGAGGAAATTCCATTCTCTGTTCCAGAATCCTTCTCCTGCAAAGGAGAAGGCATCCTGGTTTAATCTTGTAGGACCAGGGTCTACTGCTGTGAATACAACATGTGAAATAGCTGGGACAGCCAGTTTCTATACCACTGATTCATTCTGAATTTATTTTCATCAGGTGGACATGCTGGAAGCAGCTTCGTGTGAATTCACAAAGCCAAGTTACAACCAAACCCTCTTCTGGCAATGCTGGCCACTTCCCACCTGCTGGTGCAGAGCACTCTGACATTCCCCAGCCCTGGGCAGAAGCACACAGCTCCTGGAAACCCATCACAGCACAACACCTGCTCTCCCATGGAGCTACATCCCAAGGCTGAGCTGTGTAGGGGAGCTCCATGATGGCCACTAACCAGGGAATCAATACTGGAGCCTTTCCCCCCACACTGGGAACACTAACAAGGTGCCTCACCCTCTTATTTCTTCCACACTGCATTTGCCCAACCCAGGAATGGGCAATATTCACATCTTACATTTGTTAAGGATCTTCCTATATGTTACAAGACTGGCAACAAGTCTTATCAGATGCAGGAAGCAGCTTTGCATATGGAGAGCAAGCAAAAGAGAGAGAGAGAAGGGAGAGAAGACACACCAAAGTTTTAAAATTACCAAAATAATTTAGAGAGACAACACAGAATGATTGCTTGTTTCTTTCTGTTAATACCAGACTGAAAGCTAAAGGAAGTATCCTAAAAAAACCCCAATCAAAACAAAGAAAACTCAAAACCAATGAAAAACATACTATGTAATGAGAAGGAGGAATTTTTACAGAGGATGTTGTGGTGGTCAAAGGCCCACAGAGATTAGAGAGGAAAGTAATAAACACTCACAAGAGTGGTGCACCAGTATCCACT
The DNA here is from genome assembly GCA_035221455.1 of Xenops minutus. Taxonomy (NCBI): domain Eukaryota; kingdom Metazoa; phylum Chordata; class Aves; order Passeriformes; family Furnariidae; genus Xenops; species Xenops minutus. The sequence goes on along the minus strand of JAWWEE010000004.1, from coordinate 30,487,624 downwards.
ATGCACAGCCTTGAGCTCAGGAACTGGGGCAACAAGGAGGGTCTGATAAGGCAGCACTGCCTTCCCTCACAAGCTCCTGATGGAATGAGTGTTTGGCTCACCATGAGAGACTTGACAAGAAGGGCTTTACAGTCCACATCTCAGCCATCTATTCCCTAGTTTCGGTTAGTGAACATTGTTGGGGCCAAACCCCCCTTTTGTTGCTTGTTGAGATTTATTTGGTCGTTTAGTTTTGGTTTATTTGTCAAGGGAAGAGATATATTCTTAGTGAGCTATGCCTATCACTGTGCTATTGCAAAGACAGAAACCATATCACGATTGCTGAAGAAAGCAGTCCTCCTCTCCTTTAAAACTTACCCTTAGCACCACCAAAACTGACAAATCACCAGCTTCAGCTGAAGATTTTGAATCAGCTCTTCACTTGTTTGGTTTCTTTTGCCCACTGAGCAGGATAAGTTGCTGCACAGCACTTACACACACACGACATATCTTTTGTTTGCCCAGTGTCCCTATTTCTCTTAAAAGTTGAAAGAACACAGGGAGAGAAGGGAACAAGGTGGCAAAACGATAGTGGGGGAGAAAAAAAATAAAATTTTGATGTAATGACTTTTCCAAGAATTGTTTGGCTGCATTTGATCTACTTTTAGCCAGCAGAGCAACTCGCAGCACCCCCGTGTGCTCCATTAGACACGCCACCATCTGAAACACGTCTTGCAGCAGTTCTGGATTCTGATCAGGTCACTCACTGCCTCCGCTTGCATAAGTTATAAATGCCAAGTTCCTTACTGTGAGGCTTGAATGACAAAACTTATGCCTTTCATTCGACCAACTTTTCAAACTGCTCCCTCAGAGCCACCCAGTTTTCCAGCACCATTCTCAACAGTGCTACACAAAAAGGAGAGGAGGGAGCATGTAAAACTTCAGGAAAGCCTGCTTTCTGTGACTGAGAACACAGCCTGACCCTCAGCTGGAGGATGATATGCAGATATTGCAGCTAGATTGATTGCTACAGAGCCAACACAAAGCTCAAATTGTTTCAGAGCTCACAAACAAGTCTTACATTCTTGACACTGGAATGCAGCAGATGGTTCAGGGAAAAGTTAGAGGTGAAATGCCCGACAGAAAACCCGTGCTGCTGACAGTGCTACAGCGCTCAGGCTTCCCTGCTCTTCAACAGGCTGCCAAAAATCTCCTTTCACCACTCATCAGTCAGCTAAGCAGCAAGGCTGTCAGACAAAGAAGACCTTTTTTTTATTTCTTTTCTTTCTATATTTTTAAATGGAAGATATAAGATCTTACTGAGCTGATGTCTATCACTGAACTACAATTTTCATTAGAGATGTGCTGGTTGCTGTGGGATTCATCTTTCTTGTCAGTCTGTGGTTCTGTAGGAGCAGGTGATTCTGAGTTGTTACAGTAAATTGTTGTCACGACCAGCACCCCACCTGATGAATATTCTCACTGTTCCATACAGGTCAAAGGGCAGGACCTTGTACTGACACATTGCTATCACACACCTGCAGTATTTCATGTGGGTTGAATGATGAAGATGTCAAGAAGTGTTTCGTGGATGTAGGATAATGAAAGAAGCCTTGAACATCTAAGGAGTGAATTAGAGACCATAAACACTGCATCTACAATGGCAGCCAGATCTGCAGGTCTGAAACAGGATTCCAGTACCTCTTTATCAGAGCAAGATGAGAACAGAAATAAGGAAACTGCTTCCCCTGCAAATTAAATACTTCTCTCACTTTATTTTCAACTATATATGGAATCCCACTGCTTTCTTTCACAGCATCTTGCAGGCACAGAAAGAAGGGAAAGACATGGTAAAGATGAGAGTTGGTGTGAAATGCACAGTGGCATTATAGAGGTGTCCATAGGATCAAGTTTGACAGAAAAATTTATTTCATGTTTCTTCTAAGTTCTTAGAGGGTGTTTCCTGCACTGAAATCTGATGATCCAATAGATCAGTGGTTAGTAACTTCAGTGTTACCAGTCTCAGCTTGTCTATGAAGCCCAGCTTTGGTACCAGGCCCACAGAATGGTCTCTTGACACCTGAAATGCTTTGCAGGCTAAGATGAGGTTGAGGATGTCAAGCCTCACTTCATGCTGAACAAATGAATACTCAGAGAAGTGCCAAATTTAGTAGTACTAGAAGAGACAAAGCACTGAAAACTCCTGACCTCCTCAGTCACTTCTAAGGGCTCAGACATCCAGTAATACCCAGATCCATCTCTGCAAGAAGCTGGAGAGAAAGGGGTTTCTCTGCTGTTGGGGCACCAATAGTGCAAGCGTTGATAACTCCAGGCTTCAGACCAAGACAAAATCCAGACAGCACCTCTGCTCTCAGGGAGGGTTGGAAAGCAGGGAAAGCTTTTTCCTGACCTTCAAGGTTACCCAGGTAAGAGGCATCAAGTTCTTGGGAGGAAACCACACACACCTATGTCTCTACCTTCTCACCACACCCAGGACCAACCCTCCCTTCCCAGGAGTAACAGTACTGGGAACACACACACAAAGGATTTGCATTAGGGATCAGGTCACATAGCTTCTACTAGTCTGCCAGCAGTCTGTAAACAGAGTTTAAAGTGAAACTCATGCAAGGAGTTTCTTTTACTATTTTTATCCTGTGGGCAGACCAACAAGAAGGACTAGCACAAGCAGTACCATCAAAGGAGGAAGATGGACACTGCAGGGCTAAATCTCACCACTACTACTGGCAAATATAAACCACCAAAGAAATGAGTCAACTCAGCCCATGGAAATCCTCTGTCCCTTGCAGATTTCAGTAGCCAGACACATGAGAAGATGTTGTGAGAGGTAACACAAGAGAGTTCAATATGCAAGAGGGCATGCAGAGTTCTGTGTATAGGAGGGTGTGCTCCTCAGCATCCCCCCTGAGCCAGGGGGTTCCAATCCTGTCCCACTGCCATGGGACCTCCAAGGACAGTGACGAGTCTGAACCAGGTGAACTTCCCACCTCAGTGTTCCTCTCCTTTGTGCTCATCTCTTACAGCAACTGCTGTGAAAGAAGAAGACTGCTCTCTCTGGAATGCAAGTGCATAATCAGGTATTTCCCAGCCTTTACTCACCTCAGCAGTGGCAGTGGTCTCTGCATTCAGTTTGTAGCAACAGATCTGCTGATGAGATGCCTGTCTAACCATATCAGCTGCAGCACCCACAAACCAAAAGGCCTCCCCTTAAACCCTCTGAAAGACTGCATTTCCTACCTGGTTTCTTCAGTGGCCATGTAAAAAACATCATCTGGTGCATCAATCCAGTTCATCCTCCTCCTTTTCACTGGAGGCATGGATCCACCACGAATTAATCGGACTTTTGTTGGGTATGATTTCCCATTGAGCAGCAAGTTTCGGCTTGGTCCCTAACGTGATACATAAAAAAGTACAGTTATGGACTGCAACAAACCTGCAGCAGCATGTGATAAGCACTCAAAGGAAAAGAGAATTAAACTTTTCATATCACTTGTTGAGAGTTTATGATAAATACTTCCCCTCCAGCCCAGGACTGAACACAGAATTCACATATAAGCAATTGTTCACAAGCAGTACAAGTTAGGCACCTTCAATATGCAATAGGACAGCAATACTCCAGCGACAAGACAAATAATAAATGGCAGGCATTACCAATAATCTGTTGCTTGTGTCTGAAAGTTGACGTCAAATTCAAAAGATGGAGCATAAGACTTAAGATTGTAGGTACTACCATAAATCTAGAGCAACTATTGATTTCAGGGAAGGAAATCTAGCTACAGAGCAAATCAAACACAAAAATCAGAATTTCGAGTCATTCTGCAGTACTAAACTTACCCATTATCCTTTTTGTTCTAGGGAGGTTAATATTTAATGAGGATAGTATAGAACTAAATATGTTGTTGAAAACAAATCTAGCACACACAGCTTAGCAGCTTTCATCATAAAATCCTTCTAGCATTGAACAACACAGATTTCCCAGAACATTTGCTTTGCGAATGAACACAGGCATCGTTTTCCAGACCCACAGTAACCCCCCGTCGACCCAACTGGAAAAACATGAACTGTTATTAAGAGAGGTGCAGAGGAAAGGGAGACAAAGTGTTAAGCTTCTCAAATGCAGTTGTCCTTGATCACTGAAGTCCAGTTCTGCTGCCCCTCTTCCTGCTGATTACCACATTGAGAAATCCCACTGAAATCAGTAACACTGAACAGTCAGGAAAGATGCAAAATGAAGGCCCAGAAAACTTGATATGCATAAATTAAAGCTGGTCAGAAAATGTCCTGGTATAAATTTAATTCTAGTATTTCACAGGCCATTATCCGACGTCAGACTGTCTCTAGAGATGCACCAAGGCTTCCCCTTCTGCCCACGAAATGGGAAACAGCATGGAAGTGAGAGATGTCTGCACTGGGAGATCCACCTCAAAAGAAATGGTGGGGACATGAGGTGTTCAAATCTTAAAGTATCAGGTCATTGCAAAAGCTCAACCAAATTTTAACACCTTGACTTAGAAAGGGAAGACTTTAGTCTGACAACCAAGGGAAAAAACCCCCAACAAAACTCTGCATCTATTTCATTTTTTATCTGAAAATAAAAAATGATAGATGACTTTTCTTTGACCAGCCTTAATCAACTGCTCTAGCAAGATCTGCTTCCTGTAGAACATGTGGGCTTTAGAGCTAAACAAACAAAATCCCACCTTTTAAAATTCTAAGCTCTTTAAAACTGTTGCATACAAGTGTAATAACAATTTAATTTCTTAGTTGCCCAGCCCCATGTGAAACAAAAGACAACTCTGGCACCACAGCAGACCACAGAAATACTTCAACAATCGCTTTTAGATTTGGCATTTGTTAAGGAAAAGGTTTCAAATAAAAGCTTTTCTGGTGGCTTTCCCCTCCCCCCCTTTCCAGGTTTCTCTAAGAAAATCCTTTTGCTAAGGTTGCGAAGGATATTTTCTTCACATGTGCAACATATACAGGAGTACAACTCTGGAAAAGTTCTTGGAAATACCTAGAAAGGGCACCCCTGTGCTTCCAGGTTGCCTTTTCACTACCTGCACAGTGAAATCTGTTTCAAATTACATATCCTGAAATGTGGAGCTTTTATTTTTCACTCAGTAGCACATTTTATCAGGTAACCAGAAATCAAGGTGGTTCTGGGGGTTTCACCCTAAAACACCTAAAAAGTATTAGGTCATCACAGATTTCTCCCACTGCTCTGAGTTGGTTTATTCATCAGACACAAACACATAGCCAGTCTCCTCAGTGACAAAAAATTAGGCTGAATTCACGGAGGAATAAAATGTAACACTTTGGATCAAGGAACAAACCAAAGGAGTGCTTGCTTTATTATTACAAGCAGCCTGGCATGCTCAAGTTGTAGCCTCTCCTCAGAACACTGCACGCTATCCCAGAACACTGCCAGATTTAATAACTCCTGTGATTGCTGTTCAGTGACCACCAGCCACACCTGCTGCTGACTGACCCGTGTCACAGGGGCCCTGCTGATGCTAATGCATTGTGGCAGCTCAGCTAAGGAGGCAAACTCCACTTTATCAACGTGAGAAAATCGTTTGGGAGGGGGAGGAATTATGCTTGAAGTTGTCACCCATAAGCCACGTGGAAGGGGCAAAAGGGGTGCACAGCCTTTGCACTGGCCCCTTCACACTGGGGTGAATTTCACAAGAAAGCATTTTGCCAGAGACATCAATGAGACTGGCTATTTGCTTCTGTCCTTTGATTAAACTCAGCACAACAGATGAAAGGCTAGGAATGATTTTTACTCAAAAAACAAAACAAAAAAAGAACGTAAAATACAAGCATACTCAGCAGACAACTTGCACACCAACTTCCGAAAGAAATAGTTAAAAAAACTGTTTTCCAACCCTTCCATCATTTAAACCTTTCTCCTTCAGGGAAACACATTCCACCTAGAAACACATCCCAGAACTTTGCTGTAAACAGCCACTCAGTTTCTGCATGAGCAGAAACAAAACGTTCTGTTCAAAATAGGATCTCATTTGTAGATAAACAGATAGATAGATCTGAGGTTTAAATTGCATTTAACCACTTGGTTATTTCATATGCCCCAAAATAATAATTTTTTTTAATTTTTCAGTTAATTGGGAAATGTGACCAGCTGCAAACAGCAAAGGTGGAAGTGAGCACTACGGTTTAATGGGGTGTTCTATCTAGCACGGGTTAATAATTCTTTTCCCTGTTTTGGTTAAATGAACATTCTCTTACCATTTGTCTGGTTTGTCCGTGGTTAGGCAGACCTAACAAACAGGAAAGAGAATAGAGCTGGTAAGACCATTGCTTTTCCAAGACAGAAAAAAGTACAAAATCAAAACACACGCAGCTATGATTGCAACTGTGTTGTTTTGCTACGACTACAGTTGTCTATGGAACTAACTTCTCCCATCCTAGAAAAGTAACTGAGAAAAGAGCTTCCTTAACAACATGGATTGAAGAGCAGAGGCCCCAGGTTACAAACACGTTCCGTTCGCTCAGTCTTTTCTCTGTTTACTCACGCCTTCAAACTACCACTAAAAGTACACCTCATCTTTCAGATCCAAGGTTTTCTGCAAGTCTTGGGAAAAATCTGACGTTCTGTTTTACTTTGAGGAATTTAGTGACGTCAAGAAGGAGAAAGTGGAAGGCATTATTCACTGTCAAGACAGCAACAAACAGAATCTTTCCTATCCTCCTTGGGTCCCCTGGGAGCCCCTTGGCTCCGACGTCAGCTACAAGCTGTTAACAAACAGAGCGTATCTGCCGAACCTACCACAAGTAAATAATTCCACAGGCGTAGCTCCATCAGTCACAGAGCACAGTGACTCCAGCTACCACAAAGCCCTTCCCCAGCAACACAAACAGCACCCTGCAGCACCGAGCACAACAACCTGGTCTGACCAGGTGCTTTGCTGCTCTACCAGGTGCCCCATCACACTGCCAGAGTGCAGGTACTGTACTTTACAGACACGAGACCCTGCAGGACACACAAAGGTCTTGGGATTTAGGAGAATGATGTGTTGCTGTAAGGCAGCACGGCATGGCACCATTTAGTTTTCTAAGATGCATGCTCTCAGAAAACAGCATTTCATTAATATCTGTGCACCAAACCATCTTCCTCATCCCCCTCTGTCTGAGAGCCAAAACGTCAGTACATCAAATCCAACAGGTACTACAGGACAGGCATTAGCAAATACTGTCACTGGCTGCAGAAGGTACGACTATGGATTCTGCATTCACATTCATGACAAGCTTCCCAGCTTGACCTTTGAACCTTCCCACTGCTAGTTTGTTAAGCTGTGATGAAAGAGCAAAACTTTTCAAAGAATCCAGCAAAAATGAACTTTTACAGCTCATGGTCTGTATTCCAGCAGGTTCCTTGAGGTTCTCCTTGGTAAAACCAAACACACTCCTTGCAACAAGTATGACAGGAAACACAGGGCACAGTAAAGTATCAGGAGGGAGGAAGGCAGAACAGGGGACATTTTCTGAGCGCTGGGCATCACAACACCACATTAAAATCAATAGTTTGCATCAAGTGTATTTTCCATTCTGTGTAGCTGCATGCTGTCAGCTACCCCAAATGTGAAGACACATGGTTTCAGTTTTTGCTGCATTTTTGTGCCTAAGTATCCACAGAGATGAAGTAATTGCCAAAAAGATTTGCATCAAATCTGTAGGACAGACGTACCAGGCACCAAGTAAGAAGACCAGTAACAACCTTTGGATGTTGACAAAGGCAATGTAGGCGCCAGATAATCATTCCTTTTTACATGGGAGCAGCAATTGCATCCAAAACACAGCTGTGAGCAGCCGTTTGAGATGGATGGACAAAGAGCTCCACGGATGCTGGGAAACAGCACAGCCAGCAGGATGCAACCAGAATCTGTCAGCTTCAGAGCTAAGCTCCAGCACTTGTATTTCCCCCTCCCATGACTTAAAAAATAATGTTTCCCTCCATTCACAGGAGTTCCGAGAGATGTAAATCAACTGATTCTTGTCCCTGGATTGAAGCCACACATTTTGTTTTAACCATAATTCAGATCAGTTCTTGTCTTGTACTAAGAACATTCCTTATGCCAGAGAAGACTGGCCTACAGGAGCAGCTGATACATGGCTGCTGTGATGACTACTGCTGCATGTATGACAGCAAATAGTGCGATTACCAGACAACACAATTAACCCAGAACACTCCATGGTGAGAAAAGGATTTGCCAATGCAAACTGAGCAGAACTGCTGCTTCCTCTGAGCCCTCAAACATCACAGCAGCAGTGCTAACAACAGGGACACACCTCACCCCCAACCTGCCATTTCTAGGACAAAGCTGCCCATGACAACTTTTTGCTCCAGTAAAACAGGACATAAACCAAAGCTACAGTTTCAATACAATTTATACTCTTGCTATCACAGCAGTAAGGTATCAATTAGCATATTAATCTTAGTGAATTAATCTGTGAATTTTCCCTTTAGTCACGTTTTGATAACAGAAGTTTGAAGGAATGAAAACAGGCACTAAAAAGGTGTTATTCAGTTTGCAATTTAAAAAAAATCACAATAAAAGCATATGCAGCCAAAGCACTGCTGTTAAATGAGCAACTTTTATGCACAATCATCACTGAAGAGATGCAGAGAGACAGCACATCTGTAACCCACTGCAGAACAGCTGGCAAGTCAACAGGATGCATCTGTACTGCAAACAATGGATTCTCACCCAAAAGTTTTTGGTGGATTCTGTGTGAGAGATGAAGTCTGTGAGACAGGTACTCTACAAACTAAACCAATCCTCTGTGTCTGAATGAGCAGGGTACAGACAGGTAACTCATGTCAAACTCAGACCTGCCCCTTGTGCCTGTTCCATTTTCACAGATCAAGGTTTGGGAGGGAGACGTCTCACACACGTGCATCCACAAGCAGGTTAAAAATAAGACAGCATAGGAATTTAAATCAGAAACAAAATACAACAGTTCTGGCAGCTCCTTTCCAAGAAAAAAAACCTGTCCAACTTCATTTTATAGAGGAATGTCTAGAGAAACCACAGGGTAGAAAGTGTGATTATTCCTTTTGATGATCTAAGGTCCAGCTGCTTGAATTTACACAGCTCCACTTCAGAAACAACACTGACCTCCTCCAAATGGCACAGAAATAGACAAACAACAAAAAGAGGTGCTTTCAGGATTGACCAAACCTTTAAAACCAAAAAGAGTAAAGGCCTACAACGATGAATCTAAGCAGGTCTTCTACTCTTTTGCAGCCAAAGAAATTGAAATATACTCTGAGAACTCCAGATTAAATGCTGGAGGTTTTTTTCCATAGCACTGAAAAGAACCCAAAGCCCTAGAAAATCTCCTGCCATCCAATTCCTCCTGCCAGTCTCTGAAGAGGAAGTTCCAGAGGAAAAAATGAAGACAAAGTAAATTGAAGATACACCTCCAGAGAATTATAAATGTCCTTTGACACAGATCATTCTACATGGTCACTGAAAATGGCAATAAAACACTTAAACCCTGTACAGAGATTAACTGACACCCTCAGAGCATGTTTCCACTCCCCACAACTCAGTGCCAAAGACCTCAGAACTGTTCAAGCGTAAGCACAATCACAGAAATTTTGGCTGAAAACCAGTCCCACAGGTTACTGTGCCCTAATGATTCTTTCTTCTTGAAGTATCAAAGCTGCAGATGAATACACTTTCGCCTAAAGAAGCACAGGTGGGGAAGTACTACCATAAACAGCAACACAAATCTGTTACTGCTGGGAAACCACCTCTCAGTCAACAAACCTGTTCCCTTTCTAACCCTCTCATTTCATTTGAATCTCATGCTTTAAGATTTGTTTAAAATAAAATTTTGAATGAGAGAATACCTAAACTTCCAGCAGCAACTAGAGCACCACCCCACCCCAACAGGGTGCTGCAGTAGGGGATAGCTGGCACCCAACAACATCAGGAGGAGTGGGGGAATCTAATTTCCCAATGGAAAGCAAACCAGCACATCTGGTCCCACTGGAAGCCTGACACTAGACATGCTCTTTGCTGATCCAGTCCTGACCCCTGCAACTCAAGAGAGAGAACCTCAGCATCTCAATGGCAACACACAAAAATCACTCCCACTGCTCAGTTTCTGCCTGCTTTTTTGCCAGCACCACATGATACACAACTGCCATTTCGAGAAGCAGGAAACCCTAAACCCTCAGCAGGGTGCCCAACACAGGCTGCAGTGCAGGGATGTTCCCATGCAGGCACTACAGCAAGCTTCAAGAAGCTGAAGCACGGACAATTTGCTGCTTGGGAAGAAACCTTCCAGTGCTTTTCCATGTGTGAACACAGAACACTGTTGCTGCATATTTACAATCCATTTCATAGATTGACACAAGTCTGTACAGGTACCAAGGAGGAAGAGTAGCCCAGCTTGCAGCCACTGGACACAACTTGGAGTTGTTAAATTTATATTTACTCAGTTACTAACTCGTCTTCAGTGTCTCCACCACACACAAAAATGTAGGTCCTTCATCAAGCAATTAGAGTCAGATGGCATTGTGTTTTTACCTTCTGTTTACCAATGAGAAGTATCATGCAGACCATGCAATGTACAGTAAGATTCATAAGCACATCTCCAGTCACAATGAACGGAGAGAATTTCACACACACTCTCACAATCAGCAACTCTACTCCACTAAAATACATTGCTTTCAAAAATCCATACACTCTTTATATGCATTTTCCTTTTCCAAAAGGAACCCTCCTGGTGGGATTCCATCCTTCCCAGCAGTAACAAGAACATCAACAGTATCACATTTGTGAGCAAGCTAGAAAAAAATAAAAATAAAAATTCATGCATAAACAGGGCTTTCAATTCCAGGTTACTGGTTCACTTGAGGCAGTCTCAGTGTGTTGATGTATACACACATACACTTTTTGCAAGCTTGCAAAAACACTTTAGCACCCCTTCCTTTCTTGTAACTACCAGGAGTGCGTTATCACTGTGAGCAGATCGAGCGTCCACCTTCTAACAATCAGAGGCTACAAATGTTCAGGAATGCAAGTGCAATAAGCAGAACAAAGCAAAAATTGCACCAAACATCTAGACTAACATTTTCTTCAAATTCTGTTGTACATAAAAACAATGTTAAAATTGCAATTTACTTACCTAAGTAAGTTCCTACCAAGATTGGCAAAAGAAAAGGAAAAAAGAGATTTAAGGTTAAAAAGGGGAAAGATTGATGTAGTTCAGAATACAGCCCAGCCCCATGCAACAAATAGAGAAATACAGACTGCTTTGGTCGTAATGAAACAAAGAAGTGATCACAGTTCTCTGTTGGACAGATAAACCCCAGACAACATTAAACACACAATAACTCCAAAAGAGAGATTTTGCAGAAGAGCGGCTTTAATTTTGGACAAGTCTGTTACTCACCTCCTTCCACTAACCCCTGCACATTAACCTCTTTGGATTTGTACAGCACTTCCTAAAATGCTTGGTCTGACTGTTCACACTAATTTGCTGTAACCACAGTGTCTCACAGATGATGTGTGTGCTCATTCAAAGCTGTATCTCCTGCTACAAGTACTTCAAGGACCCTGCTAGCACTTTCTGGATAGCAACATCCAACCCCAGTGAGTCAGCAGCTACCCTTGGACAAGTGTGTTGAGAATGGAGAGCTGCCATCTGTCCCAGGTTGAGTCAATCAGTGCTAGACACCTGCATTTCAAAATATATCCTGCCTGGCTGTAACACACAAAGTGGTTAAAAAGAGGGAACAAAACCATGCACCTCACTGCTTTAGGATTTGCTGATCCAAGCTATGTAAACTAGAAAGCACTGAATTATTCACTGTTCTTAGAATCAGAAGCATTATACATCATATATATGTATATGTCTGTGTGTGCACATATATATATATGATATGTGTCACACAGGTAGATTCTACTCAGTTACAAATTCAGGCTTTGTACTATCCGGAAATTTGCAATTCTGCCCTTGTACTGTTACACGTTCATTTTCTCTCGTATTAATTACACCTGCTCTCTATCATGGCCTTGGGATATGCACCTGCCTCTCAACCAACATTTGCATCTTACTTCATTGCCATCACTCCTAAATGAAATGGTTCTCACTAGCTGATCCATAGAGCATGATGCCCATCTGCTGACTTCGTTTTCAGATCTTTATCCATAACACCAGAAGAAACTAAACACAGTATCATGGCTAAACTGAAGGCATGTGAAAAAAGTTCCACTTAACATCTGAATACAAAATCCTAAGTAAAATTCTCAAAAATAGTAAGTACTTTCATTAAATAATCTCAAGCAAGGAAGTTGCACGGGCACATGGTTCTTGAGGTATCCAAGAAAAGCACTTCAAGCAACTTGTCATTCTTCCCAGCTGTGCTGCTGCTGGCAAGAAACAGTCATTTCATTAAAAACACTGAACATTTTCCCTCTTGTCACTAGTCAGCACTACTGTTGTTCGAATATCAACAGTTAAAGCCAGGACTTTTCCCCAGTACCCCAGGTATTGCACTGGTCATTAGAGGACCAACACTTCCTGTAGTTTACAGTCATTCCTTAATGGGCAGATTTCCTTTGACTGGTTACCCTCTACTTTGGAAGGACAGCTGGGGCCATTGCTGATAAAAGCAGAATTTTAGTGCATTTTCTGCAAGGTCTAAGTCAGCTGGGAAAAAAAAAAAATTGGGATAATTCTGGTTGTCCACACAGCTGATGGTAGAAAACCTACTTTCTCATCTCGATAGCTGGTTTTGCTCAAGAACAGTTTTTCCACTGTCATGCTCATATCTTGATAACTGAACTAAAGCCATGCTAGGCTGATGAATGCTTCCAATTCTAAGAGTACATTCATGTTTCCCAAAAAGGAGGTGAGAAACAATGAAGCAGAACACATTAAATTGGATTGACAATCTATTTGGGTTTAGAAATCCCCAGTAGCAGAAGCAAGGAAGCAAGGTATTCCAACAGTTAATTAACCTCACTCAAAAATCTGCAGCTTGTTTCCAGCCAAAATTTTTCTACTGTACCTTCTGGCTACTGCAGCTCATTATTCCATTCCCAGCTAGACAAAAAGCCCTCTATTATTAGACTTCTGCTGCTCCTGTCAGCAGAGACAAACATCTACAACTTCCACTTTGATAAAAGCATTTTCCATTATACAGTGTATTTTCCAGTCCCTTCACCATTTTCATGGCTCTTCTATAAGCCCTCTCCAATTTTCAGCATTCGATCCACTACCATGTTATCAATGCAAGTTTGTTGCTGGGAAAAACCTTCCCTTTATTCCAGCTACTCATTCACATTCTCCCTCTTTCTGCCAATTTTAGAGTGCATGTGATGACCCTGAAAAACAAATTTGATTAGATGAAAGCTAACATGATGTAAAAGAGAGGGGAGAAAAATAAAAATCTAACAGTGCTCCCTCCCTTCCCCCAGTAGGAATTTGCACAGACAAGTATCATAGAGATCCCACATTGGATAGCTGTAAGGAATCAAGTAAACAGGTTCCAGAACATAAAACATCCTCTCTATCTCTCTAGAGGAAGTTTCATGGCAAAGATTGTGAGCCAAGCCCCAGAACATTAATGAAAAAGCAATAAATTAGTAATTTTTTAACATCTCACTGTATTTGACAGCTTAGGAGACTCCATGTACTTTTCATGCTCCAAAAATAGGATCCTGCAGCAATTTGTCCATGCTAATCTAATGTTGAAGGAGAACTGGGAAGGGCACTGTATGCCTAATGATGTCTCCAAGATGATTTAAAGAGGAGAAAAACAAAACAGATGAAGGACTATAGCCTTCTTTAAAAACAGAGTGAAGGTAGTAGAGAGACGAGATTAAGAGTCTCGGAATTCAGGCACTGGTCAAAACTCAAGATGTCTGGCCAGACAAATCATATTCAAAGCTTGAAAAAGTTCAGGTCTCAAGGATTGAGCAGAGATGAATCAAAAAAAGAAAAGTTAAAATTACTTAGCTGGTGTTACAGTAGCAAGAGGAAAAAAACAAGCAATTAAATAACAAAATTCTAAAGGAAAAATCTGAAGTACTCTTTAAAATTCAGCAATTACCATGCATAAACATGGCTCTTAATGCTTTACACTACGCAAAAATACAAGCTGCTACTTGGCTTGTTTCCTGCAAATAAATCTCTGGGTTATATACTGCTTTACAACCTGGCCATGAGGAAGCCTCACAAACTCATCACATGCCATCAGCTCAGCAACCAGACATAATTTACAATGTACATACTTCTCCTCTGATTATGGTAGTAATAACCCAGCACCAAAAGGTTTTTATCACCAGCAAAAAGACTTCAGCTAAAGCCCACCATGACAGCTGTCACCTGACACAGTGACCTGTCCAAACTGTAAGATGTCTTGCAGTTGCCACCAACACAGCACATCAGCAGGAAGCAGAGAAAAACCTGGATAACCCATGCAACATTGCAGTAGATTAACATCTCCTTGAAAACTATTTCAACACAGTGGACAGAGTGTCTTCCTGCACCCAGATTTGCACAGAAATAGTCTTTTCAGCCTCTGTGCAGTTGTTTGAACACCAGCTTTTCTTTGCAGTACACTCCTACAGGGACCTAAGCCAGTCTGTCACCGTGTATCACTAAGGGGAGAGAGAAACATCAACAACAAAGAAGCCCCCACAACTTCTCATAGTATCTATAAGAACTATGTAAATGCAGAATCTGATCAGTTCTAGTAATTCAGGTTTACTCTCATTAATCCCTTCCTTCTATTTTAGGTCAGCTATAATCCAAAGATCAGTTATTCTGGATAGATGGGTTTATTTCAATCCTTTTATACTAACACACTGGCTCCTAAATTCTGGTCAAAAAGCTTCATTGCTGTCATTATCATTCACCCCTTCTTCACAACAGTTTCAACTCATGGTCTTCCTCTTCCCTGACCTCCTCTCCCTTCCTACCAACAGCCCCCCTCCCCCAGATCAGTAAGCCTGTATTTCTTGCACAGCACAAGAAACCAGTGTTAGCCATGCCTACAGCCAGCAAGGCAACTGGGAACCTGTGCCAAAGGGCACTAACACACAAACTGGGACCAGGACAGAAAGAGATCCCCCAAACGTCTGCCATCTGTTTCTCTGTACCCAGCAGATCCTGATCCAAGTTCTTTGAACTTTGTTTCCTTGCAGGTGGTTCCCTTCCTTTCCTGTCTTGGCAAAGCTTCCAGCAACCCAGGGTCAGGAAATATTTCAGATGTCAAAACTGCAGTCTGGCAAGCATTTTACCTTCACAAATAAATCTCAACCAACAAGTTTAAGGTGAACTGCTCGCAAAAATATTAACACTCACTACATCAGCAGGTCAACAGATTGTGGGACTGAAGTGTACTCTTGTCTAGCAGTTACAGGAACAGGTAATACTGCAAGTATTGCAGTGGCTGGCTGAGAACAGACCAAGCAGGTACAGCAGAAGGTGCTCGAGGAGATCAGGCTCCTGCACAGCTACACACATCATCTTCAGGGAAACACGTATTCTGAGGAGCCTCACGTATTTTGAGGATTTCTCCAAAATCTCTTTGCAAACTGCTCCAGCAACAGTTATGACTGAAATGTATCTAATCAAATATGTATACCAGCAGACAGATATCTTAGAACACTAAAAAAAGAATCCTCCACTTCCAGAGAATTGTCTCAGGTTATGTCCAGTGCTCTATACAGAAAGAGCCTTCCTGAGAGAAGATCTGTTCTGCTTCCCTCCTTTGGGCCACAACATCTCTGAAGTTGAGAAGTGTGTCATCTGCTGAGTGACTCAGCAGTCCCCGTGCTGAGGGGGACATTTAGCAGGGAGCAGGAGGCATGCCCATAAGCAAATAGTCACTAGGAGCTGTGAAAATCCAATGAGCTACTCTTCAACTACATCCCTCATTACTGGAAAAAGCTTCCAAGGAAGCCAAACTGACCAAGGCAGCAGGGTTTTGTAATTCTTCCCAAAAGACAAATTACAAAGGACAAAAAAACTCAGGAACATGGCATCAAGGCATAAACTTCCAAAGAGGGCCAGAGAGTAGAACAATCACTGTCCTCAATGTTGTATTCTCCACATGCACTCATATATGCATGCATGTAACATATGCCATCCACTGCTTCAGCCATTAATCACAAAGCTTAACATCAGGGCATGCAGTGTTGGCCAGTTCATGGGAACACATAAGCTTAAGTTTTTGTGTTTGCCTGTCTCACAATGACATTTGTATAGCCTAACTATTCAAAATTGGTCTGTCCTAGTGGAGTTGGTGAAGTGACATCATATATACATTTCTTGCATTATGACAAACAAAAGCTTCTGAGGTCTATTCAGTACTCAGAACAGATTAATTTTTAATGAGTGGAAATTTTGAAAATCATTTTCTACCGCCAGCAGAGAACATGCAGTCTCTCACCAGTGAGACTGTCCACTCTCAGTGGAAACTACAGAGGCTTAAACTTGAAATTTGATGTAAATACTGAAATACTGTCTTCTATTTCTTCTGGTCAAAGTGAATTCAAATAGTTCAAGACATGTGAAACTTCGTTTTCTTTAAAGTCAGTGAAATAACACCTATTTTCAAACCAACCATCACAGCTTCCAGCAGTTTCACAGAACTGCTAGAAGGCTGCTCTGTCAACTTGAGGAATTAGGAACCAATTCTGAACACAGAACTTCGTGTCTTCAGTAGGGTTGTACGACTTGTCGCCTGCATGTGAAAAGCCTGAAAGGTGAGCAGCATAACCATGGGTGCAAGTGGTTACCCAAGGAACACTTAGACATCAACACAGAAGGTGCACACAGACTCATTAGCCACAAAGCACAGACAAGCCAGCAGATGAAACTAAAAATCACTCTCCTAGCATAAGCTGAGCGCAGCTTCAAGGTCTTACCCCTGCTAGGCATCAACAGGCGCTTCTTCATGTTGCCTGATAGAGCACAAGTGAACAGAAAAGAGAAAAACATCACATCAGCAACCTGAACAGCAGCAGTTTTAAAAGTTCTTAATGTTAAAATACAATCAGATATCAAATGTTTGAAATTATACTTCAGGTAAGCTACATATAAAGTTAAAATTAAAGGTAAAAATGAGAAAACCTCTCTAGCTCTCCCTCCCTGTTCAGAGTCACTTGCTCCAAGGCAGGAAAAAGTTTATGTCACGACAGATCTGGGTCCTCTGCCTCCCTCAGCTAAGCAGCAGCCTGCCCTTACTGTGGCCATGCAGCCCCTGGTAGCTTTGCTGAAAGCCAGGTGACCCACACATTAGAAAACCACCTGGGAACTGCACAGCTACAACCTACAGCTTAAAAAGCTGTGAACCTCAAAAGAAAAAGGAAACATCACTGGAAAAAGCTATTAAGCTATTCTTCATACTACTAATCTAAAAACTGAAGTTTCTCCTTCACTATCCCATCTGCAAGACTGGCCAAGGCAGGCAGAGTTCCACTAACGCAGCAACTTTATGTGCATGCACCTCCCAGGCAGTCCACATCATGTGTCTCACTCACCCAGGAGAGCTGGGACAGGTGACTTGTACAAAAGGAAAAAATAACCTCCCTCAAGAATAAGAAACTTGGAATTTATATAAAGCACTATGGATTTACATAATCTCCTTGTATACCGAAAGGACAGAAGAAAAAGTCTATAGAGATAACACACATATTGTGGAAAAATATTTACCATCCATTCCATTGTGTTGTTCATAACTTCTTTTTCCCAGGATAGTTGGGGACCCATTATTAATGACAGGAGTAAACTTAGCAGGAGTCAGATTGTTGAGAGAGCTGGACAAGCTCTTTGCAGGATCTGGTTTCGGAGGACATGGATGAGACTCTGTTGGAAAACAGCAAAATGGTATTTTTTTATTAGCAAAGACACTGGAATTATAAATCTGAAAACAACTTGCAAATTTCCAAGGTGATCAAGTATACCTTCCCTTAAACACAAATGATCTCAGTCAATAATTCTGACTTGAGATTGCTACTGATACAAAGCATATCCATGTATCTAGGAATTAACTGCTACTGAAGTTGTTAAAATCTTAAAATATCTAAAATAAGATTTGATAACAAAAGCATTTTGTATCTATTTCCGTAACACTGTTCTCCAACAATTCAGGATGATTTTGGGGGTGCAGCATACTAAAAGCCAGCTTTGGATGGCTATAAAACAACCCTAAACTCTGTGGAAATTACAATTTCGCCAGTTTTGCAAGGTTTATAGAAAATAAAATTTCCTAACCAGCCAAACAAGTGAGGATTCAAAGACTCACGAGTCTGAATTTAAGCTTTGGGTCAAGGCAGAGATGAAGCACACACTCTTCAACTGAAAAGATTTTTTTTAAAAGTCACAAGCAACAGTAATTGGGAGCTTAAACTGAGTTTTTCTCCTGCAGGCTCAAGAGCAGAGTGACATATAACCAAGTCCACTAAACACAACATCTCCAAAAATACATTCTTGCCAGTCTGCCAGCTTCTCTCAATTTCTATCATCCCCTCACTAACCCAATGGAGACCCTGATGCAGTGCAATGAAAACTCAGAATCTACTGCTTCATTCTGTACAACTATTAAAAGAAGGATTTTATCCAACAGCAAACTTCTCCCTTTATTGGCTTTCTTTTGCTGCACTCTAAGTATCCAAAGGTTTCTCCGTGTGTGTATCCCATTAGTATACAGCAGAAGTACAACACTCAACAGAGAAGCAGTAAATATTTAATACACCCTCAGCCTTACAATATCACATCAACAAAAACGTTCAAAGAAACCTAAAATCAGCTCCAGTGTTGCTTATAAAGCAATCCGTTTCCTTGCTAAGTTGGAAGCTTTCAAAGAGCCCCTGTCCAAGCCGGCTTTCTGCGGTTAGACTCGCATTTGGCTGCTGGAACAACCCGGGATGTGTCTTCAGGGTATCACCAGGAACACCAGGGAAAATGATTTTGCATTCATCTGGAGTCAACACTGGCACATCACGTAGCATCACTCTAGATGCTTCCAGCACCTAAAACTTACACCAGCACTGAGTACTCCCTCACAGATCAGCTGATGAGGTTCAAGTCCTCCACAGAATTGTAATAAAAATAATAATTAAAAAAAAACTTAAAAAAAAAAACAAGAGGAAAGTAAAGAACGGAAGTGTTGGTTCCTTGTCCAGTTTCAGCACAAAACAGCCAGCAACTGAGTCACAGTGCTGTTCTAAATCCAAGAGCATTATTGGAGGACCTGACTGTATGAACTACCTCCAGACAGCCCAAAAAGTGGACAACCAAATGTTCCCAAAATACCAGGGTTGTGTCTCTATTAGCAGATGGTAACTTGTCCTCACATACAACAGAAGCCACAGCAAACACATCCCTCCCTTCACTTTAAAAAGTTCCTGATACAGCTCATTGAGTTCAGAGTGGACTGTGGAACCACGAGGTCTGTCAGATTAAGCAGGAAAAAGAAAAAGGACAAGTTACTAGAAAGGTTTCCATGTTTTGTTTGTGGGGGAGTTTTGCCGTTGTTTTTTGTTTTGTTTTTTCATCCACAATGAGTATTTAAATCTAGAACCAAGTGGAAGAACCAGATGGTCAGCAGAATTGCCAGGAGGGTGTTTTCTATGGCTGGGAGCTTTTGCATTTAGTGGTGTTTGTTTTTTTTTAATACCTAAATACCGGAGTACTGCTTCTAAAGGCTTTCGAACCACTTGCTTTAATAGCAATGGGTTTTCTGATGCCTCAGGTAAACGTGCTGTGCCTGTAAAACACAGAAAAATAATTAGAGGGTGAAGACATTTAGATATTAGAGCAAAACCAAACAAGTAACTCCAGTGTCCTGAAAAAGCTTTTCCATTAAAATAAATTTTACAGATGGTAAGCATGTCTTGGCAGCAGGACACAAATGCAGGAGAACATGAATATATTAAAACAAAAAACTCATGAATTTTCAAAGTGATTTGCCTAGCCTACAATCAGGTAGAAGGCTCTGCAAGTATAGCTAGATTTTGTGAACCCACTAGCTACATGCAAGAGAGCATCTCAACAAGCTGGAACCCAAACTTGAGAGGAAAGGAGTCTCAAAGGGCTCCTTTGCAAGGAGGTCCCAGCTGCAGCACCACTCACATTCTGCTTTGATTGCTGCACTGTTAATAGGCAGATAGGGATGTCTTGCAGCGTGCCAAGGGCGC
Source organism: Xenops minutus (assembly GCA_035221455.1). Taxonomy (NCBI): domain Eukaryota; kingdom Metazoa; phylum Chordata; class Aves; order Passeriformes; family Furnariidae; genus Xenops; species Xenops minutus. The sequence goes on along the minus strand of JAWWEE010000004.1, from coordinate 30,467,435 downwards.
AAGATATCTCGACATAAACGTCTGGCAATTCTTGTCAGTTTTGTTGTATGGAGATAGAAAGCCTGTCGTGTCTTCATAGCAAACTTGGGACTCCCACTGTTTCGTACTGGCACCCCATGAGGACTCTAAAGAGAAAGAAAAATAAAAATGGTTTCTAAAAAAAATAATTAAGAAAGCATGATTTTAAAGAATATATTATAAAATCACCTCCAACTACAGATTCTCAGACATGAGAACAAGAGTGGTATCACAGATGAAAATATTTTCAGCCCAGTTATTTTTCATTTCCCAACTCTTATCCAAAATATCTCAAAGGATAACACAAAGGTAAACCTTTTCTCTTCAGAGGGAAGTTTTATTTCTGTGCTGTCCCGAGTTTTAAGGCAGGGATCCAAAAGCCAGACCTGAAGAAGTTACCTGGTGCTATCACATGATGCAGTGTTATAGAGTCAACAGAAAGACTCTCCAACTTTGGGTGCTTAGGGTTGCTCTGGATACGCAATGCAAACTCCTTATAATAAGCTTTTGTAAGGAGAAGAAAAGCAGGAAGAGCTGCATGATGAAAACATACACCACAAACTCACTTCCCAAAGCAAACAGACTGCATGAAGGAATGGTTTTGGCTCAAACTTACACGAATGTGTTTTAATTCTTACTCTGAACTCAATGAATGCACTCACAGATGTCAAATATTCACTGCATGTAACAATGAATACTACTGGTAGACAGTGACTACAGAGAGCCTAAGCAGTATCTCCTTCATGAAAAGCAACTAAATCAACCAACAAAATAACACAAGTAGTATCTTGTTATCTCAAACCCAACCACAGCTGAAAAACAGGAAGAAAATTCAGTTTGGGGAGAACAAGGCTTTCCCTTCTCTGACTATTTACATACTTTTTAATTAACAAACAAGAAGCATAACACTGATAAAACCTGGCAGTTATCTCAGCAATTAGGTGAGGCCTGGAAAGGATAGAGGTTAAACAAAAGAAATAGAAAGAGCATGATAGCAAAGAGTAGGAAAAAGGAAAGAAATTAGCCTAAACCCAAAGTTCAGAGTGTGCTATCCTCCTGTCCATGTGATGCAGTTACTTTTTCCAATAAGCTCCATGTCTGATGGTTCCAGATTAAACTTGACCAAATTCAGAAAAAAAAAATAAAATCAGAGAATTTTGGTTTTCAAATTAGAGGGAAAATTAAACATAAGCAGATCATACAATGCTTATTCAAACCTATCCAAAAAGCAGGCTTATTAGAAAAAAAATTGAACGAAGCAGTAAAACAAGATAAGGAATCTCTAAAAAGCCACTGGCTATTTGAGTTATCTGATTTTGAATATGCCTTGGGAAAGCAAACAGGTTTCAGGAAATAATTAATTCCTTTTTTGGAGAAAAAAAAAAAAGCTGTCCTCTTCCCCCTACAGCAAAAAACATAGAAACCAAATACCAGAAACACTGGCTGGCATTTCAGTTTTTCCCATCTCCATTAAGTCATCTCATGCATTTGACGGCTACTTTGCTAAACAAATGATGTGTGGGGCTTTTTGTTTCCCCTCAGGGCAGTACTTGGCAACAAATTACTTCTAGATGAAATTAAGGTGGCAACTTCTGCAAGACATGAAATACTAAACCCAAGAACAACAATGGAGGCTGAAGGCATTCTTTTGGCTGTTAAATATTTAAGAACAGTGAACAGCAAGTTAGATGTCATGACACTCAGCTTTCCAGGCAAGAGCACCACTCTGCTTTCTGGGTACCTACCAAATTATTGCGGTTTGGTCCTGGTCTCTCCCCATCTAACCGTGTTGGCATTTTCAAGCCACCATATTTCTTCCAGTAGGTCCAACAGGATGCACAGAGGCGACACTGCATGTTAGGGGGACCCCAAGAATACCACTGGTAAGACTGGGTGGCTAGAGATAACAAAGGTGGAAATTATATACATCCTTACACAAGATCACTTTTCAGAGCTTATTCTCTTTAGAACCATTACAAAAGAAAACCCACACACAGAGCAAACCTCAAACAGACCTTAAAAGAACTGATGATGACTTCACTGTCATCACCACTGTTAAATATAGTTGTGATTTCAACAGAATTCATTACATTAATTAATCTACACCCCTTTTCAAACACAAACAGAAAAAAAAACCCAAAAACTATTCGGATGGGAAAACTTCCTGCCAATGAAACTGAAGGTTCTCATTTTAGAGGGCTAGTAGACAAAAAACATCTGCATAGCATGGGAGAGAGGAAAGACTGACTTCAGGAACTCCCCATACACTAAATTTTAGAACTAAAGTTCAGAATCTGTGACTTGACTTGTCATACAGTCCTACATTCCAGCATCTCTAAAGGCTCCCCAAAAAGGAACACAATGATTAGGACTTCGTATATTAAAATCAGGCAGTAGACCAAATATGGAGGTATCCAATATTTTTAAATCTACTAAAAAATTACAAAAAAATTGTCAAATTCACATCTTGGTAATGTAAGTATTCACTCAATAGTTACCCACAACTATGTAGAACATTTACTAACTCCTCCTTTAGTACTTTATAATTCTATTTACAAATGTAACACCAGTACAACCAACCAACGACAGCACTCTGAAACACCCAACAAAACCAGACTCACTTAAATGCTGCTATATTCAGTTCTGTCCCCTTGCCCTTGTGAAGTCTTTTCTCCCACCCCCACAGCAACACAGCTTTTGCTTTCAGGTTTCCACCACAGCACTCACTGCACACACAGCTGCCATGCTGGCACTGCACTTACTGTAACAGCTCTCACAGGCCCGTCCTGCTCCCGTGTTCTGTGCCTGGACTCCAGTACCATTCACCACTCCTGGTTTGACATTATTTACATTGATCTGGTTGGGGTTTGGCTTGTTACTTAAAACACAAAGCAAAAAGAATGACAAGCATTAATTGAGGCATGCTATTTCTTACTTGACTTTTGGAAGTGTGGCCCAAAATGTTTTAAGAATTAAATTTCATTCAACACACAACTTCCAGAACCAGCAATCTGACTTCCATTAACACACTGTCTCCAATAATATTTAATAATGAAAATAATGATAATTGGATGCCATTTGCAACAGTTCAAAGCCTTTTAAAAAACTATCAGTGAGGCCAGGTAGGTATCTTATTCACTATCCCAGATATTCAAGTCTGGGTGAAAAAGAGATCTTACCTACATCTCCCTCAACATAAGGGATATTTTAATTAAACCTCCAAAAAGAAGGCTGAGGCCTGGAGCAGGAGAGGTAGGCAGAGAAAGTGCTACCTCTGCTTTATTCAGGGAAATATAACTGTAAACTGCAGTCACAAATATTTCCATTTTTACTGCAAAGGTTTGCATCATGTGGCCACAATTCCCCCAAGTAAATGCAACACATTATAACAACATCTCAATCACCTCAGCTCATCCCTACACCCTCTTTAAAAAGCTGATTCAGGAAAAGAGGAAAAAAACAACTACTGGCAAAAGCTGAGAATGGAAGGGCAAACCAAACCTTGGCATAGAGAGCAGTATGGAATAGTACAGAATCTCTGCAGAGGAAACGGTGTCTGAGGGGGAAAGTGAGGCATTCAAAAAATCCTAGGCATGGGTGGGAACAAGAATGACGGAGTATCAATATTGCAGGGACAGGACTTCTGAGGAACGGAGGAAGATGGAAGAAGTCACACAAGAAATTTCAGACAAGAATACAGAAGGAGTTTATCAAACATGCAGTGATTCCCAGGTGCTGTTAGGAGTTCACATTGCAGAGGCTACAAAGAGCAGGCAGGCATTGGAGCCAACTGCTGAACACAACCCAAACTGCAGTGCTGATTACATTTCCCTCATATTCTCCTACCTGAAGACAGAGGTGAGTGGGCATATTCCTTTTATTTCCAACTAAACCCATGATTTGGAATCCATTTATTCAAGCAGAAATATCTTTAACTAGCTTTCTGGAAAACCATTTTCTTACACATCAGTTGCACAGTGACACAGGAGTCCCAGTGATTTCAGTGACACAAAATACTTACTACGTTTCACCCTGGCTACTGCTGCAAAAACAGCATTGTGGGAATACAGCCAAATTAATGTCTTTCTAATGGGGTATCAGTATTAGGTTTCATGATCTCAGCACTGACCCCTGAAAGCAAAGGAGTTCCTGAAGACAACTGTCCCTCCCAGCTCCAGAACAAACCCAAATGCTGCTGGAAAGCTGATGCTGCCCTGGAGGCCAGAAGGTCATCCTGATCAGGTCCTGAGATACAGAGCTCAGTGAAGTTCTATTTCTATAGAGATAAAATAGGTTCTGCTGTGGATGAGTTACAGGAACCACACACATATTGCATAAGGAGGCAAGAGAGTGTCCAGTCCAGGAATTCTTCTGGTAGTGTTCTCACTGTAAAGCTCAGGGCCTTTCTGCAGCAGAGAAAGCTCAGGAGGCCAAGTGGCACAGGAACACTGTAAGTAGTTTGTTCCATTAAGCAGCACATACAGAGCCCAAAAGCAGCACAAGAGGGGGGGAAAAAAGGCATTCAGATTAATTAACAAGCTTGATTAGGTTTTCATCTTCTTTTGCTTATTAATTCACCCAGCCCTTACACAGATTCGAGTGCTTCAGAGTGCTTATCAGAATGGCACAAAGTTCTGACGCCACACATGGCAGGAGATCCGCAGGCACGGTTAACAAAGGGGCAGCTGAAAGAGGGGACATTCACATTACTTTGCTCTGGGACGTCACTATAGTAACCTGCTGCAAAAGAACTTTTGCCAATGATTCACTAGCAAACTCCATGTGCAAACATTACCAAGACGCTGCAAAACAAACAGCCCTCACAGACCAACACTGTTACAAGTGGCATTGCTCCACAGAGCAGGAGACTGAAGTAAAGAAAATTTAAGGCCTTGTGGCTTAACATTAGGCATGTTGCTTTCCTTTATGCCTTGGATTTATCCTCCAAAAAGGCAGTAAGAGAGTCTGAAATCCATCAGTAAAGCCCAACAAAGCACATTCAAAGAACGGAGATCAGAAAGGAGGGTGATGGCCTGACTCCAATGTACAACCATTATCAAACTTGTATTTAGGCACAAGTGGAAGGGATGCCCAGGTGAAAGGTGATCACCAAGCCACACTGATCAGCAGAACTAACATGCTGCACTTGTGTCACACTTCAGGATTTTGAAACACTACAACTAATGAGGCTGCAAGCAGCACCAGAAAGTGTCCTGCTCCAAAGTGAAGGTGAGGTTTCACAGTAACAATAAAATTCAGGCAGATAATGTTTTCATCACATGAGAAGCAAAAAGCTTGTAATTGTTGACGATATGTTAATTAAACTTGTTCGATATCACTAAAGCCTGCTACAGCTATTAAGAGAATCGGATGATTAACTGGATGAATCATTAAGCAATTAATGAAGCTGAAGTGAAAGATGCAAATAAGGTAGTGAGAATGCTGATAGTGTGGCAAACTACCATTTCTAGTTCTTGGAATAGAAGTCACTTAAACGGGTTTCAGTTGTGAAGGAGCAGTGAGTTATGCTAGAACAGGGACCATGAAGTGCAGATTTCTGGGCTGTATTCTGCAGAAGATTGGTCTCAAATGAAGAGATAAAGGCAAGAAAGCACATGCAGAAAGCTTGGAAGCCTGTCAAAATGGACTGGAGCGCCTGCCCAAAAAAACCCCAACCTGAAGATAATCCTGATCCCCACAGGAGACTGAAATCCCTTCATGAGATGACTGGCTAGCATTTGACCCACAGCATGGTAATCAAATTTTTGTTGTTAGAAATAATCATAAACTTAATACCACCCAGTGAACATTTCCTGTTATTGAAGGAGTCATCCATGCTAAATGCAACAAAACAATTAAAAAAATAAAGCCTCGGTAATAAAACCAGTTTTAAATCCTTTGTAAGGCACATTTATGCCATTTACCTCTGTGCATCTAATGCAAATGCCTACATCCCTCATCCAGGAAACAGAGAGGTGAGCTCTTCTCACAACTCTCCAGGCACCTGTAAATACCCACTTCTAAGAACAGGTCTAATGACCACTATAAACAAAGCTTTTTGAAAAGTAGCTGTCCCTAAAAAAAATGCTGGAGATCGCCATTTTAACTAGCACAGCTCAGAAGAAAGAGCAATGTTACACTTTTAAGTTTTCCATGCTGCAATAGATCTCTGCACAATGAAACCGGGAAGGAAAAAAGTCTTGCTCCTCAAGCAGGGGACAACCAAGAAGCAGACAAAGGATGATCTTCTCTGACCTATTCCTCCAGTTTCCCCGTTGGCTTCACAAAAGGGACTCAGCAGGGAGAACAGTATTTCCCTGCTTCACAGGTCTTTGAGAGGCAGCATTTGCAGCTTGTCAAACGGCTTTGAGATTCTCAGATAAAAAACTGTAAATAGAACATACATTTACAGATGTACAGTTGAAATTTACATTTTACATCAGTAAGTTTTGGAGACTGGAGACTGTATGGAGCAGTTCATTCTTCCCTTTCTGTTCTTACCCCTTCTGAAAATACTTAGATCAAAGTTAAAGAGAGAAAAGCCACACAAAATTGGACATCTCAGCCTTCATGACTTCAGATGTTCTAATCACAAAAAGCACCAGCTACACAACCAGACTGTCATCAAAAACAAGGACGTAACTGGTATATAGGATGCCTGTAAGATTTGTAAAACCAGAATATGACTCCCACAACAGCCTGAAGAGTACGTTTGGGTACACACCAGAAGCAGAAAGAGACTGAGACTGCATGAAGAAAGGTCTCCAAGCCCCTTCATGCTGGAGGGTGGGAGGATGAGGCATATGAGAAGGTGGAATACCTTTGTGCATTCAGGCTTCTGCTGCTGCTTTAACACCATTCCCACTGAAAGAGACAGTGCTACAGAAAACAACTAAACAATTTTTTTCAGTAATTCCCGACTGCAGAATTTAACTGATTTTGTACTTTTTTCTTTCACTAGGAAAGCACATTAGTGCTTTTCAACGCCATATATACAGACATTCGGTTCAGTCACATCAACTGCAAATGTCTGTTCCAAAACCAGGATTATTCTTGGAAGAGGCACATAAATGGTTGTCCAATCTAGGACAGAAGTGTTTTTTGAAGATGTTGGCTTAGGACTTGATAACCTCACATCAATTATCTGTATGACTCTCCATGCTTCAGTTACCTGCATTAATAAACTTGGGGCACAATCTCACGTTCAAACATACCAACTCTAATGCTTCACACAGAGCTGTTATTTTGCACTGTGCAACATGCATGTGATCTTGGAAGGCAGCTTCCATTCTTTTTCTTACTATTTTCCTCCTCTCTCCTAGATTTTCTTATTAACATCACAAGAAGACAGCCAGAGACAAAAAAAAGATAGAATTATTTGAGCCTGATATCCTTTGGGGTCTCTCCCTGCCAGCAATTTTACACCAGTTACTGCTGGAATGGGTTTCAGTCAATCAGCTGATATGCTTCTGCATAGGTCTTGTGACAGGCTACATCAAGTAATTTATTTCCGTGGTGACAAGTGGATCATTATGGTTCAAGCCTTGAAACAGGAATGGGCTCAGCAACACGATAAGGACAAATCAATAACATTGATATTTAGATCCCTACACTGTGTATTGCTATTACAAGCCTAGAATACAAACTTCTTCTAAGTATGCATGCACTACCTATGTGCCAGATCTTGTATGGAAACTTGAGTAGAAATAATCCAAAAAGCTTAGAAATACTTCATTGTTGTTGCACTTGGAGGTATTAATAGCAAAAAAATCAGGAGAAGCATTCATGTGGGATTAAATAAGTCACATACACAACTGCTACTTTTCCTGAAACACATGAAAGGATAATGAAGGAGGAAGAAAACATGACACCCATTCTATCAATTAAATAATATGTAAGTTAAGGTATAACACTCACAAAAATCAACCATGACTGGAAATCAGAGCCAGAGACAAAAAGAGCAACCACGTGGGTAGAGACAGAAATCTTTTCCTGAAGCAGGGAGGTAAGCTGCTGATTTGATTGTATTCTCTAGATAGGAACAAGAATTACCTTGCTGAGGTACAGTGCTGAGGGATAAGATACCACTCCAGACAGCCATTATAAAATGAGAACCACCACCTTTCAAACACAAAGCACTACCTACACACATTATAATCTAAGAGCAACAGCAGGACTACCAGGCTCTCTTGTCTGCAATATCCTTTTGCATCTGCAGTCTAAATTACATTGCCTTTCGCTTTACGAGCTTATCATGTTGTGAATTCATGTTTAATTTGATGTCCAGCGTCCCCCTGCAGAGTAACACCATCCACAAAAAGCAATACTGTTGAAAAATTGCATGACAAGAAATCTATTTGGCTACACTCTGAATATTACACTTCATTTTTAGAAAATTCACCTGAGAGATATTGACACATTTCAAAGCAAAAAAGAAATCCTCTATTTTCAGAAGAAATAAGGTACTGTCTTGCAAGTTAAATGTATAAAAATTAGTTTTGTCTAAAGTAACAGAACAGATGGTAGATGTTCATAAATATTTAAAAGGAGCGAGCATAAAAGAGTAAAGAAATTATTGGGGATAATACACAGGGGAACATAACTGGGAGTGAAAGTTGAAAAGAGAAAGGACAGGGTAGACTAAAAGTTCAGCATTATAACAACTGTTGACTTGGCTATGAAGAAATGCAATAGAAAGCATATTTTACTAAGATTTTTGTTTTAAAATGCATATACACATACATATTTAATGACATTCTTAATATATACTATATATAATATATATTTTAATATATTGCTTTTTATAGAGAGATATATAAATTGGTGTATTAAAAAATTACATTAGAGAACAACCATGCATTGGTGATCCACTGGTGACAAGAATTAAGAAAAACAGAGACATTATTGAGCAGTCAATTAGCTACCCTTTTGTCCATGACTCTGAACTGCCAGCAAGTCAACTCCTAGTCCATATAAAAATAAAAATTGAAAGTTCAGTAACAGTCACTTCAGGATGGGAACATTATACAGGATGAAGGAAACAAGCAACATGATAGCACAACACCCTAACCAGGAAAGCCCCATAGGGGAAGTCCTCTGGTGCCCAGGGAGGAAATACCCTGTGTCCCACAAGTGGAAGGTCAGCATGTGAGACCAGATTCAACACTCACAGGCAGCAGTGCAAGCACACAGGGGGGACTGCTTTGTTCTAACCAGCTCTGAAATTCCAACATTATTGTGTTTTCTTCCACAGGGCACCTAGTTTGTCAGTATCAGAGTGGTTAGCATTAACTCAGCAAAACCAAAAATGAATTCAAGCATCAGATGAAGGTTTGTTATACTGGTAATCTAATTTAATAGTTCTCTGACATGTTTGTTCAACTATGTCTCTCATTATGTAAATAAAGCAAATACATAACACTGGCAGGCCATAGAAACTGCAACACAGTCCCTCTATAATTAAATGGGGGGGAAAAAAAACCCAAACCAAAAAGATACTTACTAGTTGGGTATATACACTTGTTTTAGCTTGCTTTCTGCTTCTGCTGCTTTCAATCGTTTCTTTAAATAGAAAGAAAAGAAAAATGTTAGAATAAAAAGAAAATAAGAGCTATTTTGGCTGAGAGTCAAGTAACACACATATAAAAACTTCAGCAGTTCTTGTGACATTTACCTTTTACTGAGCAGCTACCACTAAACCTTTTTCCAACAAGAAAATATCCACCAAAGACAATTGTGGGCATCAAATGACTATGTACACAGCTTTTCAAAAAAGTCAAAGAGATGCTAAGCTCCTATTAATTAATAAGGACAAACTTTTCACTCCCATTCACTTCAATACAAATTCCTTCATTGTTCTCCCTACCACTCTTTTTGTAAATTTTTTATTTCCCCTGAAGAGGAAGATCTGACAAATCAGTCAGTGTTGGCTCTCCATGAAAACATTGACCAGTTGGACAGTAACAGGTATAGCAAAGCACCCCCTCCATCACAGTTCCTGAACAGCTGCACCAATTCAAAGAGTTTCAAGGAAGACTTTTGTGTTGATACCCCTGAACTTTTGAAGGCTGAGTAACACAGAAGACTATTTAAACGTTAAGAAGGCCAGGAGCTCCTTTTAGAATTCAAAACTTCACCATTTAAAAGTAAGAGACACACTCTGAGGTTCAAGTTTTCCCTTTATTACATTTGCAAAATAAATTCAGGATGAGCCTCTGGAGGTCACCGGTCCAACCCCCTGTTCAGAGCTGGTAACAGTGGTCTGCATAAAGCCACAACAATATTTTCCAGACAAACAAGCAGCATTGTGATATTCCAGACAAACAGGTTAGCTTAGCATTTGCTATGCAGCGGCCTCAAGGCACAGTCTAGGAAAATAATTGCAAAGCTGAAGTCAGTATCTTCATAGAAGCAAGAAGCACCAGAAAATGTCATAAAATTGAAGAGTGTGTCACTGAGGAACTGGACAAACATAAAAATCCTTTTTACAGGGACACCATGGGCACACAGAGAAATAATGAAGTAAATGTTTCCCGTAAGCAGAAAGCTTTGATCAGGACAATTTTGAACAACAGTTTTCCATTTGACAGTCCAACAGCTCCTCACCAAAGCTCTCTAGGCTCCTAAAGAATTCCCTTCTTCTCTTTTCCTGCAAGTAATAGTCAACTTGTCTTAGAAATCAAAGAATTAAGCTGTCAGTCAACAGAGAAAACAGAACTTCATCAAGTTTTCCTGGGACTATGGGTACACTTTTAGAGAGCTGCAGTCTCTCTGGCTGACCCCTTCCTGCTGGTGTAGGCCACTTTCTGAGATTGCCTCTGTTAAACCTCACCTAGGACAGGAACAGCTGCCTGAAAACTGGCCTCAAGAAAACCCAAATGAAGACTTTGTGGAGACAGTCCTTATCAATCCTACAGACTTGGAGGAACCAATAATAAACGTTTTGCTGGCAATCAGTGATGCAACTAAAGAGTTCTCCCCGTAATACAAATGACAAATTCAAGTTGAACATTTTCAAGCCACCCTACCTGAACATTTTTATATAAGAAACAAAAGTACCCAATGAGGGGCCTAAAAAAGTGCTGTGTTAATGGTTCTCCAAAAAGCATCAGAAATCAGCTGATGAACGGCCACAGAGCTCACAGTCTCCTTAGGAAATACGTGGAAATCCAACATCACATACTGATTAACAGCTTAAAATGCTGCCTGATGAACATTACAAGAAACCAATTTCCTTGAGACCTAAGCAAGAAATTCAGAAAACTTACACTGGTAGAGAACTGTTGGATTTTTAAACTTCTGGATTGTGAGAGGAAAAAGCTGCAGTTTTCTTGACATCTCCCAAGGGGACAAAGTAGCATTATTACGTTATGACAGTTTTGGAAATGTACAAATGCAAGAGTTTCATCCAAGCATGCAGCATAATGAGCAGCTGAAATATTCTACTGTCCACAATGTTAAGCCATTTGCCTTGGGGACATGGTTAATGTAAGGTATTAAGCAGCATTTTAGTAAACAGGTAAGGAATGTTAACCTCATACCACAGACCTCCTTTGTGACTGATGACCCTGGTGTGAGCCCTGAGCTAAGGACTGCCATAAGTCACCTGGACCTCACAACACCCTCCTCTCCCACAGCTGCCTGGGGATCGGCACAGTGCACAACAAGCAGCATACACCCTTATTACAAATAGCATACAAGGAAAATTGAAGGTTTCCAGAAGGCACCACAGTGTACTGGATAAGAAGAGGTTTTGCACTAAGTACCTGCGGCTGTGGGCAATCAATAGACCAGATATGATGAGTTTCCCATTTCCTGACAGTGACCGATCCCAGAAGGTACAAAAGAAAGGGCCCTGAGATGTAGTCATGCACAATTTCAGAATAATCCCTTCCCTGAGAGAGTGCTTTGCTAGGTCCTTTGCCAGTTATTAATTGATCTGTGCCTGAAGCATATTTACACTATAAATTCTTAATGCTGTCTGATGTAGTTATGAATGTCCTTACCCACAGGAAAAACCCTAAACATTTGTAACTTTTTCTAGTAGTTTGGCCTAAAATAAATCTTTTCTCTTTCAGTTATTTATACACACACATCTTAAGAGGATATACTTATTTACCTCATCATATTTTCCCCATCTATAAAAGGAAAATATTACCAACTTGTCTATCCCCTGGGGACCAAGGGATTAAAGTACTAAGCATTGTACATTCAAGTTGGTGCAAACATCTGTCCTTTATATATCCTCTCCCTAGATTTGGTATCTTTCATTCTATCCACTGGGCTTGAAAGTCTTATAATACATGACGTATAAGAGCAAATGTTTGTGGTCATTTTCTAAAGAGTGAACCATTTATAAAGAGGAAATAACAAGAAAAGCAAGAACATGGGGGATACTTCAACATTTACAATGCAAGAGTTGGGTTGGTAGACAGCACAGAGATGCCTCAAACATCCTCAAATATTAAGCCTTTATTGTTTTTTGATAGGGAAGACAAATTGCATTTTCTGGATTTAAAGGAGAACTTTCACTCTTTATTCTTTTCAAACCTCTGAACACACAAGTGTTGAATACACCATGGTGGATGAGGAGATGGGACAGCAAAGGGAATTAAGTTTGTGATGCATTTGGGAGAAATGTTTGCAGCTGTTTGTGCTCCAGCAACACATCTCAGAACTGATGGGTGGTACCTCCAGTCTCTGGCAGTTTTGGCAAGCAAGTGAGGAATTCAAGACTGCTACAGTTTTAACAGGAGGTGTTTGGGGATAAAACATCCCACATATGTGGAAAAACACTTAATTGATGTTATTTCTACATTGCTACACATAGGACTTTATGAAGGCTGGTACATTAAGACATCACTCACAGCTCTTAGCTACATACAAAGCAGGCTTGATTCCCTTTAAATACAGATGTTTCCTATCTGCACCAAGACTGACTCAGAGCTCCCTACCTCTCCAAGCCAAATATAAAGGCAATTCCACTTCCTCCAGTATCTTCCCAACACTATACATACCTTAAAACCAATTTTCTCTATCTATTCCTCCTACACTTTTCTAATGGCACTTGCACATATGAAATAGAACAGCAGAAATTCATAGTATTTGATCTTCCTCTTGAAGTTACCTGCTCCTCGGGCACAAATAAAAATGCAAGAAGTAAAGCCTTACTTCCCCTGATTATATGCAAAACAGTAGAAGCATTTACAAATCTTTAAAAAAAAAATCAGTTCACAACTAGGCAAGAACTTAACCTCTATATTGAACGAAAATGTAGCCAAACATCACATAACTCTTACAGCTTTCAAATCACTGGGGGAAGCCAACAAACAGCACTTAGTCGGTCAATGCCATTCCAAACCTTTCCGAGTCAGAAATATATGCTCTTGTGAACTGACACAGGAAATCTGTCCCAAAAAAAAAGAATGCACTCAAAGGAGATTGGGGATAGTGAATTTGGAATGTATCACCCTCATTTTCTTCAGGACAGCTCTGAAAAGGTGTCTTTGACAGGACAGCTCTTGGGATCACTTTGGACAGGCATTCAGGAGCCTACATTAAACCACAAAGTCTGTGTTGACATTGCAGTAGAATTACTCCTTCCAGCAGTTGTTCTTGGAGTGTCAGTCTTTCCCTTGAAATGACTGGACTCCTAATTATGCTGGTAATCCTCAAAAGCATGGGGCATAGTTAAAGTCAAATAAAAACTACTGGATAAGAGAACCAAGAGCATGCTCCAAAAGAAGTCCATTTGCACATGTCTCCATCAGTGTCCTCCTCACAAGACAAGGAGGTGCTGCATTAAGCCTTTCCATCTTACCTACAACAAGCATGAGTACACCTTATTGTTCAGTTCTAAGAAAGGGCCTTCCCTTGAAGGCAACTCAAAACTTCCCTTCCTCAGTGGCAAGAAAAAGATAGATTCTGCTTCAGAATTATAGCAATGCTTTCTCATGCCAAGAAAATGTCAAGGGAAACACAGAAGGATGTACACAGCTCCCAACTAATTGTTTCTTTTTCATCCAAGCAGGCAATTAGTTGGTGATAAAAATCTTCATTCCTGTGTTTTGTAACTCAGAGAAAACAGAGAGTTTAAATGGACTTTTAGTGTTCATTCAGCCAAAGATTACACAAGAATAAGCAAGTTATCAATAGATTTATTAAAGACAGTAACCTACAGACTTGGAATATAATTTAATCATCTTCTTGGAAAGAGGGAAGTAGAAGTGTAAACACTTGGGACACACACTTTTCATATCCTTACTTTGGATATTTTCAATATCTTATGTACACAAATGCTGTTAGCCCCAGAACCATTTTGTGGTATTACACCAAGGAAAGACACTGCAAAAATCAAACACTACCAAGAAACAGATGGAGAAAGTGGCAGCAGATGTGCTTTGCCAAAGACTTTGCACTCAAGTAAAATATAAATGTAATACACCATTATTTCAACTACAACTTCCTATGCTTTCTTTGTGGTTACATATTGATAGCTCTCTCAAGCTTTTTATAAATGTTTCATGATATTATTTGCTTGTACAAGCTGGGAATTTGAGATGAAGCCTTCAGCTCAATTCAGATTTAATTGATGTGGTATCTCTGCACTGCAACTTCGACCTGTTCAGCTTATACTAACTCATACTGTCTCCTAAGTGCAGAGTTTCTAATTGGAAGTTTTCCCCAAATCCCACTCCCTGGCAGACTCCTGGGCAGCACATGTGAGGTACCGTGTAACTATGGCAGAAACCCCAGTGCACAGAATAGAGTGAAACAGTACAAGAAAATCTAAGGTTGTTGGGTTTTCTAATTGCTGCAAGAACAAATAATCAAAATATTTTGAGTAACTATTCTTTCCGCAATTTTGCCTATGTAATAACAAACTTTACAGAAGTAGAAAAAGCAATAGGGAAGGAAAGACCATGCCCTCATTTCTCCAGAACCATTCTTCCCCATCATGCCAGCTTCTACCACCACCCCACTTTCCTACCACCCATTTCCTTACCAGAAGGAAAAGTTTATCAAGGAATGAACTTGGGGAAAATATTGGAATGAAGATGCCATTAATATTCTTATTAAAACGTAATTAATGCAAAAAAATAGTCCTTGTTTGTCCTGAGGATCCCTCTATAATTTAAAGAGTGTCTCAACCAAAAAGAAAATGGTAAAAATCACATTAGAGATCAAGGTGCCCAAATATTAGTACATGCCAAACATCAGTCAATGCCTCAGGCATCTAGTTTTTACCCCAGGCTGAATTTCTAAGGAAGTATGTTAAGGCAAAGTATTTTCATAACTCCACTGTTTCTAATACTTCAAATAGATGCTTCAGCTTGAGACTGATAATTATAATGAAAAAACCATTCTAAATTTCTCCCTTCTTTTACTTTATTTTCCTATTAAATACTGTAAGCAGTTTTCAGCAACTGACACTCTGCAACATTTTGCATGCTGCTCGCATTATGCTTTCTTTATTTCAGGGACCAACCAGCCTTCATATTTAAACAAGATAAAAATGAAGTCAAAGTTGATTCTCAAGTGTAACGAGTCTGGGAATTTGAGCCATCGACACTTCCCAGACAAACACTTCACTCGCAGAGCTTATATGGGGGAGCATCGTGAGTTTGCCATCAAAGTCATTGGCAGGCAGTGGTGGAGAACCAGCGTGGGTGCCCCTTGTATAGCAGCTGACTCCCCCCAAAAAAGCCACTGAAGTTAATGCTGACTTTGAACTCTAACCACACTGCCTTCCCCTGCTGAATTCCAAAACAGACATTGGAAAGCCCCAAGCAAACAAGGTAGCAGAAAACATAAAAAGAACACGCTCTTGCCACTGCCACCTGTTTGTATCTACAGAAGAGCCAATGAATTCAGTGACAAGAGATTGTTCGGTGGTTCCAATCATAAGAGAACCCACCTAATGGAAAGGTTGAACCCTAAGAGGGAGAATAAAACAACAAGGCTCAGTTTCCACAGGCAAGAAAAACAACTTGGGTCAGAATGAAAGGGGTGATTCTGACTCTCTTACCTGCTGAACGTATCTGTCTGTAGTTTTCCACATATAGTAATATTCTATTATGCTTGTTAAGGACTTCCATGGGAGCTAGGGACACAAAGGAAAAACAGCAGTCATTGCAGGGAGCTGGCATACAGATTCACTGAAATTCACAGGATTTCTCTGACTGACAATTCATAGCAGAGTCTTGCAACTACTAACTCTCCTCACAAAAAAAAAAAAAGGGGACAGTCAGTGTTTGAATCTTCCAAGGGTATTGGATGCATATGGGACACATGTTAATTGAATGCCCTCTCAAAAAAATAGTTTTCAGTGCAAAAGTGACCAGGTTACAGGTAAATCTTCAAGCTGCATTGGCTCCACAGTAAACCATTCAAGAGAGGCACAACGTGGAAGGGAGCCCATGGGCTCAGAGTTTCTCTGTTTGAGCAGCAGAGACTCAAGAGCCACAACTACAGTATCACAGTTTTGCTTGGCTTCAACAGAGCTGGCCCACTAAAAAGAAAATACAACAAACAAAACCAAAACCCCAAACCAAAACAAACCACTAATAGAACTTGTGCCCCGCCAGCTCTGTTCTCTGCATGAGAAGCACGAGGATTTCAGCAGGACCACAGTGTTGTGCTGTTTTCAAGTCCCTCTGTCTAAAAGATTAGAGCACAGGACAAGCAACATTGTTTTGTCTTTGTTTTGTTCCAGAGGACTCAATCGGTGACATAGTGCTCCATTCAATCCACAGGCTGAGCACCTAGCATGGAGCTTTGGCCAAACTACAGGACACTTCCCTTGAATGTTCAGAAGTTCTTCTGAAAACTTTCTGAGGCCCTTTCTGAAATCACGTTGTAAAAGTGACTGCATTTTCACATTTCAGAAGGCCCAGTACTTACCCTGCTTCAAACACAAATTAATCTAGAGCAGTTCAGCTGTCACAACACTTTCCTAAATCCTCTCTCAGCTGTAGTGGAGCAGATGATTCTAAATTAATGTCTCTAAAGGAAAAGCGATCATCTGTGATTTGAAATTCTGACTGTACAGCAGGCTGTCATCAGTATGAGGTCTGCCTTTCCCCACGTTACAGCAAGACACATGCTCTAGTTCAAAGCCCTCTTCAACACGATGAGAAACAACAGAGTTTAGACAAGCTGCAAACAAGCTCTGTCACTGATCAGAACCGGTCACCATGGGGGCCCTCGTTTTATATACTTACAAAATCTTGCTGAATGTCAGTGAAATCTTTTCCATATTTTTCTAGTGCTTCCTCGAAGAGGTTTGCCTCTGAAGCAGACCACTCCTCCATCTCATCTCTGCACAGGACCGGCCCACCTTGTGGCACAAGTGCAGAGATTGCCTTGGAAATGTCATAGACATTTTTGTGCAAAGTGTCCATAGCATGGAACTACACGGTAGCAAAGGAGAAAGAGAAACGTAAGGACAAGCATCTGGCGGGGGAAAATGCTTCAGAGTGAAACAGCAATGACAAATTCCGCAGCAAGATTTGAGGGTGCAGTATTCTATACCCAGCGCAAGGTCAGTAAAAACTTGTTCCTTGTTCCAACCTCGGACTCACTGCAATTGTCAGCATCCAAGTCTAACATTCACTAGCAATAGTGGGGGTTGTGGAATACAAACCCTTGTGCATCAATAATTCCTACTCAGCTCCTCACCAACAGCACCACTGCAGCACCACTTTTAGTCAGGGATAGACCCACCCCTCTCCAGACTGAGTAGCCCTGTTAATTACTATTCCACATATGGGGCCTGAAAGTAGAGTTCAAGGGCATGTTTGCTCCTAGATTGAGCCATGCACCTTCTTTGTCAAATAATCCACAAAAACTGCATATATGAAAAACAAGAGTAACAACATACACATATGGTTCCTCCCAAAGGCCAGAAGTCCAAAAAAAGATTTAAGTTGAACATTATAGATAAGTAGGAAAGAATGACTCTCAGGAGCAATTACTCCTCAGAAAGCTGAGCTATGGCTGTCTGCAACTTGTGATTTACAAGGGCTGAGAACACGCTGCGAGGGAGGAATTGATATTAGTAAATGAAAGCTTGGCTTGATTTCATGATTTCTGCAGTTTTAATCAGGATGTTATTTGCCTTTCATCATACATGTTTTGTGCACGTGCATAATTAACTTGCAGTGTTCTATACTAGAATTCATTCTATATATGAGTTTACATTACTCCAGTTACGAGGTGAGGTTTTGACAACAGTTCTCTGGAGACTTCATAAATTTTATTTGAATTTTCATTAAACTTTCTCTAGCATAAAAGTTCAAGTTTTCCCTTTCCTCAACCTACTCAGCAACATTTATGATTGATTATAAAATGTTAACAATATGACAACTCCTCAGGTATTCTAAAATGGAGCTCAAAGAGAACAACTGGATCAGCTGACATTTCTTATCTGACCACAAGCTTTTCCCCTGGACAATCTTGCCCAAGGATGCCAGCGACAGTCTGGTGTTGGGAAAGTGATGAGGAGTGGCATTCTGGCACTGTAACATTACACACAGGCAGACAATCATTTGCATTCTTCTCAAGACAGCTACCAAGCCCATGCAAGAGACAGACTGTCAAGCATATCATCAGAATATTCTAATAAAACTAAAAAACAACAACAACAACAACAAAATCTCACAGAATTATCCACAATGGATCATATGAGGCCCAAGGCCAGAAAAAATTACTTCATCTGTAACTAAAGGATTCCTTTACAAAGACATGGTCTGCTTCACAGCAGGCCACAATTAGAATCCATCTGCCCCTCTCTCTTTGCCAACTGTTGTTGCTGAGGTGAATATTTTGCGTCTCTTGCTAACTTAAGGTCTTCTTAAAAGAAAAAAAATCCTACCAGCGTGATGTCCCTGGAGGCTGCTGCAGCACTCATGTGCAAACTTGGCTGTCTGACAGAACTGCTGCAATCCAGCGCTCGGGCAAACGTACCAACAGACCTGAAAGAGATTAAACACAGCATTAACTCTGCATGCAAATCCAGCACAAATATAAACACCCAGCCAACACTTTCTGAGATGAGCAGACTTCATTTCTCAGTTACAAGAGGACATGACTTTGTGCTCGTTCTGAGCCACACACCATTCTCTCCAGATGCGGTTTGTTATTGTCAACACTTTACTTAGTTCATATGACCAAAGAGGCTTAGGCATAGGAGAGGAAACAGAGACAGACTCAAGGATCACCAACAGGGAGTTTTGACCTGCTCTCTTAGCCCTTATCTTTCAATAGACTTAAGCTATAACAGGAACTGAGCACAAGCAAGCTTTATGAATGGCAACAGTCACTTTCACCACAGCAAGAGCAATGCTGCACTGTCCAAAGGTACAGAGATGCCAAGACCAGGCAGGAAAAACGCAGTAATGCAAGCATTTTTCTAAAAGTTCCAATGACATTAAAAACAGTATTTATTTTACAATTTAACATTATATAATATTTATTATAAAGCCTGCATAAGAACACAGCAATTCTAGAATACTTCACAATGCAAGAAATTCTGCATCTGAGGCTACAATCTCCATGCTTTTCATTTTATTTCTAAAAAAATTAGTTGGAGAAACCTGTAACATAAACATTGTTTCTCAAAATTCCTACTCCCCTGACTGCTTGCTACACCACATGGGTGAAACACCTGTGTGCCTGCACAGTGAACTGGAGCTGACCTCCTTTGAGCAACTACAACAAAAACAGGCAGGTCAGGCTTTTCCCCCCTTCCACCCAGATCAGTTCCCCAAACTAGCTGAGCCCTCAGAGGAACACACTAGTGCCAAGCAGTGCAGGAGTACAGAAGGTAAATGTTTAAGCAGTAGTTGTCATCAAATATCTGATTTTGCCCAAAATCCAAACCAGCCTCCCCCATTCAAGTGTCTGTGGTGATTCACATTTTGCCGTCTCCCCAGCCTTCCAGTCACTATCCCCATCCTCACTTCACAACTCCCCCATCCCCAGTTTTAGCTGAACTGATACGTGTGTGTGTGTGAACTAATTATAAACTGGAATGCTTTGCCAACTCTGGACAGAAGAAATTTTTATGCTCATCTTTTCAGGGATTCTCATTACAGTGGCTGTACCAGCAAACCCAGTGGGCAGTGTGGAACAGACAGAGAGAATCACTAAAACCAGCTCTGCCACCAGAAGCCTACACAAGATGGAAACCCCCATCACAAAGGACCTCTATAGTCACTCCACATGAAAACCCAAGAGGGGGAAAAAAACCCCATGAAAATCCAAGAGGGGGGGAAAAAAAAAAGAACCAAAAGGCTGACAGAACCAGGGTTCATCTATAAAGGCTTAACTCTGCTACCCAGGGCTGCAGCAGGCAGCCCTGCAAGTCACAGTCCGTGTATCAGGTACCACCTAAACCACACAGAATTTGTAGACTGCTACCTTTTTATTTTTCCCCCAAATTATTCAGTCATCAATTATTATGAGAGCCTAAAATTTGATATAGGCTTCTGTTTATATAAATACATATCAATGAATTAGTTCAAGAACCTTTTAAAAAAGGAAAAGTTGATCGACAGAGATTGCTTTGGGCTTAAATAAAAACACCATCAGTACAGATATGCAGAGTTTTACATTATTGTGCCTACCTTTTGGAATATAGGCTTTAGAAAGCATCCTTGCACCATCAAAAGCATTTATCAGAATTCTTAGTAAAATATTAAACAGATGTTAAAACGTCACTGGATTTGAAAAAGACAGAAAATGGACACAGCAAACAACTGTCAAGGATTTAGCTCACTAAGTCTTCTGCACCCTGGCCAAAGCATTTGAAAAACCTCAACAATTACAGGATCGTTTTTACTCTTCCTTAATGAAACTGATTAAATTGCAAATCTGGGAAGCTGTTCCAAAAATCATGCAATTCCCAGGAAAGCATGTAAAATATACATCTTTCAAAATGGAGCAAGTGACTCAAGCAACCACACTAATAAAGCAAGAAGAACTTACAAGTGCTTGGAAGAGCTACTGACATTTCCTTCTCCAAATGAGAGGTAAAAACTTCTTACCGTGCTACGACCAGGAACTGGTCTATCTGCTTGTCTACTAGTGGGTTAAAGGCTTCCCAAACTTTTGTTTCAAGTTTTGACTGGTCTCTTCCATCATCCTCACCTGGTTGAAAAACAAATCAGAAATGCTTAGCACAGCTTTTTTAAAATAAAAGTACTTTCTAGATTATTTTTTTATCTCACAATAATGGCACTGTTAACCCATCTCAGTTACTCTGCCTGACAGGCCACTCTGAAAATTTTATTCACTTATTTGTATTCGACAATTTTATCTTGACAGACACAGCAACACAGCTTGTCTGAATTGGGCAGTCAGATTTTCAAAAACTGGTTTCAAAGGACATGTCATGACAAAAAAAAGAGTACATCCTTCTTCAAACTAGACAGGTTCTTTCCTCAGCTCATCTCTCTTCCTCCTTTATCTTGCAGCAATTCTAGGAAGAGAGACACACTCCCAGCTGCTCTGAGCAGGCAAAAAGTAACTGGTTCAACTCCCGTCAGCTCCTTTTTAAGTGGTAAATCATGGCATCAGACACTCTTTTTTTAATTTTCCTGACTCTTTACAAACCAAAACACCCTGGAGGAATGCAGGAGCTACTGAAACTTTTTTCCCCTTCTTTCTGCTCCCTTTAAAACATCTGGAGATTATCCTTCTCCAAAGCCCCATGTTGGCTCACTGAGGGAAGAGGATGCCTTTCAAATTAGTTCATCCTCACTCAGGAAGCTTGCCCAGCTGTTGAATAAATACCAGTTTCACAGATAAATTAAACAAGAGTTCTGACCCATTTGTTTACCTGTTCTAGCATGAGACTAACAATATCA
Organism: Xenops minutus; assembly: GCA_035221455.1. Taxonomy (NCBI): domain Eukaryota; kingdom Metazoa; phylum Chordata; class Aves; order Passeriformes; family Furnariidae; genus Xenops; species Xenops minutus. Next base: position 30,445,548 of record JAWWEE010000004.1, on the reverse strand, counting down.
AAGCTCTTAAGCAAAGACAGAAGTGTTTCATTGCTTTCACATCTTGGCCAATCCAGTCTGGACAGTCTTTCAAACATGGGTCACAACCTTCAGCCTCTTAGAAGAACAATATCAAGAGACCATTTCCCATGCACTACGTGGGGCTCAGCAAAGAGCCATCAGGTACCAGCACTCCCCATCCCTCTCAGTTTTTCCACCCACTTTTGGAACAGTAGTATGGTGCAGAGACAAATCTAAAGTTAGCTATTATTTGGTAACTAGCATTGGATACTGCTATTACTCCCTTTTCCTTGGGCCAGGGTCCCTGTGGTCCTCTACTGCTCCATGATCCAGTGGGAGCAGGCTGAGGCCTCACCCACACTCCAGCCAGCAAATTCTTCCCCTGCCTGTTCTGCAGGTGAGAAGTGTAGGCTGGCAGCCAACAGTGGGAATGGGAGAAGGCTCCAGGGAAAAGGCACCCAGCAATAATGGGCAAATTGATGAGGGCAGACAGCATTTAATTGGCAGTAATTTGGGAGGGGCTCTCATAGAGAAGTGAGGCTTGATTAAAAACACAAAAGGCTTTACAGACATGATGGAAATTTGTACTTCCCGTGGAAATTCTGAAATCTCTTAATAAAAAGAGTGCAAGCTCCAGAGAGCCCATTAATTCAATTTATTTCAACAACTTTTATGATTTGGACAAATGCCCATTTAAAGACCAGTTTAAAACAGAACTAATTGCCTTCAGTGGGCTACAGCATCAACAAACCCAGCCATCCTTGTATGCATGGCCTGGCAGTGAAAACCTCCACCTCCCACACCCTGGCAGGCTGCACACATAGAAGTGGCCACATTCAATGTGGACTCTTCATAATTTAAATAAATTATAGAAATTACCCTCTTTTAGTAAGTCGGTTATATCTGCCTGGTATCTGTTTCCAACTCGAATCTCTCCTTTATCAGCAAGCAGGGTCTTTTGTTGAGGATCATATACTAGTGAATAAAAGAAGAAATCCTAGGGGGGAAAAAAGAGCAAAAAGGTAAACAATGTTATTAAGCATTTATTTTCAGTTTTACATACATACTACCAAGCTTTTATGTTTTAAGTTTGGTTTTATTACCCACAGATACATTTTAAAATTGGGTGAACAAACAATAAATGAACCACCAGTTTTAAAATCCCACTTAAATGCTGCTGTTTTCTTCTACACTGAAAGTTTAACAGCTCTCCTCAACAGCAGCCCTTCTCTTAACATACAGACTCTCAGACTGAACAAAGCTCCTCTTGCACAAGCACTGTTCATAAGGGCCAGGAGACAATTTTCAGTCTTATGAGCTGTTTCAGAACACAGGATTACATTTTTCCATACCCCAAAACTTCAGTACTAGATGCCAGTGACTTATCTGCACAGCAATATTGGTACAAACTGAAGCATAACTTCAGAGTGTCACAGCCAGACTGATACAACCTCATAGAGACATGAAGCTCCAGGCTACGCCTGTGGCCTCAGCTGGGCTTGCTCCAGTCTGTCATGTCCCTCTCATGCTGCAAGGCCTAAAGTTGGACACAACACTTGAGAAGTGGCCTCACAAGTGATGAAGTGAGGCATGAATCCCTTCCCTCCATCTGCTGGTTACACTCCTGCTAATATAGACCGGGATGTACTCAGCTTTCTTTGTCACAGGGATGACCAACTTCTTGTCTGCCACCATCTAATTGTAAATCATGTGCTTCCTTCTGCTGGTTTTTGGGAGAGGGGCAGCAGATTTGGCAGCAGCAATAATTAGCTGCAGGTGGCAATACATTAATTTGTTGCTTTTGTTCAAGTAGAAGAGAAAAAGGCTGAAAGAGCTGCTTGGCTTCGTTACCTGGGTGTGTAAAATTAAAGCAAGAAGGCATACCAGAATGAGAATGTTCTGCCAGGGCAGAGAAAGAAAACAGCCAAAATTTTAACTACTTAAACCTGCACAGTATAATTAATTAAACTTTTCTGCATGGATAAGTACTTAGCTGTGGCTACTGAATGACCCATCAGAGATCAGGTATGCTCCATCACAGCAAAGTGTGGGATACTGGGCAGGATTAGAGCTCTTGTAGGACATGGAACAACAGACTTTTGTGACCCCAGTCCACAACAACACTGTCACCAGGAAAGAGAAACGTTTCTGTACAGAAACAGGACGTGTGATGCACCATTTGTCACATCTCAGGTTTCTGGCTCTTTCCCTTTCCCCATATTTCTGTGTCACTAGCAGGCACTCTGTTTAAATACATCTCATATCATGCTCACCTCATTTTCCCTTTCCCTATATTTGTATGTGTCAACAGCATGCAACAAAAATTAGGACAAAACCAGCATCAGTTTCAAGCCCTGCTCAGCTTTCTGAAGAGCTGGCAAAGGAAAAGAGAGTCTCTCAATCTGTCATACAAAGCCAAAAAAAAAAATAGAATTGCTGTGAATTTCCACAGTAACATAGCAAAAATTCTGGAAGGGAATTGAACTTTAACTGTAAGGGCTGTCTGTAGTTGGGTTTGGGGTGGGGGGATTTGGTTGCATCGTAAATGAATGATACTTTTAACAAAATTGATTCCTACTCCCACATGCACCAGGGTCAAATTACATCAACCTACTGACAGAAGGCAGCTTCAGAGTACATGAAAACTCTTTTATGTTACAGCTATGTAAAGAAATCTGGGTCTCTTGCTCCCTGACATAGACAAAGCTCAAGATATTACAACATTTTGAAAATTTACTGTTGCATAAATAAAATGTAAGAAAAGCTTTTGTCTTGCAGGCTTCCAGGTTATAAACAGAGTGTTTTATTTGTTCCAGCTCCAAAATACCTAACTGCAGGACAAAGTAGATGCAGTGCAACATTAATGCTTTTCAGGCATATTGCCAGGCAAATATGCAACCCAAACACTGTAGAATAACAACACAGTGGGCCCCAAGAAAGACCAATTCTACAGGCAATTTCTTTACACAGTCTTTCTTGGACAGGGAAAGTGATACATTGTGGAGGGGTTTTCTGCCATGGTATTTGACTGTTGGATGCCCTACTGCTTCTCTTTTATTGGTTATCACTATGAATTTTCTCATATAAATATAAAACCCATCCTTCTCTACCAGTATCAGCTCATCCTATTATACCTTGCCCAGTTCTGTCTCGAATCAAGCAGGTTCAACAAAAGAATCAAAAGCCTCTGGTCTCTCCTCCCCAACCAGTGCCTCCTCAGCAGAGAAAAGACCTAAGTTTGGGGGCCAAAGTGTGAATACAACGGAGAGTGCAACGCCCAGAGATAATGCAAAACCACTACCATCTTCCCCCACAGATATTAAATTCATTCTTGTAAAGTGAGTGGGATTTCTGAAAACATTAATAAATCTCAGTTTAGTGCCAATGCAAACCATAGTCTAAGAAACAAACCAGATCCGTATGCACTCTAGAGCACTCTTGATGTGACAAGAACAATTTTTCACCAGGGTTTCACAAAAGTGATGTTCACAATGAAATAACACAGCTCTTCAAAATTCTCCATGCTCACTGGAGCTGTCAAAACTGTGTATTCTGAGTTTGCAGGAGTCAAGAAAGAGTAGGGTTTTCTCTTTTAATTTCATATCCCAGAAGACACCCAACATGTTCAGCAAAATTAACATGACCTGCCAAGAGTTAAAACTGAATCATGACTTTCTACTTCTCCCAGCTGTTAGACAGACACATATGCTCAGAGCTTCCCTACACAAGCCCCTAAGCCACCCAAAGCTATAGCCAAGAACCAAAGCTACTAAGAAACTGCACAAGAACTGGAAAGAGGAGATGGGTCAAAGTAAAAGTACAGTACAGAAATAATTGTTAGTTCATTACAGCTTGCAAACTTACTTTCATGTATTTCATATATTTTTACTAGAGAACATTTTATTTTTAGGGGGGTACCAAAAGGAACAGAAATGCCAGACATCTGCTCAGCAGGCAAATTCACACAAGCCTCTGGATATACCCAGGCAGAGCTGTAAAATAGATGGTACATATAAAATAGTTTCCTGCAGAATAGGGAAATCTAGTGCTTTTGCCATAATTGGCTATGCCCTTCTCTTGATCTCCACAGGAATTTGGTATCTACAGAAAATTCAGGTTTTCCAGTTACTTTTTTTTCCTCTTTCTGTCTATTCCTCACTCCTGCTACAAACCCAATTTTACCAGGCACAGTAAAAAGTCCATGCTGGTCCTCTTCAGCCTGCTTTTCAAATGTAACAAGGCAATCTTCCTGAGGAAGATGACACAGGGGTGGAAAGAAGAAAACAGTGATAACACAAATGTAATTTTGCTATGCTTACTATCTGCCTAAAATTTTCTGTCTCCGTGTTTAACCTGCTTCAAGGCAGAGAGCCTTGGGCTGAAAGCCTACTTTTACTGGTCGTAACATTTAAGAAATCAAACGACAGATTCCCTGGAACTGCTTTGGCTTTACAGGCAGAAGCCATGTTTAAAAAAAAACCCCAATCCTGAAACATTTTGAAAGCAAAGAACGGATTAAGAACAGGAGGCATGGAGAAAGAAGAAACAGTTCAACACGATACCATCCAGTGTTAGGAATTCATCAGGCAACAACTATATCCTTTTCTTAATCTCTTTACCTCCACCCAAGAACATTTGTGTTCCTGAGCTTTTAATTTCTAAACCATCTGTCCAAGCTAGTTTGCACCACAGCAAAATGCCATGCTAAGTGACAGGACACATTCAGGGAACTCTCTCATTCTGTGAAATCTCCAAGTGCCTGCTCAGTTTTAAAAATAACCCATATCACTCATCTTGCATTTTGAGAGTTCAAAAGGATGAAAAAAAAAAAAATCTCTTTCTGTGCCTACAGCTGCAACACAGCAGTTGCATGCCTAGAGGTAGGCAGCTCCCTTTTGTTTCAGCATACCTACCTGTAACATCAGTAATAATAAAAATATGGTGTGAGCAATTGAGAACAGACACTACTTAAAAACTGGGTTCTAGAAAACCTAAAGCAATTTCAGTTTGATTAACTTTTGCTTTCCAACTGGCGGATCCTGGGCTGCTAGCTGGCTACAAGTATTGCTGAATACAACATCCCTTCTTTGATGCTCTGCCATTTGGCAGCCTTCAGCAGAACCAACAGTTTTTTGGTTTCACATTCCAAAGAGAAACTCGACTATTTAATCCCTGTGCTTTGTTTAAAATTGTCTTAAACTAAAGTATCAGATTAAAATTAATCTTATGCTTAAATAAATACTAAAGAAAGCTAAAAAAGCATTTAAAAAAGGAAGCTCAGCTATGAGAGACTGCAGTATGCTCCTTGTGGAAAAGGACCTGTTTTCTCCATGTCTTAAAAGCCAGTAATGACCATCGCCCTACTGTTTTTAATTACATTATTTCCTCTCTTGCATAACCTTTTCAAGTTTTCAAATGCAAATTATTTGCTCACAGATGTATTCAAATAATAATATTCTGAAACTCTTTGCTGATCTCCCAAAGTAAAGCTCTCAGATTGTCAAATTCCAAGACTGTCCAACCCAGCCAGCAGCCAGAGGTCTAGCCACAATTAAAGGTATGTATTTTTTTAAAAATACAACAGCCATTTTTTTAAAAATCACAAAATACGTGGAAAAAATAAACCTCAATGTTTATATTCTTAATGGTGATTAACTGTGCAAGATAATTCAGTTTCAAGTGTTCAGTTTGAGGTATCTTTAAAGAGACAGACTGGGTAAATTTCTGCAGGACTCAGGTATCACTTGACAAGCAGTTTTTCAAGTCTTTAAGTGTCTGTGGTGGCATATGAAGGACTACAGATTAGTATTTTAAACAGTGAACTCAAAGAACAGGGAACTAAGTTTCTCAAATGTGAGGCAAGATCAAACTTAAAGCATATTAGCATAAATCTGTATGATTTCAGGATAAAGCAAATAAATAAAAGCACAGCTTGCTGTACTGCTCCCCCTTCTACAGTTACTGCCTCTCTCACCCTGTCTTGGCTGGGACTTGAGCCTCCAGGTGTGACCCTTCAGCCTGCCACACTGAGGCAAAGTGGGTTCTCCTTCCAGAAGGAGAGGCAGCTTATTGTCACAGGGATGCAAACACCAGGTCTGGCCCCTGGATCCACACAGTTGTATAGCTGAATGAAAATTGTATGGGGCCTAGAGCTTCCCACTGTCAATGCAGAGTACATACAGAAACGAGAGAACTGTCCTTTTTTTAGAAAACTTGCAAAAAGGCACCAATCCTAAATTGTGCCAAAATACACTGTTCAAACTGTACAATGCACAAAATGGTTCCTACCTCCCGTTCCAGATACGATTTAAGGGATTCTGTCTCATTTAACAGAGTAACGCTGCATTTGCCTCTAAAAAAAGAGAAACACATCTTATGAAAAAACATCTTAAATGCTCATGTGATTCACAAGATGGTATTACTGAAGTCATGCACAGAACTCGATCTTACATTGAAGAACACTTGAGTAATAACAATGCTATTTGATTTTTTAATAAAATGGAAGAAAACAGTCATTACCTAATGTGTGTGGCTGGCAGAGATTCCAGCTGTCGTGAGAGAAACAACTCACGATGTCGTAGCTGATGCTTCTGTTTCTCTGGTAAATCAACCATTTCTGGATTTTCCATCTCTTCTTCCATTTCTCCTAGTTATAAAGAGACAAAATTGATCATCAAGGACAGGGCAAGTATTGATTCTGAGCCAGTCAGGATGAGTTGTTCCAAAACCTTTCCTAAATAATAAATATTAATCAGAGTAAACATACTTTCATCTAAATCTTCACATTTCATCCCATTAAACAATTACATAATCGAAGTGATGCCTGTGAAGAACTGTATTTATTCACCACTAGGATCAAATCACCCCAGGTACACATGGTCACGCTGGTTCACCAAGCTGAAAGTCACAAATCTGCTACCATCAGAAAAGTTCTGAAGGGAAAGAGCTGCTTTTGGAGGCCATCCCTGCACGGCTAGACTCATCAGGGAGAAGCTGACACACTTTGAGTGAGGCAATAAAAGTGAAGTCTTTCCTCTTTGCCAGGCATCAGTTCTCTTAAACCCTACTTCTCTTTCAGGATATCACACTGCCCCATCCTGACCTCAACAGCTTCTGCAGCAAACGCCCATTGCAAAGGGTAGTTTCTTTAATTAATGTATTTTATTCTCCTCACTCCAAACGCAGCCAATAGATCACAGCCACCAAGTGCCTAAGACCAGTCTTGCCACCCTACCCTACCCTTCCACACCACACACACTCAACTGCAACACTCCTGCATTTCAACAGTCAGGATCCCCTATATCAGTACCCAAGGTACCCAATCTCCATCCAACCAGTCCTTAAATGTATGCGGAAGTAAATATATGAAATCACATCCACACAGATACACAACTGAGCCAAAACATCTCCAGGCATCTTTCTTGTAAGAAATAAATTATTAGTATGTTTTGTTTTCATTAGTAAGCATCCTGTCAGTTACACAAGATAAAGCTGTAAAGGGTAAAATACTCAGAAAAAGGATCCTCCATTATGAAGGACGGAGAAAGAAAAGATCAGACTTTTGCTTCTCTAAGAAATTAAGGCAGTTACTGTATTTTGCAAAACCATGGGAAAGGTTTCCCAAACTGGAGTAGAATTAGCTATAAAGCCTCATACATGAATTGTAAAACTCTAATTTTACAGCAGCATTACTCTCAAAGAGCAGACTTTTGCCTGCAGCTTAATTCAACTGTTGTTGCCAAGAAACATTTCTAGTCAGAAACACATACAGGCACAGTTATGATTTATATACCCCTAAGATTAGTTAACGATAATCCTCATGGTTATCCAAAAAATAAAGCAAACAGAAAGGAGCGATCTCTATTTTAGAAAACACTAAAATTGCATTTAGTTTTAAATAGGCCACCATTACGCCAAAGGGGGTGACAGAAAATTATGTACCCCACAGGTTCCCAACAATTTATCACTGTTTTACTGTCCTGAAAACAGACTTGTGGTTTATTTGCCCCTCAGGTAGGTTGCTCCAGCAAGGAAGGAAAAAAAATAGCAGCATAATTAAACCAGACTGCAACACACAATAGCTGTTACAGCACACGAGCTGTTAAGCATACAGCAGCATGCACTTATGTTTTAGTATTTTCCTGGGAACTGGAACACCAAATTTACATTTGTGCCACAGTTTCATGGGTCTGCTATTTATTTACTGAAGTGGATTCTGTGTTAGTTGAAAATTAATATTGTGCCTCCTATCCTACGTTAGAAATACACCAGCAGCAATCCACAAACAAGTCAGCAAGCTCCAAGCTTGGTTGCCCAAAAACCGAAAGATGCACAAATGAAATGGCAATTCATGCCTGCATTTACAACAGCTTTTGGAGAACAACAGCAGTGCACAGTGTAATGCAAAGAATATACTACAAGGAGCAACCTAAAATACTTAATATCTTCAGTATATTTGATAGCCCAGAGCTTTTAAAAATTACATTTTTCTAAAAAGTATGTCAACCACTGTGTGCCAATCAAATCTACAAACAAAAAGAAAGCACCTGGCACAACCAACCTAGTCCCGGGAACTGCATCCCTTCAGGTAGGCTTGCCTTCCAACTAGTGTTTTATTTATGTGTCTAGCTTTTGTAATAAAATACAGAAGGTGGGAAGCACACATATTGTTCTTATGTCAGCTCTGCTATACACAGCCCTTCAGAAAATCAAAAAGCACAACACATTTTTTCTTAAAAAATAGACAGGAATTTCTACAGGTAACAATCAACAAACAAATCTACACAAGCATCTTCTCTCCTTTTGCACAGGCATGATTTGGCACTGAAAGAATGAAACTGGCAAATGCATTCAGAACCAAAAGGAGGAGAGAATACAGGACTGGATCCAGGACAGGAACCTCTGCCTCACTGAAGTAATGCAAAAGTGGCTTTGACAAAAACACCACCTCAGTACAGACAGCAAAGGCTTATTAAATCAGACTTATTAAATAAAGTCAGGGTCCCAGCCACAGCTCCAGGTCAAGTCTGTCTGACACATCCTACAGCTCACCCACTCACACTCTAAGGGAAGTAGACTCCATCCTCAAAAATGGTGGCCTGTGAAAAGTAAGGACCATAGTCTTAAAAAAAATATATATACACTATTATATATTTATAAAATAACCAAAAAATCTTTTCAGAAAGACTTGTCTGCATTTTTACAGCACTGTAGAGTAAGCAGTATGGGAATGCAGGAAGTGCAGTATATTGGGACTTCAATACTATCCTAAAGCCTTATTTCAAAATTAATCTCTCTGTTTGATAGATGTGCTTGTGCAGATTTGAAACTAAACATTTAATCTTAATACAAACAGTAATATATCAGCTATGCAGAAAGAGCCAGTGGAATGCTGCAAGGAGTGTATTAGATTAAGTATTATTTGATATTTGATGACAGAATCATTAATCCCACATTAACAAAGCTTGAAGATGACTTATATTGGGAACAAGAGATAGGCAGATTGGGTACAAACAGCAAGACTCATGTGAAAGCTAACATATATGGGAAAAATAATTAGGAAGAGTAAACTTTGAGTTGGCAAGAGAAACCCAAGAGGCGGTAATTGTAATCTAAAATGACTGGGTGTGTGAGATGTGAAATTAAACATCAATATTTGCTAGACACTAGAAAGAATAGCAATTTGACATAGATCAGATTGGGCTCTCTACAACATCAGAAGTAGAAAGCACCAGCCCTTTCTCTGCATTCTGGGTGTTGTACAAGTAGCTACATGACAGAATTCAGAAATGCACAAAGGCAAACAAGACACAGAAATTAGATTTAGAGAGCACACCAAGTGTGCACCCAAGAGATTTAGAGAGCACCCAAGTTGTCCAACTTGGGAGACAGTCTGTAGTAAGACAAGAATCAGCTAGCAAGGTTATCACTAACAAAATAAAGAAAAAAAGTAGAGTCAAAACATTTGGAAACACCGTAAAGCCAGTGCTGGTGATCTGCATAACTGCTCCTTCAGCAGCAAAGGAAGCTGCAACTCTTACTGCTTTAACAGCTCAACTAAGGACCTTAGAAGGACATTACAGAAATGTTGTGTTTGAATAAATGAACAACACAGTACCAGGTGCCTTCTTCCAGGTTCAGTTTCAAACGGTCTGCATGAAGCCTTAGCCTTACTTATTTTCTCTCTACCAAAAACCAGATATTGATTTTTAGCTATAGAAAACATGGTGAAAGTTTAAATAAATAGAAATCCTTATACCTTCAGAAGGAGTTTGCCACATTATCAAGACATCCCACTAGGACTCCTGCCACAAATTTCTTGCCATCATCTTTGCTACCTGTAATGGTGGCCATGGCTGCAAACAGACACTATTTTGGACCCTTATCATATCTTCCCTCACTGCACCACTCCCAAAGAGAAAAACCACAGTTTCCTCCTCTCAGTAACAACAGAGCCAAAGTGTCACTAGTGGATATATGAATTTGACTCCTCTTAGATCTGCAAGTCTGGTGTTGGGGAAAAAATGGAAAAGGGGAACAAAATGGAAGAAATAAAATAAAAAGACTATTTGTGAAGTTATTGTCAAATGCTATTTAGATTGGTGTTATCTAAAATGTAAAAAAAAAAAAAAAATTCTCAATAAACTCCTCATCTGTTTAGGGACACAGGTATCATGCAACTCATGGATTAAAGGAGCAATGACACTTGACCACTGCAAGACACTTATTTTCCAGAAGCTTTGGCACTTTCAGAAGTGGGGACACCATTCATTCTGCCATGTGTGCCGGGCACCCAAACATCAGCTGCTGAAAACTAACCATAAACCTGCCAAACCAGCCAGCCACTACCAAGTGGTCACTCACTGCTTTTCAAATCAGGACAAATGTTTTCATGAAGTAAAATCTGTGGTCCTAAGGCAAACTACAAGTATCCAGAGATGGATGGGGGTGGACCATTAGAACAGAGGATAGAAGGCTGTATTCCTGCTGCTGGAAATATTAACCTACTTATAAAAAACTATATAAAGACATTATATAGAGAAAATTTGTAGTGACAGCATCCAACAGTAGCTTGAGAAGTATCTTTCCCATTTCTCTTCCATCAAGTCCTGCCTGCAATCTACTTTGCATACAGTATCTCAAATCACTATGAAATCTCTGGGCAAGAACATTTAAACAGTTCCTACTGGTGAAGCAGGTTCATTTCAGAAACAGGTGGAGAAATTCCATAGAATAATTTGTGAGGTGATTAAAAAAGCTTATGAATAAAAAGTGCTAACAAGGTATGAAAGACATTATGAGGCTGAAAGATTTATAGGACAGCCCAAATAAGCTTTATATCATATGATAAAAATAGTAAGATCACAGATCAAATCCAAGAATCAGCTGGCATACATCAGGTACTAATTTACAGCCACCAACTACAGAATAAAGTGCTTCCAACCCATTTCTCTGTATACAGAGTTATGAGAAAAGGCAACATTTCAGACTTGTCTGTTTCAGATACCTGATGGATCATACAAGCTAAAGTAGCTTTTTAAAAAAAAAAACTTCAAAACGTTCATTTCACAACCACATTTTTTTCCTTCCTTTATTGGAAAGGTAAAAAATGTAACAAAATACATTTATATAATTTTGCCATTCACATTCTGGCCATATCTTCCCATTACTTGGCTCCCTTGCTGCACTGATCTCAACAGTAGGTCTGAAATAAAGGCATCTTAAACAGAAGACTGTGTGAATCCAGAAATGTCTGCAGTCAGAAAGCTCCATTAATCAGCTGAACAAAGGCAGTTAAAAGATCAGCGATGCAGATACGTACATCTACTGCAAATGCATCAAAATGAGGCAACAGGAGACTTTATGGAAATGAATTCAAAGTCAGTGATAGCATGGAGTATCTGTACTAGAATCTTAACATCCACAAAATTTAATTTCATTATATCATGCAAGATGTAGATATTTTTCTCAGAGTAAAGAACTAATGGCTGTCCAAAAGCTTAATTTTACTCTCTTCTCCTTCCTTAGGAAGAACGGAAACCACAGAACAGCACACATCTATCTAAATAAATGGAAGTCATTGAGTAGCAATTTTATTCTGCATCAGAAAGAAACATACTGGAGAAAATGTTAGTTACTAATGAAATTTACCCTAAGAGGCAGCCTCAGTTGTCTCTGGTGGCTATATTAATAGGATTGTGCTATAGAAGATTTTTCCCATCTTTCAAACACATGAACAATGAATTATTTGTTTGCATTAAAAATACCCCACTTAAATTTCTTACCACAAAGAGAAATCAGCTTTTGCAGATTCAAAGAGCATTTATATAAGTTCAAATATTTTTTAGTTTGGTTTCAGATATATGTTTCTGTGAATCCGTCCTACCTGCTTCCTTTACTAAATCCAGTGAAGTGAGACACAGATGAAGGAATCAATAGTCACGTTGTTTATGGTGAAGCTCCTATTAAGCTCAGGATTCTCAGAAAAAATGAGTACTACTGCACTGAAGAGATACCAAAAATGCTTTGCCTGCCATCACAATTCTGCAACACAGCCATATCTCATCTCAAATGCCACATGACCTTTTTTCAAGGTATGGTTGCAGTGGAGGAGTTATTTAGACAGATTCAAATCTACAACAGAAAATACTCAAATTTACAAGAACAGAGTCGTTTTGTTGCATGTTTTCCCCAATGGCATTACAGCAGTGAGAACACAGCAAGATCCTATATTCATTGTTAAAAATGAATATCTGATTTAATCAATCCCCGTGCAGTAAAACCATGTAAGATTTGTATTACATATACATTACTCTATTCATATATACACGAAGCGGCACATTAAAAGACAATAATGCTTGCCAGCTAAATCATAATTCTGACATGCCCATATCTGATTGCTTCTCTTTTATGTATGTGCCCTGAATTACTAGGATTCATACATCTGTCCATGCTTTTGCTAAATTTTAAGCTATCTGAACAGCTCTTCTCCTTTATTTACGAGAAAAAACAGTTTAGTAACTCCGCATGCTAAGTATTTTTCTCCCTTTCAACATGTCTATTTTGGAAATTGTTTTATTAGTACTCTGTTCATCACCTTGCAAGGATGGGAAAAGAGGGATGTTGAACAGCAGAGGAAGGTGTAATATACCTAAATCTAATCCTTCCTGGCAACTGGAACAGAGTCAAACAGGTTGGAAGCACCTCAGTTACAGTGCCCAATGTCATGTAGTATGTTCCTCTGTTTTAAAACTGTTTCTATAATTAAAGGAGAATTGTAACACTGATTTTTTGTTTAGAAATAAGCTTCCACCTCTACTCAGCCAGGTGTTCCCCATGCCTCTGATCGCCCTAGGAGAGGAATACAGTCCAACATAAGTTAACGCAACATTCTGTAAAATAATTTTTAAAAAATCAACAAAAAAACCCACCTACAAGAAATTAGTTTCACAATATACATCTGAAAGGGAGGCTGATGTAAGGCAGCATGAAAAACTCTCTGAATTCTACAATAGTTTCATGCTTTTTTTTTTAATCAGGACACAATTACAACACTAGTTCTAAATTTCAAGTCTCCTCTCAGTGTAGACATTTTTTTCCCCTAACAAAAGAACTTGAAATATTCAAAATAGTTATAGGAGATCCTAAAATTCTCTGCTTTAAAGTGTATTTACTGAACATGTTCAGACAAAAGCTATGTTACTACAGAAATATTATTAATATTGAAATTTACAGAGAAATCCTGTTAGTCAGGTTTCAAGCTGGCCATGTTTCAAGTCGGTTTCCTATGATCAGTCTATTTGATTTACTCATATAAAAATGTTTGAGGGTTTGGTATTTTTAATCTAAAAACAGAACCAAGTAATTCATGAGAAGTAATATGAGACAGGGAGAATACTACCTTCTCATGCCAAAAATTAAAAAATTCACTTCTGTGAGGCAAATAAGATGACGTCTTTATTCAGTTCTAATGGAAAACTTCTGTTTTGTCCCCACCATAATCAAACCACACACAAATGAGGTTTTAAAAGGTGTAAGGAAAGGGGAAAGGGAAAAAAATAACAAAAATGGGGGGGCAGTTAAAAAGACAGAGAAAAGTCAGTCAAAAAAGTAATGCAAATTGCTGAAGATGACTAGAGAAAATAGACATTTATGGATAGTAATACTGATACTTGAACTGAAATATCACTGTTGTTTCCAAGTTTGACAATTTTGTACAGAAGCAATTTAATTTGAAGACAAACAAGCTTACTTGCATGTTTGTCTGCCAATACAATAAGTGTACTTGATATGTCTCTTCTTCTGTAGAAACACACCACCTTTGCTTCCACGTTTCCATTGGCAGTCTGAAACAGAAAAAAAAAAAGAAAAAACTGACCACTAATCAAGAGCAGAACTGTACACACTAACTAGAAACTTCATAAATAATTTGGAATTTTGCACAAGAGCTACTCAGCATTGACTTTTAGCACCTCCAGCATGATCCACTGCAGGCGGTTTGGCCCTGCTCTCCTAATTGTTTCTGTGGGATCACCATTTTTAGGTTACAGATGTGTCAAGGGGTAAGAAAAAGACACACTTACCTGCAAGTACAACATATTCAAAAGCCACTTTGCTATTACTGATGTGATGCCTACATTAAGTAGAATTCAAATGCATCTTTAAAAAAAAGTGAAATGTAACAACAGAATTCAGATCTAGGCTGTTCTCCAAACTCTGCAGGACAGTAGGAAAACAAGAAAGAACCCCGCCATTACTATTCTCACAAAAGAAATCACATCAGGTTTTCTTTAGCTGACAGCACTGGTAAGCTAAAACCATTCCAAAAGGAGAACCAAGGAAGCTGAACCAGGCAATAAACTCTACACTGGTGACAATATACAAAAAGGACTGAATTTGAGAGACTATCTTATTTAAACTCTTAAAATGAGGCAGGTGATGAACTGGTTGTAAAATGGCACCTGCCAAACAGTGAAACTGGCATTTTATAAGCTCTGGGGGAAATAAACCTCCCGGTTTGTAGCAGCCCCAGACAATATACTATCTCTAAAACAAATCTAATAATCAAAATGTAGCTTAAGAGTTGTATCCTACTACTGAAGTCTTTGAAAACTACAGTGAAGGCATACAGTTCAAGAAACTAGAAGACTAAAATACAACTTTCATGCTGGGAAGTCTCCAAAAAGGGTAGTGGACCAGCAATGTGACCACAGGGAGACAAATAAAAATTTATATATATATGTGTTTCTAAGACATGAATGAAGGAAAAGTTTCAACTTTTATAATACCAGTATACTTTATAATACTACACACAAAAAAAAAAAGACAACACATACATGCACAAATCCCTTGCAGACTGACAGGTTTTGGTACAGAGTCTGCAGAAATTTTACTCTTTTCTGTTAAATAATTCAGAACTTTAAAATTTTGAGGAACTAAATTACAAATGCAGGAGCCATCTTATTAAAACACAGACAGCTACAATGTAAATTTATCTGATTTATTTAATTGTCTAGGTTTTTATTTGCACTCAGTGAAAAAGGCAACACAAGACACAGGATTAATTTCAACCTGAAAGACCCATTTGAAAGATTAGGTCAGAAAAATTACAGCTCAGGCAAGAGTTGCACCAAAATGGGAGATCCAGGTTGAAAGTTCATTTTTTTTCAAAGGTGGGGGAAGAATGAAAAGGAAAAATAAGTGGGGAAAACACTTTCTAGGAAAGTGATCAACAGATCTACACCCTGTGACAAATGGAACACAGCTGGTGATACCTCATCTCTGTGAATCCACTGGGAACATTTTAAAAACTCTCTCGTGTTTCTTTAAGGGAAGACAGAAAAGATATTTCTGTAAAAGACCTCCACTCCAAAAAAAAAAAGGGTTACAAGGATGTCCTTGCCTTCAGATTCCTTATTTATCACCACATTGATACATTTTTTCTTCCATGTAATTGTTTTAGAACTACACACTTTTCTATCACTGGTGGCTGAAGAAAAATACCTAATTTTAGTCAGTTAATGTAAATTCAAATCCAAACCTGTAAGGGCTGGTATTAAGCCTGATGAAGTGGCATGTTCAAGACATAGCCAATGGCTTCAGAACAGTCTCCCCTCCACAACTAAGTCAAATTTCAGCATTGAGAACTTCAGCTGGCTTTCCATATACAAACCATCCTGCTTCCCTTTTCGATCCATTGAAAGGGAATTTGGCAGATGAAATAATACACAGGCCCAAAGGACAACCAGGAAAGACAAAGTCTGAGGAAGCAGAAAATAGCTACAAACCTTTCTGTTGAGCAAGAGCCTCCCCCAGGAAAGATCAAATTAAAGCTCTCCATCCTCTAGGCAAACTGTTATCTTTATATCCCATGATCCTGAATTGAAGAACTGCCCTAAAGGTGGGCATAATCACCTGCCATTGACAGTCCTTTCACACCAAAGGAGAACAAAAGGTCTTAAAGCATTCCAGAAAATTATCAGAGGACAAAAAGTATTTTAAAGCTTTTAATTACCAGAGAACTGCTAAAGAATTGTTTTGATTTTAATCAAATCAAACAGATCATGAATTCAACTAACTTCAAAGACTTGATGGAAAAATGTTTACCTTATTGAGCTCTTCTATTCTTCGTATCAAATACGGGTTACTTGAAGAATTTTCGAAGTAGACATAATCTGATAAAAAGAAAAAATACTCTTTAAAATATAAACGACTGAAAGTCAAATCAAAACTTCTGTTAGCCTGGAAAGCAAAGTATATGATCTTCCTTCTGTCTCTGATCATATTATTTCCACTTCGGCCACACTTGTCTTTACTTGCTTCCTTTCATCAAAATCCAGCCACTTCTCACCAACAATATGTGATTTTTCTCTCCCCTCCAGCCCAGTTTAGATGTACTGCTCATTTACTTAGAACACAAACAGCTTCATTATGTCTTCATCTCTCATCTTTTACTCTACTTCCTCGTGTTTTATACCTGTATGATCCTACATGCCCTCAACACAACTCCCTATAACTGTCCAAACTGGTCAGTAATGCTTGTATTTTCAAGCAGGATAACCATCTAAAGTTACAGGAAGAAGACGAGTTCTTTACTCAAGGCCTTCAAAACAAAAAAAAAAAAAAAATCACAGAAACATCCAGGAGTGCCATGTAAATTACTCGGTGTTATTGAGCTCCAAGTTTGAACACTCCTTTTTACAGGTAAGGAAACACGCTCAGGAGTCCTGAATGGACTTGGCCTCTCCCTCCCCATACTCCAGAAGCCAAACCATAGCCCTGAACCGAGGGCTGAATCCACCTCCCCGCTGAGAAGGTGCTGACCTTGCATACAGATTTAACAACAACTCCTCCCAAGACTATCTAAAACGATTGCCCTCCAGATTTTCCAGCTCATTTGTGTTTGGAGCAGAACACCCATAGCCGCCGGGCTTGCCTCGGGTAATCTTTTGGAATGCTTACATTAGCATGATGCTCCACGATGAATGGGTGTTTAGCAGCGTTTGCCCCCTGTAAATAGGGACAACTCCTGAGGCTGTTAGCATCAATCTCCCCGAAATCCTTATGAACAGGGCAGTCGGAAGCAGAGATGCTGCTGCCTCCTCCCCAGCCCAGAGGAAGGAAGACATCCCCCCAGGGGCCTCTGCTGCTGGAGGATGAGATGGGTGAATGCTTTGGTGTCTCCCTGGACACCCTGGAGAGAAGAGGGGACTCAGCTCTGCTGCTGCAGCTTTTCCAATTGCCCATATAACACTACCCAAGCTCCAGACACCGGTTTTTTCAGACTACTGCTTACCGCTCCTGTTATCCGTAGGTCTCCCTGGATTTACAGACCGAGCTACGTGAGACACAGAGAGCAGAGCAGTGACTGCTGGACAAATGACACAGAGGAGGCTGCATCTTGCACTACCTGCAAACAACTCCAGTGCCCTCATGTCCCTTCAACAGGGCTGGGCTGCCTGAGGAGAGAGGTCACTAGTCAGGAATCCCAGGGGTTACAATCCCAATTTTTAACGAATCTGTTATTCAAGTTTTTCTTTCCAAAAAATATGCTCCAGGCCATGAGTTACAAAGACACCTTGAGAGTGAAGTCTCAACGTGGTCTTGGCTGAAGTGACAAGCAACAAGTTGCAGTGCCAATAATCAGCACAAATCTTGGGTTATCCAACCAGAGTGTAACCTGGGTTAAGAAAGCACTGGAATAGCACACTCAATTTTTTACATTTTTATGCATTCTGTGCTCCAGATCTCTCAGACTGATCATCAGCTAAGAATCACCTGAGTGACTCCAAATCTTTCTTCCCAATTGCAGGAGCTGGTTCCTCTTAAATGTCACATCCCTACAGGCTTTACACTGGAGAATGATCTCACATGAGGAATACAGTTTAGACATCTGATTCGTAGAAAACACAAAGTTCCAGAAATGGTTAAAACACCCAAGTAACTAGACCATAAATTTCCATTCCCAAACACTGCCTCTGTGCAGAGCACCAAACAGGAAACAAAAGGCTCAACATTACTATGACCAACTCTACCAGAAGTCATAAAACCAAACAGATATTTGGCAGCTTCAGCAATAGCAACTGCTGATTGAAATAACAATGGTGGGCATTAAGCAATTTACTGATCAGCAGAGTAAAGAGAAATAATTTCTCCTACAAGGGCACTGCAGTGGAGGATGTCTAAGCTTTAAGATGCTTCCAAGCTCATTGTTCACCTCTCACCAGAAGGCTCCAACACATGAAGTGCTTTTCCTCCACCTCTCTAGTAACTCCTAAGACAACCAGCTACTTTCAGGTACTTTGGCTGAGGCAGATGCAAAAATCTTACTTTTCTAAACACTGTGCCTGAAAATTAACACTAAAGGAACTGTCAATCTATGTCTTGAACAACACAACCTTTCTTTAATTCCATGGGGTTCAGGTGGCTGTTACAAATGTTCATAGTCCACACCTTTTTAGATCAGCTTTTCTATGTCCATGTTATGTGCATATCTTCTCAGAGACATTTTATACCTCAAGTGAACATTAACTCAACTTTTTATGTAACTACAGTTTATTGTTTGTAAAATCTGGCATAGATTTAAAGAAACCTTATCACAGATGAACAGTTTACCAAAGAATAGCTCCCAGTGGTATCCAACAGTTTTGAGTAGTAACATCCCCCCAACATTGCCTTGGCCAGCAGCAGGAACATCCCCAAACCCACACCGTGTGACCAACAGCAAACCAACCTCACAGGAACCAGCAAGCTGCACGCTGCTGGCAGAAGGGCAGAACCCAAACTGTCCCATGGGATGCTTCAAGAGCTGACACGTGACAGTGCAGAGGTGTATGCTTAGGCCAGTGCTTGATGACTTCATCATGTCACAAATCCAGAGCCCAGTACATCCCCTCCATGTTTTAGACTAATCCCACAACTATGTTAAGCATTTCACCAGTAGCTATGCAACTAATGGAGACCTATTTCCCATTACTCAAATTACCTGGAAAAGGGTTTCTTCCTCTCTGCAAGTAATGCAGAGCACAGTGCAAATCACATGACTCAGAATGTGAGCAGATCAGAGGGGAGTGATTTGCATTTTTCATAGAGATTTTAAATACTTGATCTAAAATTAAAATGCTATTCTGCACAGAAAATTGTTTGAATTACTGTTCCACATATACATCAAGGAAATCTTAAGTTCAACAAACCACACTCCAAACTGATGCTTGTGCTGGTAAGAGCACTCCTCTGAAATTGCTCCACAAGCAACAAAACCCACAAAGGCTGGATCCCTGCACAGGAGGTTTAAGGGAGGCATAGCACTCATCCCTACACTACAAAACACCACCTTTCTCCTTGAGCAGCACTTCCCCTTCGTCCAGCCTCTTCCTATGCCATGGAAGTGTATCCCTCTCATACTGAGTATCCAACTAGTACTACTCCCAGTTTGTTTTCAGGGCAGTAGCTGTAATTGCAGATGCATGTGCACAAACACACGAGATAACAGAAACCTTCCACAGGCTCCCAACAATCCAGTTGTCAATGGGAGACATCCTGTATGTGCACAACTGCCAGGGTCTCTGTGCCCTGGGCTGAAAGAGGGGATGGGGAAGGAGACAAAATTAGCCAATCTCTAGGCAACAGGGAGATAGGCATCTCAGCTCCTACTAAGAACAGGAAGGAAGAGTTCACTAAAACAAAAAATCAGGTCTAGGGAAAGAAAAGTAGAGCCTGATAGCAAGCAAAACAAGTCAGACCCCTCAAACACAACATACTGTCTATCCTCACTGATTTATTTGCTTTCCTACTTACAGGATTGCAGAAAAGAACTAGTTTAACTGCTCTGCATCCCAAAAGGATGACATCTCCTTATATACAGCAACCACCACAAAAAGCACAAAGAGACATGGGAGTTTCAATCCTTTCATACCTTCACAACACATAAATTTGAACCCAAAATTCATCAGCCACGCATTCACATCATGACTGTAATTAGCAGCACTCATGCACATTACAGAGGTATCTGTGATAAGACTAAAACAATGACTGAGGAGAGTGGAAATACCACAAGACAGTAAGAACCATCAGACATACCACCTTCTGACCCAAACTCAAGATGTAGTTCTTCCTCTTACCTGTGCTGTTATAGAGCAGAAGTGCCCACATACATCAGTCTACCCAAAAAAGGCATTATATCTCGTGACATTTTTTCTGAACGTGCACAACTTGCTGGGAAGCAATGCTGTATTACACAGGTACTGACTGAACTGCTAGAACACACAGACACAAGCATAATTGCAACAGTCCAGCAGCTAAAACTAGAATGACAGCCTACACACCAAGAAAGATGGAAATTTTCCAAGAAGCCAGTAAAATAATTGTTCTCAATTAGCAATTAACACTCCAGAATTTCTTTCTGTTCTCATATACTTTTAAGATATTACTGCAAAACAGCTTCTCCCCTTTGCCTTCTTCACGTCAGTTGTTGATAAAGTCTGCATCAGCCCATGGAAAGGAAAATCAGGAGGGGGTTTGGCAAAATAAAGAACACACACTGTCTAGAGGTCATATATTTATAAGATTAGACATGTCTGAGCTACCTAATAACCTTACAGGCTTTTAGGTGATCAAGTTGCAAAAATGCCCAAAAGTATTTTTATCCTTCCCAATGTACGTTTGCCTTTCAAGCTACAAGTGCTTTCTGAGGACTGACCTGGCTGAATACTCCCTACTTTTTCCTCAGAAAGTCTTACACAGTGCATACTGCACCAGCCTACAGATGTACTCAGGACATGAGAGGGGTTGAAGCCTTTCCCTTCCCACACTCACTACCACTGTTTGCTAAAACATGCATTTCCAGATATGTGATAAAGAAGTAACTTCACAGTTGTGTATTTCCCCTGCCCAATCCACAAAGCTGCTGCCCTCAATTAAAGATGAGCATCAAGAGAGTGCATAAACTTATGATGACCTGCTTACTTTATGGCTTCTCTTATGGGAAATACATGCCTCCACATACTCTGGGTTTCCAATTTAACTTTGGGCCAGTTTCTTTCAGTAACCGACAGTTTTCAAATTATTCACCAGCTTAGCCCCTAAACCATCAATGATGCTGTATTTTGGATAATACAATCCCTGCTAGTCTACATTCCCATGAAAGAGAAGCCTGGAGAGTCAACACCACTTTCAGCCAACAGTCCTGCAAACTCACCTGGCAGAACCCTGGTCCCATTGCCTTCTGGCTATTCAAACCACAGGATGAAATGTTTAGTTACAGAGCAGATAGAGTTTCAAGGGAGAAAGCCTTACCGGCACAATATTTTCATTACCAGAAAGGCAACACTAGAACTGTTGTTTCTGTTGCTAAAAGAATTATGGGGTCTAAGAGCTCTGACAGTAGACACAAAACAGGTATTTACAAGTTAATGTCTTTCATGGACCAACAAAGGTATTAAAGATGCACTGTCAGTACAAGGAGAGCAGTATTTGTGGCTACTGAATGCACAGGGTGCAGCAAGCTGAGAATAAGGCAGCACATGCTATGAGCAACACTCAGCCCCCTAAAAAAGGTGTGGAAATGTCAGGCACACAAGCACCTGCAACACCTATAAGCAATTAGTGAGGGACCTGACCAAAGGAAGCACCATCTCCTGCTCCATTCAGTTAACAGCAAACCATCAGGAAATTTAGGAAGGCTAAGTTGAGATACTCCAGTTAAATCAAGCCAGCCTTGCTCTTGTTTCTTAAGCAAGGATTATCTACATACTCCCATGGTAAACAAAGTGTTCATGTTACATTTTCTTCCAAATATGCAGAACTAGAGAGGGATAGCCAATGTTACTTGGCTGTTTTGAGATGAAACCTATGTATCACTTCTTCTGACTCGCCTCCAAAAATCCAGATTCAATATTACCCAAACCGTAGCCCAAAAGAGAAGGATTCATGGCAAAGTCCACATAGCAGGACTATTATGCAGACCTATAAAAAGGTGACACAATTGTTTTGCAAGCTCTCTTCTTGCAGCAAGAGTTATTACAACAACAACAAACCCCAACACTCCAAAAAACAAAAAAACCCCACCAAAATACCAAACCTCTGAAGGACCTCTAATGGCTACAAACAAAAACTCAAGTATCTACCACACAGAAATCTACTCAAGCTAAGAAATATTATCTCTCTTTTGAAGTAAAAAAAAAAAAACCCAAACCAAAACAAAGTTAATGACATGCAACTTGCTTGGATAAACTGTGGATTGCTTGATCCATGTTAAGTTCTGAAACATTAGGGATTTGGAACTTCCTTTCTTTGTTTTCTGTCATGTCAAGACGGGGGAAGAAAAATTCCTGTCCAGCCATCTCAGTATCATTTTTTGCCTGTCTTAGTGAAATAAGGTTTATGCAACTCCATTATCTATGCATTAGTTCTTCCCTATTAACTTCTGAACCCTTTGTTCAGACATTTCACAGAGGGACAGAAGTCTCAAAGATAATTAAGTTCCGATCACTGTTCCCTATCTAAAAGACATAGATACTAAAACTACAAGAGAAAGTGAGAAACGTAAAACAGATAGTTAGGAGATATGAAATGGTTCCCATTTCAGAAACAATTAATAGACTAGGTTCTAAAGTAAATCACTGGAGATTCCAGAGTTTGGAAGAATTTTCAAAAGTGCTTGCTTTCTTATGTACCTCCCAACACTTGCATTGTCAGTGCTGCTCAAGGCAGGTCCTGGGCTCAATTAACTTCTGATCCAGTTCACGATGACTAAGCGTTCTCCCAAATGTTCCCTCTCTGTCAGGGAAGAAGGTTGGTATCCTGCCTCGCAGCAACAGTCTAGAGACTGAAGATCTCAGCACTGCACAAGGCACAAAATTTATACTTACAGTACCTTTCCCAGTAAAAGTGTAAAATTCCAAAGGAGCGGGAACAGAAGGGCAAGAACCACGACACAGAAGAACAAACACAACTTTTAGATTGCTGGTGTCTCTACTTCTGTTCCTCACAGCACCCTGTCTGTTTTCACACAAATGATCTGTATTAAAAACCAAAGGACAGGAATCTGCTAGTCCTTTTGACAGCATGGTTATGGGTGTCAGCTGTACTTCATGGATCACTCTTAGGTAAGAGCTATGCCACACTGAAGCAACTGCTATTAGGGATGCCAGCTTAAAGGGAAGGTAGGGCACTGTGAACAAACAAGACTTGAAAGAGATTGTGTGAGAATCCAGGAAATAAAATTAAGCTTCCAAAGCACTACCCTGAGGATAAAGAAGCAATTCTGCTGTTAGAAATCAATTATATAGCAGTTCAAGAAAACCAGTTTCAATTAATCCACTACCAATATCCCAGCTATAACTTAGGCACATTTGCATGTGGCACTGACCCTTCAGGTTCACTAAGTCAGGTCCCTCCAGTTTCCAGCAGAACAAGCATATGCTAAACATTCCTGGAGAATAACTGTTTTTAATCTGGGCTCTACATGAGATATCTAAGCATGATTCAAAGGCCTCTGGACTTTACTTTTACTTTTGAAGCCTTTACTGAATTGCCTCTTCTGCCACTTAGTTCCCAAGGATGTAGCCCTATCTGCAATAGCAAAGTTGTGAGTCTACATAACTTCAGCTGTGTCCAGATCACTTTTTGTGGGGCAATACTATGAACCACTTCAAGGAAATAATTCAGGCTGAAAAAGAGAAAAACCTTCCCCCAAAGGTAGGTTGTAAGGGAAGAGCAGGATGGCCTAATTCACAGAAGAGTCAGAGAAACAGTTGAGCAGATGGAGAAACTAGTAAGAAGAGAGCTCCTTAAGTAATGGGGGAGTATTTGGGGAAGGAGGGGAACGGAAAAGGAGTATCCTCAAGCTACACCCTAACAATCATCTTCTGTAGCAGCCAAAAGAACAGCCTGTTCCACTGTAATTTTCATTGCTAGGGACAGATAAGAAAAACATTATTTTTCAAAAGATATTTAGGCAGCACAGAAGATGACAAGAAATCAGCTTCATGTTCCCTGCAAGTATGTCAAGAGTTGCAAAGTAAGAACCTCTGAAGTGCTCAAACACCAAGTTTGGTATCACCCTCAAGAAACAAATAAACTAAAAAATGCTGTGGTTTTTGTTTGGGTTTGCTTGTTTGTTTAAAAGCAATGTTCAACTTCAGTTAGTCAAAGTGAATTAACTGCTCTGGGGATAGTATGACAATGTATTAAGTCCAGAGGTAGGGGTTTCAGTGCTAGATCAGAAGCATCTTGGCTTCACCATGTAAAATACGGACAAAGTATAAACTCCAGCCATTGTTTTTGCACTTATTTCTTCAAAGGAGAGTGCCAGTGAAGCTGATTCATCCCCCACCCTCTCATACCACCCCCTCAAGTTGTGACAGCCTCTCCCTGGATGGCAGGAGGCACATATGCACATGGTAGACTCCTTTAGGAATTCACCCAGGTCAAAAAAACTGTCTCCAACCAAACCAATTCCTTGACCCGCTCCACTGCCCAGCCCTCCTGAGCTGCGTGAGTCCAGCAGAGGAAGCAAGAAGAGGACAGGAACAAGTGTCTGCTTAAATCGACACCCTACCAAAAGAAACATCCACAGAAACCGTCTCACTTGGCTGGTTCAAATTTGCTCAGATGTTGACAACTTAACTCTGAAAGGACAAGCTCTGTGCTAAATCAGGAATCATCTATTCACGCCACACTAACTTTATGCTTGGTCAAGTATCATCTGTTCTCCTACATCTTGCACAAAAGCATGAAGTCCCCAAATTAACCAGAGCACATCATGTGCAATTTAACAGAAACATTACCATGGGCCACATCTGACACAGATCATGACTGGTGACCTGGCAATGCTCTGAACCAGAGCCATGAAATCCCAGGCACCACAAAGACCAAACAGCTTGCGAGTAATACACATGTAAAAGACTGGAGAAGCCCAAATCTTTCTCCCACTTGCAAACTCATTTTAAAGCTGCCAACTAACTCCTTTGCTTTGCTTCATTGATCAACGTGAAGTAAAAATTACCTCAGAAACACTTCTCCTTACTAAAGGTGGTCTAACCAAAGAGCTGGAAAAGGAGAACATGTCCATAGTTCCTTCTGGGCTGGGCTACACAGCCCAAAAGCTTCACCAGTACTTCACAGGTTCTTCCAGGCTTGGTTTTACAAGTAAAGAGGGGATGAGGAAGCATACCAGGCCTTAAAAGACACTCTGAAGAAGGGTCTCTCTGTATTGGATGTCTGGCAGTGAGCTCTAAAGACCCAGAACAATGATATCTTACAAGAGAACCTTCCCCAACAATTCCAATTATCTAAACATCATGAGAAACTGAGGCAAAGCAGCTTCAGGGCTTGGTCACTCACCTGCTTGGGGATCAAAAAACCCAAACAATGCACTTGCAAAGCAGTAAGATACAGTGTAAAAATATGTTACTTGGTGCAGATGTAACAATGGCTTCACAGGTTACTTGTCACCAGCAGATGTGCGGAACTACCAGGAGGCGACTTCTAACAGTTCATACCTATGCTTTCAAGTGACCCCGAGCTGCTCTGGAGTAGTTTACAAATCAAAGTAAAAACAGTAACAGCAATCACCTTATTTTCTTCTCATTCCACTGGGGAGAGACTAAACACTCTATTTATTTAAAGTCAGGAAGCTTAAACGTCAAAAGTTGCTTGAAAAACAACTAGATGCAAGTGAAAGGAAAATCTTTTACATTCACCCAAAATCTCACAAGTTAAACAAGATGAGTTGTGAGTTTAAAAGTCCTTTTTCCATGATTTCTTATCAAGTGTCTTTTATTCACCATCACAGAAAGGCAAAACACACAAACAAGCCTGACAGGCCCCCAGGAAGGGCTGCCAAGGAGCAAAATGGGCACTGCCAAGGTGTTACTTGGCCATTCTCCAGACCCCCATGGCGGGCAGTGCCCCCCACTTCTGCCCTCCCGGCAGGCTGCCCTGGCACAGCCTCCGACCCACCAGCCCAGGAACTGCCTAAACTCACCAACCCAGCAGAAACCTGTCCCTATTTCTCTACTGAGAAAAGGCCAGTGACACCAATCTGGCCAAAGAGGAGGCCAAGAAAAATGAGGAGAGGCAATAAGTGAGCACCATCCTGCTGGGAAAGGAAGGGGGAAGCTGGATTTCCCCACTTTGTCACAAGTAAGCTTTGAGCTTGTGCTCCATTTTGCCAGCTGCAAAGGGTTTGACAGCTATCACAAATCCACAGAGCATGTATTGACACAGTTGTCACAGCTCTATCCCCAAACACACCTAAGCTGGCTGACAACACTCTCCACCATGCAGCATTTCCCAACAAAAGGCTAACGAATGCTGAAGAAGTCCAATATGGGGGAGAGGGGGAAGGGAAGGGAAGGAAAGGAAGACTGTCAAACATGAGAAGATAAACTTGTGTAACTAGAAACAATGAAAGGAAAAGATGAAGAAACCCACTGCCTTGCTGTTGCTGAAAAGTGATAAGCTAGAAGCCGCCTTAAATTAGGGCCAACAACCAGAGAAACCTATTAGTAATTTTCAAGAATAAACCCTCATTTTTATCTTTACTGGTTATTTAATACCTCTCTCAACTAAACCTGCTCTCAGCTTAGGTTACCTGCAATAAAAACCCAACAAACACAAGCAAAACAAGGATATCCCACAGTAAGCCCCTCCTGCCACCTAAAACACATACACACTGACAACAAAGCAAGGGAACAGGAGAAGGTTTACATGTGATCCTGCAGGTAAATGATTTAAATTTGCTCCATATCTGGACTCAGTAACATGCTTCTATGTAAGCTCCCTTAATAGCTCTCAGTTCTTTACCAGGAAAAGCTCAGAATACTATTACTGACATTACTGTGATGGCAAGAGGACCAATGCACCACCCACTCTGCTCAGAGCTCTTCGGCAGAGTATGGATGTCAAGACTTTTACACTGCCACGAGAGTCTGGATGCCAAGAGGGAGTATGTAATGGGACAGGGGCCAGGTCAAACCACAGTCCCCAGCCATGCATTAATAGCATCCTATAATAACAGAGAGATGAAGATGATGTCATACTGTCATTCTTAAACACTTTGGGGACAACCACACTGAAGTAAGATGCATGACTGCAGCACAGGCAGGCACACCACCACCAGGTATAAAGCAATGAATGAGAATAACACCAACTAAGTTGTGGAGCTTCAGCCTCCAGCACACTGGAACAAAGCTGCTGGGAACCTTAGATGCCCACAAATGATGACAGAGGGTCATCATTTCCCTTACTTTAAACATGTTAGATGCAGCAAAAGTACTTACCTGCCTGACTGAATTGAAATCCGATCTTCCAATGCCATTCAAACATACCTCGAATGCGTCAGACTCAAAAACAGTGATAATTTTGTAGCCAAGTATGCTCCCAAACAGGAGGGTAACTCGTCAAAAGTTGAGAACATATAAAAGGCTTTTCATCTAAAGGCATAAACTGACATTTGTCTCAGCAAAAGTGTTGCCTTCAGTAGTTCTTCCACCATCCTTCCTCTCCTTTCTTTCCCCATCCCCTTGTTCCCAGCCCTCCCACTGAGACCATTCAGCTGTTCACACAGTCCCACAGTGAACCAGATCTGGTAGCTGATGCAAGATTAAAAATAATCCAGGAAAAAACAAAGAGTGAGGAGGAGGGAAGGTGGAAAAAAATTAAGTTCTTCAAATCAGTGCAAGATGTAAATGCAAAAAATCATTTGTTTCATGGCATCAAGGGAATGCCACAAAAGCATAAACCTGCAGTGGAGCTCACTCAGTTACCACCACTAAAGAAATACTTGTCGCACTACACAAACTCTTCTAGAGAAGGTGGAGATGGAATAGATGTTGGAAAGCCTCTTGATACCAAGATGACCTGTTCTCTTCCAGGCAGCTGACACAGCACTCTCCTGAAAGAAGAGCCTGGCACTAGCTAGAACAATGAACATCT
Organism: Xenops minutus; assembly: GCA_035221455.1. Classification (NCBI taxonomy): domain Eukaryota; kingdom Metazoa; phylum Chordata; class Aves; order Passeriformes; family Furnariidae; genus Xenops; species Xenops minutus. The sequence goes on along the minus strand of JAWWEE010000004.1, from coordinate 30,417,111 downwards.
CTCTCCCACATGCATTTTTTCATTAGAGGCCCCAAATTCCAGCCCAGAGGTCCCAAACTTCTCAGATCTGGTGTTCATCCAACATTCCCATACACTCTGTGATCAGGCAGACAAGCCCACCATGTCCACTCTCATCTTGCTGACACTTAATTCATGGCTGTACAGCAGCTGTTAAGAAAATCTTCACTTCTGCTACACTGGAGACAGGTAATTCCAGGATTTCCTTCTGGCCAACGAGTAAGATTCCAGACTTCATTTTGGAATGTGATACCCTGGCACCTTCTCTACACATATGAAAAGTTTCATATCCCCTGTGAACTGTGCTGGCTTGTGACAGTCTCATTTGTATTTGAAACCAAACCATCAGAAATGTACCAGAAGAAATCTGACAGGAACCAGAAGAACCAGTTGCTTTCTTCAGACAACTTGATGCCACCAGCCAGCTTCCTCGCAGAGCCTGAGACCCATTCAAGGGGCAGCTCCTAAGCCCCCAGCACGTTCACTCTGCTACTTAACAGAGAAGATTTGTGTGCACCCTACAGACGCCACAGTGCAGGCTCCTCAGCTCCTCTACCCAGGAACTACTGCACATCGAGAGAGCACTTGATGATGCTTCCTGTCCTCTGAAAGACCTGTCAACTATACATGTAAAATCACCCTTATCACAACCCACCCACTAGCTTCTGAAAACAAAAATTCACAGTGTTTCCTGACCAGGCCAAAAGCAATGACCATCCTTTCTGAGTCAACACACACCTCTAGGAGCAGTATTGATCTCTAGCGAGCAAGGTGCTTTTGGCAGCTGTTGGGTCTGGAGTTCATGCAGCATGATCCAGGAGTCACAAGAGTAATAACAGATTATCTGCTGAGTGTTTGTCTTCCAGTGGGAAGTGTATGAAATGACTGTGCACAAACGCCATTCAGGATTTAATCCTGCCCTGGAGTTCACACACAACTTCAGTGCACAAAGCCATTAGTGGGAGATACCAGCACCAGAGGTCTGAAACAATTCAATAACACACACTCCTGGGCTCAGGCTGAACAGGGTGCAAACACAGAAACAACTGCATCCATCCATATGTTGATCTTGATAATATATCAAATCAAGACTTCATCCATATGGGCCATAACAGAGCGCTGTAACCTTGGCTATCAGCCACCTCTGCCCAGAAAGGCTACGGAACAAACCCTGGACACCATTTTCAAGTACAGGCAGGGCAAGAAGGTAACTGAGACCAGCCAAAATGGATATACCAAAGGCAAATCACAGCTGACAAACGTGACTCCCCCATCTGGGACAAAGAGACTGGCTCTGCCGCTGAGGGGAGAGCAGGAGGTATTGGACACCTTGACTTTGTGCCAAAGGCCACGCTAAGTCTTCCACAGCATCCTTCAAACCAAAATGCTTGGATAACTGGACAATAAAGGTAGGAGAAAAACTGTAACTCTACTCCAACGACAGTAATCAGCAGTTACAACCCTCACCTGGCTGGTGGTTATTAATGGCATCCCTCAAGGATCAGCCAACCCTACTTAAAAGCAGGGATGGGATGAAGGATAAGGAGAAAAGGGATACCAGTTGAACACGAGAAAATCCAACCAGGCACATGGAAACAAATACTTGCTATAAGCATGGCCAAACACTGGACAGGGCCCAAAGTAAGAGTGGCATCACTATCCTTATAGAGAGCCTGGGATGGACCCAGCCCCAAGCTCTCTGCTTTAACAGAACAGTTTCCAGCACAAGGTTGGTCCAGAGACCTCCAGAGGTGCCTTCCCACCTCCTGTGAGATGCAGAGTACAGATTTAGCCATATAGAACACTGAGATGACATTCCCCAGGAGACTTGGCCATCAAATGCCGAGCAATAATTTCCAGGAAACAATTCCCTTTGCAAGTCACACCAGGGTGAATATTCACAGCTCATCTTCCCCATTATTCTTCTACTCTCAGCATCTCCATACCTACACAACGCTAAACACACACACTATTAGCTTGGAGCAACCCAAGACACAAAGCTGGGGCAGCCAAGAGTCACCCCCTATCCCTCCATTAAACCAGGTGCAACCAGAAAAAAAAGTATGAACGTGACAAAAGAAGTGGCGTTTTTCAGAGCACAAAGTAAGGGTAGGCCAGAACAGCAGAAAGAGCAGAAAGTAGTTGTTGATGGAGAGCAGCCAGACAGGATGGCTTGGCCACCTTCGCTGTATTTTTTGTCTTGTTTACTTTACTCCGGTTTTGAAGAACTCCACAAGAAACAGGGCATTTTGAGGAGGAGGGAACTCCACAGAAACATCTCCCCATATATCCTGTAGTCCTGGCAGAAGGAAGCTCCACAGACGGGCTTTTATGAAGGAAAATGGCCGAGCACAAATCCATGCCAGACCACCCCCAGTTTATATTCCACAAAACGCAGTCCCAAACCCCCACTGCCTCTCCTTTCTCTTCACGTGAGCCAAAACAAAGGACAATCAGACAGGAGCGCAACCCTGAATAGAAGACTAATGGGAAGCCACACAACAGAGCAGCAAGAGTGGAAGGGGAGGCCAAGACCTGCGGGACGTGCCTCCCGCCGGCCCCGCTGCACCCGCGGCAGCCTCTGCCCATCTTTGTGCTCCTCATCCCGGCAGCTCCTCCCGGGTCCCCGCTCCGCAGCCCCGCATGACCCCCGCACACCCACACACCGCCCCACGGCTCGGCGGGGCCTGCCCCGCTCCGGGCCCCCCGCCCCGGGCCCCGCAGACCCTCACCCCGTTTAACCCCGCACCGGGCCGGGCCGGGCCGGGCCGGGCCTCCCGCAGCCCCCCGGGGCTCCCCCGCCCGCCCCGGGCCTGCCCCGCCGGGCCCAGCGCCCCCCTCTCACACGCGGGGGCCGCTCTTACCTCCGACCCGGTACATGTTGGCGGCCATGCCCGCGACCGGGCCGGGTGCGGGGCCGCTCCCGCCGCTCCCGCCGGCGCTCCCGGGGCCGGATCCGCTGGAAAATGGAGGCTGGGGCGGGCGGCGGGGGAGGGGAGCGCGGAGTTAAAGGGGCCGCGCCGGCCGAGGGCGAGCGGAGAGGCGGAGGGTGGGCCGGGGCGGGGCGGAGGAGGGCGGAGGGCCCGGCACGGGCGGCACGGCGGGGGAAGGAGCCGGGGACGGGAACGGGGACGGAGCCGCCCGCGGCGTGAGGGGCGGCGCTGCGTGAGGGGAGGGCCGGGCCGGGGCGGCAGCGCGGCCGGGGCTGGGGCGGCCTCCGAGCACACAGACACACTGGGACATACACACACACAGAGACAGACAGACAGACACACACACACAGGGGGACGTGGAGGGGCTGGCTGTGCCGGCACACACACACTCAGACTGCACGGACACACACACAGGCCGTCTGTGCTCACACAGGGATCGCCGGCCCTCACACACACACACAGGCTGCCTGTACACACATGCAGAGACCACCTGTACACACACACACACACACAGACTGCCTGTCCTCACACTCACAGACGTCCTGTACACATGCACACACTGCCTGCCCTCACACTCACACGACTGCCTGTCCTCTCTCACACTCACAGACCACCTGTATACTTGCACACACTGCCTGTCCTCACACTCACACACACTGCCTGTCCTCTCTCACACAGACCACCTGTATACTTGCACACACTGCCTCTCCTCACACACACACACACACGACTGCCTGTGCTCACACTCACAGACCACCTGTATACATGCACACACTGCCTTTCCTCACACACACACACACACAGAGCCTCCTCTCATGCACAGACCGCCTGTCCTCACATACAGTCACACACACCCCCCACCTGGTCACCCCTCGGTCACACACACACACACTCCTCTGTCCTCACACAGCCCTCCACTCCTCACACACCGCCTCTGTCCTGGCAGGGACAGCCCTCATACACACAGGACAGCCTGTCCTCATGTACAGCCTGACACACACACACACACAAACACCAGCTGTGTTCACATCTGTCTGTACACACAGCTCTCCTCACACTTGCATCTGCCTGTACTTGCACACAGCCTTCCTCAGAGCACCCTACCTGTACACACAGCCCTACACATGCTCCTCCTCTTCTTACACACACACCTGCCTGTACTCACAGCCCTTCTCATGCATGTGTCACCTGTATTCACACACAGCCTCCATGTACAGGCACCAGCTGTACATGCTGCCTGTCCTCACACAGAGTGTTGCTCACACACACCCAACCATCACAGGCTGTCCCCACCCTGGGCAGAAACAACAGGTCATTCCACAGACACAGCCTTTCTCATGCACACCCACAGCCTGCTCACACCGTGTGAGATGCCCCTCATACCTGCATCTACATCCATATGCTGCCTGCTCTCCATGTACATCCCCACAGACCTACATACCTGGCAGTCCCATGCCCTACATACACACCCTGCTCACATGCCCCACTTCTACACTTGTCTCATTTGGATCCTCACAATGGTGACAGGCTGCCTGGACTGTTTCTTCTGCACCTGTGTCACCCAGTGCCATGCTGGGGCTTTCCCCTCTCTTTGGGTATGAGCCTGAGAAGTGAAATGTAGATGATAGCTTTAGCTTTCCCTTGCCTGCTGGCCTGGGGATGTCACTGGTCCTGAGCACACCAGGGCTGCACCACACAGGTACATCCCTTCTTCACTTTGTGCACACCTCATGTCCAGGTGTCCTCACAGCAGTGGTTATGCAACAGTTGTCAAATCCAGATCACTGCAAATCTTGCACATTGCCATTACCATTTCCTCTCCTACAGGAACCAACGGGCTGACACCAAAGAACACCTCAAGAAATCATCTTTCTGTGGTACGTAACACCTTTACAGCAGGTCCCCCCAGCAAGGACTGACAAAGTAAAGCAGCAGAGGTAACAGGCCATTGCCCCATGAAGACTTCTCCATGCACTTAGCCAAGGCTGGATGATGAACCTCAAGGAACAGCTACACCTCTGATGGTCAGCACAAGAGACCCGGGACGTTGCTGGACTCTCAGGAACAGCAGGACAACTACACTTGCTCCCCAGCTCCAGTGCAGGAGACTCACCTGGTGTTGCCTGAGCTGGGTGTCAGCCCAAGACCCCTCCACATAATCAGACAGGTCAGAATGGCCACAAAATATATGTCATGAAACTTTCTGCTGGAATAAGTGGCAAATAGTTGTACACATTACCAGGGCTAGGCATGGCTGCTGCATGCACTCCACACCCTGGTTCTCCTAAAGTCCTGTAACAGCTATACAAGACCACCCAAACATTGACATCTGCCAAAATACATACTTTTTCAGAAAGAACAGGACTTTTGTTAAAATTTGCTTTGTGTGTTAGGAAAAAACTTTTCAACCCCAAGTCTGACAGTCCTCAGATCCCAATAGGGCACAGGGCTCTGCTGTCATGTTTCCAACGTGTGCAAGGAGCATGGCTGAGTGAGGAAAACACTTCTGGGGGTGAAAATCGGTCAGCCAAAAAAGGTCAATGCACCGGGGAGCACCACCGTGGTATTTCCTCCTCCCTGAGCCAGCCAGGGAAGCGCGTGCCGGCACAGGCGCCGGGCACACCGCAGGACACGAGGGCTGGCTCTCCCCAGGCTGCTCCGGCAACCATTATGCAGAGCAAAAAGTAATCCAGTAGGACACAGGAAAATTACCCAGAATAAATAGTTACAAATCACAGCACAGGGCATTCGGTAGTTGCACATGAAGAAGCAGAGGGTCACAAGCCATTGACTGCTTCTTCCAGATGCTAAATTGTGTTTTAAATGACAGCAGCAAAAACGTGTCGGAACTTCCCCGCTGTTCCTCTTCCAGGTTAAGCAACGGCTGTGGCTGCAGCCAGGGCACTGTGCAGGGGGAGGGGGGTGAGCCTGTGCTGGTGGCTGCAGCCTGGGAAGGAGTGGGCTCTTGCAACGCCTCCCACAATCAAACCTCACTCCTATGCGTGCCACTGACTCTCACCGTGGTAAACCTTCCTCCCAGAAGGCTTTAGGTGCATCCTGACAGGGCGTCACTTGTGTTTGACACTGCTCCCATAGCAGTGAGGGTGGATGTTGTCTGAGAAAGGGAAAGACCTGCAAAAGAAAAGACACCAGTGCTTTGAGAGCCCAGTCTTGGCAGAAATTAGTCTGTCCCAGTGCATATGGGCGAGGGAGGCTCTCTAGACCCATTGCATGCGACATGGCACACCCTGGCCCTGAGCCATCCTTGCTCCACCCAGCCCTCATTTCACTCTCCTCCCTTCTCAAAAACAGGAAAGCATGCCCATGGCCCCACCAGGGCACTTGGCTTGGTGTGCTCCCCATGTGTGGCCCCTCTGCTTCCCCCACCAGCACACAAGACTTCCCATCACCCCCGTTCCCTTCACTTGCACCCTCCTCCTTGTGCTGAGATGAGCTCCTCCATAGACTCTGAAAGGTGAGGCTTAGGATGTGCGTCTTTCATGTAGCTGGGCTCTCAGTGCAAGTTTATAGCTGAACCTGTGCAAAAAACACACAGCCAAAACAGCCCTCACACTCCACAAGCTGCCACACAGTGCTCCCCCCATCTCACCAGCAGCCAAGCTCTCTCCATGCTGTTTCTGCTCTCCAGAGACCTGAATTTGCCCTCTCCTGAACTACCCACCTTCCTCCTGCCTGGAATGATCCAATGCCTGATCCATACCGCCTGGATGAGACTTGCATTCCTCTCCTCCAGCAAAGGGCTCGGGCCATAAATTTGTCTGCAGCTATCCAGGCCACACTGAGGGGCTGGGACTTCCACCAAGACCTGCATGCTTTGAGAGCAGCCTGGCCCACTGTGAGGGGCTCCCTTCACCCCAGCTTCTTGCTCTGTTAGCAGCCACTCCTGCAGCCCTCACCCTCAGTCAGGGCAGCACAGGGATGCAGGCTGCTCCAGCTTGGCATCCCCACTGCTGCCTCCAATGGACTGTATCCTAGGGACCATGACTATGGGCCCATTTCTTCAAGATTTCTTTACCTTTCTGCCTCAAAACAGCCACTTAACTCTTCTCTTTCCTTCTCTCCACTAAGTCCAGGTGCTTGGAATCCCATACATTCTGGTCCCTCTCCTACTGTGCTCCCAGAAGCACACACTGCTTGAGGCTACCACAGCCTGAACTTTCTCTGAGATTCCCCCCTCTTCATATCCCAGCACCACTATGTCCATCCAACACGGCCCCCAGACCAGAAACTGGCACCAGCCTGGTCCTTTCCTGCTTCAAGAAGGTGAAGACTGGGTGGGGAGAGGGCTGTCAGATCCAGGAGAGCTGCAGGAGGTAAGCAGGTCCTTCTGGGAAAGGAGGCAGCAGGGCTGCAAAACCTACCAGAGAGCTCATTGCTTGGCAGAACGTGACAATCCACCAGCTCTGCCCTGGAAGTGCTGCCGGGCAGCTGGATAAATAACACAAGAGATCTCGCCATGCCAGAAAGCCATGCTGCTGTTTCCTGCTGGAGACAACTGACCCAGTCATGCCAGAGCAGCCCCTGCTGAGAGACGACTCAGGGGACGGGTGTGTGCTTTCATGTCCAGTTTTATTAGTGTTGCATTAGTACCATAAAATAGTTGACGAGGTCAAGCACGTTGCAGTTTGTTCCAAAAAAAGGCTATTTACATTTAATCTGTCTTCATAAAAAACAACCCTATAACCCAAACAATACAACAATGAAACAGATGGACAACTCAGGAATCTACAAAGTGGTAACGCTGGCTCCGGACAAGCCTGGCAGCACGCAGCCCCACTAACCAGGCTCACACAGCACTTCCCCATGGCCACATGTGCACATGTGCAACTGGGCAGGCAGCTCTCCGGCCAAGGAGCAAAGCAGCAGCTGCCTGGATGTGGCCCCAGACTGGTGCTCTTCCTTAAGGAAGCCAGTGACCTGCTGCTTTGCAAGTAGCACCTCCCTTTTTGCCTCAGTCTGTCCCAAAGCACCCAAGTGATCCTGCAGGAGCCAGCCCTGCCAGGAACATCTCCCTTGAAAACACTACTAAAGAGGGTCCAAGAAACCTCCGGGAGATGCTGCTGCTCATTTCTGGCCTTCTCCTGCCAGGTGAGCCCAGAGAGAGTGTCACACTGAACTCTTACCACACAGCCATCCGCTGAGATCAAGCTCCCCCCGAAGGGAACAGAGGCATTGCATCCTACCTTGCTTCAAGAAAGCTCCAAGACCCCCAGCCCATTACCACTGCATGGCAAGACTGTCCTAATCCCAGCCTTCCTGATCCCTCAACACACCAAGCAGCAGAAGGCCACTGGCTCTGCTGCCTCTTGCCAGGATTTTCCTCTTAAACTTGGAGATGCCAGGTCCAATGCCCTCTGCCCCAGCTCTCCTGTGGTCTCTCCAGCACACGCTGCTGGTGAGAAACACAACAGGGCCTTTGCTGCAATCACAGGTTAAGCACAGGGCAGTGTAATTCTTGGCTGAGTTTGATGATGGAAAGCAAACAGGCACATCTCCGCAGTCTCAGAAACCTCCCAGCCACCTACCCCTGCCCTCTCTGCAGGATAAAGCCACCAGCTTTACCTTGTGTTCTAATTAAAGCAGGCAAACACAGCCAAAGAGACCATGGCTCTCCCCAAACTCATGTGTAATTAAGGAGCCCTCTGCAGTTATCACTGCAATGTAAATGGTAACAACTGAACTGGATAGGAACTGCAGCACTGAGCTAAAACAACCGCCCAAGATGTCCACGACGTCACCAGCGTCGCAGGAGAGCCAGCCCTTGTTGAGCACTGGTAGGGCTGAAGCCCAGCCTTTGTCTCCAGTAAACTAAAGCCAGAGAACCAGAAAGCACTGAAGGTGCAACATGATGCCACAAAAACCTTCCATCTTTCATCTGCTCACCAGCGCTGTTTAAGTAGGTCAGCGTCACGCAGCTCAGCATGGCAGCGAGCCCGCTCCCAAGAGCTCACCTCTGAGCGAGGCGGGGGCCTTCCCCAACTGCAGCTGGAAAAGAAACTGTCTGCTTTCAGAAGCCACAGCCAGAGGAGCTTAAGAGACAAGCTCCATGGGGAGCAGGGGCGAACTCTGGGACATAAAGGGACAGAGACACCAGGGGACGCTGCCTTCAAAGCACCTGCTGTCTGGAGATCTGCTCAGATGCTGCCCACTGAGCCCCTGTCTTTGCTGTCAGATCGCAGGGCTCCAAAGCAAGCCCAGCTTGGGAGATAAACCCGCTGCTTTCTTCATTTGAGATGCACCTTCGCCGCCCAAGCTCTAGTGAGCCAAATGCAGAGTGGTGTTGCCTCAGCTCTAAGCCATCCTTCTGCACTGACTTGCAACCACCCAACCCCACAGGCTGGCACAGCTCTGCAGGCACAGGCCCATAGCTGCTCCAGCAGCTTTCCCTGGTCCTGCGTCAGGGATCCCTTGGCTGATGGGGCTTGTTCCTGGCAGAGTCCCCCCAGAAACTGTTGGGGAAACTGGAAGGATAGGAGACCTGAGGTCAGTCACTCGTTCATGTCACCAGGTGTAAAGCCCTTTCCCAGAATGGTCTGAGCCACCTGCATACTTTGATGCATTTTCCTTAGAGATACTTCCAGTCAGGGACAGAAAGAGCTGCACAAAGTGGCTCCACATCATACAAGAGAAATAACAGAGGCACATCAGCCTGACCTGAGCCAAGCCACCAAATACACAAGGCCAGCCCCTGACTCCAGGGCCAGGAAACACCACATTCACCTCCTGGGCACAGAGCTGCCCATAGGCAGGCTCAGCCTGCCATTGCTGGACTCCCTCTGGGGTGACAAGGCTGAGACATCAGGATGTTTTCTTGCATGGAAGACACATTTCAGAGCAACAACAGCGTTCCACAGGGGAGAAACCCTGCAGAGACACAAGCCCTCAGGTGCACAGAGAGTTTCCTGGTACATTTGCTTGTATAAAGTTAGAACAAAACACAAACCAACATGAAATGCAACGAGCGTTTCTCTCACACATACACACACACACAGAGTACAGCAGGGCAACACACGTTTGATAGGCAGGACCCTGGAAATCCTGTCCTAGCTACCAGATTTTTTTTCTTTACAGTAGGTTGAAATACAAAGAGGAGCACAGTGATGGTTCTCCCCTCACCCCCCAGTAAACAAAAGTTATTGCAGTCAGTCCACCCCACCTCTGCAGCAATAACACACTCCAGCACTGAGAGCCGCCCAGGCTGTGCGTGGCTCCTGATGCTGGAACCCAGCCCAATCACTCTTGTCACACCAGCGTGAGACTCGAGGAAAAAAATCACACACTGACTAATTTCCTTTACAAAGCTTTTTTTGATGCAGCAGCCTCAATAAAGATAAAGAAGTGATGTGCTTATATGCCATCTCCCACGCTGCTGCTGCTAGGCAACGTTATACAGTCCCAGAGCATCAGCTCAGGTCAACCGAAAACACATGAACTGAGGGACATGACAGCATCCCAACTACAGCTGAGCTTCTGCCACAGCCAAGAGCCAGCAGGCAGACCTGCCCGCGGGACTGTGGGGGAGAACAGGGTATTGCAGCTAGACAATCTGTCCTACCCAGCAGCATCCTCCTCCCCTGCATGGTTTGAAGGGAATACCCAGCCCCTGGCCAAGTAGGTTGCACTTGCGCTGGGAAAGTGCTTTAAGAAATCAGTCGGTGAAGCAGCCCGTGTTGTGAGCTGTGTCAGGCACTAGATCCAGCTCTCACCTCATAACCCCTCACTCCCTGTCAGCAGAAGGCCCAGCAGAACACACCACCACTCTCCTACCCAAAAGAACCCGTGTGGTCCCTGTGCAGAGCTACATAGCACAAAGCAGGTTCCTCAAGCCTTTATAAACCCAAAGGTAAGGGATCAGATTTAAAAAAAAAAAAAAAAAGGTTCCAAAGCATCACTGCCTTCAGAAAGTGCCTTCTGGAAATGCTCCCAGAGCCTGGCCTGTCGGCAAGGGTGGGACCCAAAAGAACTCATCAAAAATTTCAGTCCCTTACCCTGAAATGCCAGACATGTCTGTTCCTCCACACAGCAAGGACGCTCTGCTTCCCAAATCTCACCTGTGACCTGCTCCCAGGCAGGCTTTGGGAAGCCTGGAGAGCAAAAGGCTAAATCTGCAGCACTTGGAGCTGCCCAGACCCGTGGTTCTCATGCTGTCTCCTTGTAAGAGCATCCCTGGCAGCAGCAAGGTCTACAAACTGAACACAAGTGCAAAGGGAGCCAAGCAACAGAGGTACCCTAAAATCTCACTCCTCCACCTCACAGTACATCTTGCTCGCCTAAGTGGACAGAAAACCTGTCTGGCTTCCTCCTCACTCACGTCCCAACGACAGCTTCAACTGGGCCCTGGGGCTGAACCCCCTTGCAAAGCCTCAACCCGTGGGCAATGCTGTGCCAGAGGCAAGCTGGGGAAAGCATATGATCCACAGAGAAACGTTTGTGTGGAGGAACACTGAGGAAGCAGAAGGTAAGGACAATCTTCATCTCCAGAGCAGCTCACAGGAGGCTGCCTGCCCCAAGCACCCTTCATTTCTGTAACATTCCTTCAGTTCCCAGGAGGAGAGATCCTGAGTGGTTTGAGGGCTCAGCAAAAACGCACTCGTGCAGCGGCCCCAAAGACAGGCAGGGGCAGTGCAGGAGGGAGATGGCAGCAGGCTCTGGGGAGCAGGGCTGGATGCAGGCAGCAGACAGAGCATCCCACGCCACCTCATGTGTGCAGTTTGACAGATGGACAGGAAGGCAGCTGGACATGCAGAGCGCCTGGCTGGCTCCCAGTCCAGCCACTACACTGATGTATCACTCCACAGACAACGGCTCATCTTCCTGGGTTTGTTTCTTCCTTTTTTTTGGCAAATTAATTATTTTTCCTGTTATTTTTTATTCTTTTTTTTATTTTTTTTTTTAGAAAGCATTAAAAAAAAATCTGCAGCTGTTAAAAAAAATCCTTTCCCTTTAGAGGCTGGATGAGGTTTTATTGACAGGTAAATAATTGGTGTGAGTATGTAAATAGCAGCGACCCCACTGGCATGGTGTCCCTCCACAGCACAGCCAGCTGCAGGGACAGGGTGACTGTCTTGGTTTGGTCATTGTCACAGACCTGGGACACTGGAGTTTCCTTCCTCTTAGTGTTTCCCTAATTCCTGTTCCTGCCCAACCCTCCCTCAGGCATCACTTCAGCACAAACACCTGCCTGTCCCCATGGCAGGCTCCATGCTCCAAAAGGGAATCCCTCTCCAGACCTCCCTAGCTATGTAAGTGGTTTGTTTTCCAAACTGGACGGTTGAACTCCGTCCAGACTCGCTGATATCTCGTCCTTTGGCAGCAGGAAGACAGACTGGCCATCCTTTTTCCCTAGAAATAAAGAATGAGGGGGCCAAATGCACCGTAACACACATGATCTTCTGCAGAATCCATTTGAGCTGATCCACGGCTCCCCCAGCCCACTCACACCAATGAGGTCTCAAGTTAATAAGCAGTGCAGTTATTCAGCTATCTGCTTGTAAGTGGTAGGTGTTCTTGGGCAGGTTGCCTGCTCCTGCCAACTCCCTCATGACTTCACGTTGTCAGCACATCTATATTTAAGACTGGGGTTTTTTTGCCTTTGTTTAAAGGGGTTTCCTTCCCTCGTAGTAAACTTAAGAGTTAATAGAAAAAAGTAATTCAAAAGTAATCCAAGCACATCTGTAATTAATTCTGCAGGAGAGGGCAGAGCGACGCAAGTCAGAGTTGGCACGCAGTTCCTGGCTCCTGGTGTGCAGTCCCTGGGATGGGCAGAAGGTCCCTCTGCTGAGCACAGCTAGAAGTTAGATTTGGAGTGTCCAAATATGCAGATGGGAAAGTGCTTGACATGAGAGGACCATTGTGCTGCCAGCTGAAAGAACTTGACGTCGTTCCACTCCACGCCATCAATCAGAACTGCAGGGGAGGGTAAAAAGAGAGGAGAGTTAGAAAATAGCGAGGGGAAGCAGCCAACCTGGAGCAGCTTTGCTGGAAATCTCCCTGCAGTCGGCAGAGGGAGGCCTGGCCACACTGCTCTGCACAACCGCCCCACCCAGCTGCACACGCAGAGGAAGAAAGGCTTGGGGGCAGAGCAGGTTTAGGGAGAACAGCTCAGATTGTTGCTCCAGCATTGCTCACTGACACCAGAGCTCCCCAGACTGCTGATTTCAGTGTCATCTGATCCCATTTCTCAGATTTCCTAAACACACTTCATTTTCTTTTTTGGGCAAATGCATACAAAGATGGACGTCAGTCTCTCCTCACTGGACTCCAAGCAGGAGATCCATGTCTCCTCGAGGGGTGACACATATTCTGTGAGTATCGCTCATGCTCACCAGTCTCAGACAGGCCCAGGATTAAGGAGGTGACCCAGGCAGGTCCCTCTGTTGGGGATTCTCAACTGAACAGGCTACAGGAATATTTTTGATATTAAATGCTCAGTGCCAGCGCCAGCCACTTCAGGTCTGTTTGCCAGATGCATGTATGACTCTTGCTGTGCCACGTCTCTGTGCCAATGCCCTCCTCATAGAACCAGCCACACTCTCACCAATTCCCACCAACCAACACTTGTACCAGTTGTGCAAGAGAAATGGAGAATGAAAAGAACGGGAACAAAGCTTGGTCGAGCCCATGTCCTCATCCAGAGCATTGGTTCAGAGGAATTCATAGGTAAGGGAGGATTTTCCTGCATTCCATACTTATTAAAGCATTCCCCCATGCTGGACACAGCCAAGCCCATTCCCCAGAAACACTCCCATCATCCTGGCTCCAGGACATGGGGTAGGACAACAGGTCAGCCCTTTGCCTAGGAGGACAATTGCAGCATCTGAGCCTCATCCCAGAGCCCAGTGGGATGCAAGCCATGCACTTACCACGCAGCATGTTCTGCTGATGTTTTGCTGTGCAAATCAATCTGCTGATTCCTTCAATACACTGGCTCTTTGACTCAACCTCCTTGTCTTTTGTTTTCTTGGGCAAAAACATCACTGGAAAAAAATCAAACCAGCACACAGTGAATCTATGCCACTAGCAGGAGCTGCACTGACTCTTGCTTGAGCTTTTGCATTTACACATTCATGTCTGAAAATTCCAACTCCTAAGATCTTCCCTTCTGTCAGTCCTGAGCACCATCACCTATATGCACATGGGCATCTTAGCCCTATGTGTCTCTATGTGAAGCATTTCCAAAGCCCCCAAAGCCCACCTTCAGGGTAACTCCTGCTCCTGAGACACCATGCAGGGAAACCATTTGCATCTGCAGTGGCAGATTTGCTGCACTGACTGTGGCCCAACAACAGACTGGGCTGCACAGGCACCTGGAGAGCAGGAGGGGCTACAAACTGGGGGCAGCTGGTGGAGAGGGAGAGCTAAAAAAGGATCCAGTTCCCCAAGAACTGTCCAAATGCATGAGCAAAGATGTACAAACTGGCTCCACAAAAGCTGGTTGTGTTGAACACCTCTGCTGCAGGCTAGGCCAGCCCCAGGGATGAACATTTGGAGTGTCTCAGGATTGCTTCTCCCATCAGCATGGCTCAAAGGGTGTCACCAGACGTGGCAGCTCCAGTACCACCAGTACCACAGCTGTGTCAGCCCTCGATTGACCTGACTGCACCCACATCCTGCAGTCCAGGAGGCTCTGTCAGCCTCCTCTCAGAGCCCCCAGAACCCCTGCTTCCACCAGCAGTGCCTCCCAGGCCCACAGGCAGGAAGATGATGTGAAGGACAGCTACTGGCAGCTGAATGTAAGTGCAGAACTGCCTTGCTGCTTTCCCTGGAAACACTTGGCTGCAGAGCTGTTCTCAGTTTGTAAAATGTTTCACATTACCAAGGCCAGGAGCAAATACAGAATTACTGACATTTAAAATGCCTTTTTTATTAGTTTGAGAAAATAAACTCAAAGCCATGAGTTTAAGAAGAATAAAATGTTAACATGAGGCTTTGAACTGAGAGCATTTATCTTTTACCTCCTTTTGACCCACAAAGTACTCTGTACAAAAGCATAAAAATCATAGAATCCTTTAGGTTGGAAAAGACCTCTAAGATCATCAAATCCAGCTGCTGACCTAATGCTGCAAACTAAACCACGTCTCCAGGTGCCACATATACACATCTTTTAAATTCCTCCAAGCATGCAGGGATGGTGACTCCACCAGTGCCCCGGGCAGCCTGTTTCAGTGCTCGACAACTCTTTGGTGAAGAAATTTCTCCTGATATCCAATCTAAGTCTCCCCTGGCACAACCTGAGGCCATTTCCTCTTGTCCTGTCCCTTGTTACCTGGAAGAAGGGACTGACGCCCACTTTGCTACACCATCCTTTCAGGTAGAGTGTGACGAAGTCCCCCTGGGCCTATTTCTCTCCAGGCTAAACACCCCCAGCTCCCTCAGCCACTCCTCATATGACTTTTCTCCAGGTTCTAGATTATCCCACTGGTTCTAGTCTGGGGGTGTGTAAAGGGGGAAAGTGGGAAGTCCCAGACTCCAGGGAGTACTCCTGTTTTGTCATCTCACAGGAATCGGGGAGGGTACTTGCTGGGGTTTTGTCTCCCTTTTGTTTTTTTTTCCTTACACACCTTTTTCATTTTCTGTGGCTCTTTTGAGGTGAAGGCTCACAGGATGGGGATATCATCCCAGAAAGTGTATCTCCCCCAAATTTCCAGCATACTGCTAGAAATGAGAGGTCCATTTATCCTCACTGGTGGCTGGGGCACAAGATGCCTCTTACCTAATCCAACACCCCAAAGTAGTACCAGAACGCTCACAAGGAACACAGGGAAGCTGTCCATAACACCATATCTCCTGGCTTTCTGTGCAGCCATCCATCAGTGTCCTTGCAGTGTCCCCCCACCTTTGTTCTTTTGGGCTATGCCATCTTAGCTGTCCAACTGTAAGACTGAACACATCCCCTTTTAATAGCACAAGAAGAACTACCCTTTCAAACGCTATCACCTTATGCAGTCACTTCTCATCTATAGATGAGGATTTTGGGGATAAAATTATGACTAAAGTGCTGTAATGCAGGACTGACAAGTCAGGCAGCCCCGGAACAGCAGGACAGGGAGAGCAGCATTGCATGCTTGGCCTCTGGCAATAACAAATGTGTCCACCTCCCCCTTACCTTTCTTGTTCTTTTCTTTTGTCACAACAGTCATGGACATTGTTGGAGTGGTGGCAATCTCCCCGCTGGCAGGTAACCTGCTGACCTGGAGGGACCGGAAAGTGCATTTCAGTGTGTTTTTGGTAGTGGAGGGGTCCTTCTTCTCCGGGTCTCTCTTTCTGTCCACGGGTGGAGCTGCAATCCAGTAATCCACCTGTAGGCCCATCAACTCAGCACCGAGGCCCTGGCTGGAAAACAAGAGGAAGGTAGCAACTTCTGCACAGCTCTCAGCAGTTTCCCCCATCTGTGTTTTTTCAGAGTGGCTGCCATTCCTGGTCAAAGGATAAACACCTGGCCCTTTGGGAAATCAGGCAGCAACATTTCATAGCCAGACTTAGCAATTACAAAAGCCCAAGATGTCACCCCTGAGAGACGTAGCCTGTGTCACACTGCACAGTGGCACCACCTTGGCAGCACAGAACTGCAATGAGCAGAGACAAGCTGATCTGATGCACAGCCACGAGGGCAAGCAGTGGGAAAGCTTCCTTCCACAATGTGGAATTTGGTGACTGAGCCAGCCAAGGCAACCCCTGAGGTGTCCCAGATAACTCTGTCTTCTGAGTGGGGAAGAGGGGCTGTAAGCATTTGCTGTTGTCTCCTGAGCACTGATGAGCGAGTGACTCTGTCCAGTCAACATCAGCTCTGAACTGGGGTGAACAAAGACCTGGTGGGTCCCTGAACATTAGGCACTCCATTCCCAGTCTCCCTGACTTGTTTCCATCCCCTGTGTTCATGAGTTCTTTATGTCACCAGCTGCCTCCCCCTTCCCACTCAGAATCAAACAGGATCTCTCCTCTACCCAGGTCCTTGTCTAGGAGATGAGCGTTCCCCAAGTCCTACCACTTGCTGGGGAATTCCACTGCTGGGAAAATGCTCTGCCAGTCCTGTGATGTTTGCTAAACAATGGCAGATTTCAGGACATGACCTGCTGTTGAAAACTCCCAGCATTGTGTGGTAACAGTTGTGCATTACCAAAACACACTGCCAGCCTTTCTTGAGTCAGAAAAGGGAAGATGAGCAGCCTGGGAAATTTCAGCCCTTGCTAGCTAACCGCAAGGGAGCAGGGGTTCATCACTCAGCAGACCTATGGCTGACAGCCTATACTTTTTTCCTACACAGTGACAATCAGTGTTGAATAATATGCAAGTACTTAGACAAAAACCTAAATTTATCTACCACTCTCTGTGTCCCCTGTTTGAGAAATGATAATTGTTAAGGAAGATAAATCTGTGATCTTGAATGAAATATGCATCCCTCTGCACCACCTGTCTAATAAGAAGCTCTCAAGGTAAAACAAGGATGTCCCATCGTTACAGTCCTCTCAGCAAACCTTTTCCTTTTCTTTGCCATGTATTCAGCTGAAAGTCAAACCTCAAAGTTGACTTCATCTTTGATCACCAAAACCAGGTTTTGGGTTCTCAGGGCAATAGTCAGAAGTGAGATTCTTTAAGGACGATGCTTTGGAGATGCCACTTTAAGGCTCCTTTGCATCACCTTTCTCAACTCAGTTGTAAAGACAAAGCATGCTAATGTTCACTGTGCCCAGACAGGATTTTATGTTCCATTCCCAGTTAAACACGTGGTGTAACCTTTCAGTCTGGGTTACTCTCCACACCCTATGCTGTCACTTACAGATCAGGGGAGATGGAACAATGTTGAACCTAAACTTCCTCACTTCTTTATGATTTTACCCCACAGCATGGAACCAAAAAGTACCAAATTGCTAGAGCCGGGGTGCCAACTTCAGATATATCACATCCATGGCTCACAACTTGAACATCCTACACTCCTGTGAGTACCAGTTTCCAAAGCTCTTCCACCTTTGGAAAGCCCACACAGAGCTCACACAGAAGTCAGCTCTGCTCCCTAGAGCCTGCACAGCTCCCAGCTCTCTGTACTGCCATCCAGCTGCTGCTGGGACCAGCCTGGGGCACACAGGGATCTCCTGCCACCAAGGCACAGGGAGCCAGCAGGAAGGACCTGGGCAACTAGACTTCCTGGCACACATGAACAGCCACTAACACCTTCCCGTGCTGGGCACCTGCTAAGCTAGGACTTACACATTTCTATTTCCTCTTGTTAAAACAGAACTCTTAAGCCAGTTTAAGAAGTCAGAGGTTAAAGGTCCCCAGAGAACACTCAGGGGTGGGCACAAAAGGTCCCCATTTTGGCTCCAACAGTAGGAGACGTTACTTAGGGACCGAGTCCAAGCAATTCTAGTTTCCCCTCCTCACAAGCATGCTGTTATGTTCCCTTAAAGGTTCATGAGAGTTAACAACATCAAGGGAATGGGCTTGGCCAGGGTAAGTCTTTACTGGCAGTTTTTTAGGGATTTCCTCCCTTCACCCCTAAAAATTTTAGCTAAGCAAGAGCTTAATATTATCCACAGATGAAGTCTCCTTGCTGTTCTCATATGCTTTCAGGCACACACATGAATGGCAACTGCAGCTCTACCGTGTCACCTTACAAACTGCCAGCTCTCCCCTCACAGAGAAAGAAGTCAGCTCCTTCAAGAGTCACTCTGACCTTACACTCACTTGCTTGTTGAAAGAATCACAAGGGATTAGCCTGGCACCCACATGTATCAGGGTCAGTAATTTCTTTGACTATATATCTCAAGAGAATCCATTCTCAAAGGGAAAATACAGCAGATGGAGAAAACCAACCTCCCCACAGGCTGCCACAATGGCTCATCAGAACCAGGATTTCTGCCCAACTATCAGAAACAAGGCTGCCCCCTTCTAGTTCCAGCGTGTCTGTCCTTGAGACATGCAACCTTCCCATCAAGTGTAAGGTCCCAACCACCCTCCCCAGCTACTTGTCAGCCAACAAGGACGTGGTGACTCCAGACACAAAAGAGGCGAAGGGGAAAGGTGACAACTTCAAGTGTTTGCTAGGGATGAAGAAAGAGCTATGAGTTTTCCTTTAGAGGAGCTCTCTCTTATGTACATGTGAGATAAGCAGCCAAGGGGGCTGTGGGGAGACAAAACAAGGTTTACCTTGAGGACGAGAAGCTGCCTGTAACAGACGGTGAGGAAGGGGGAGTGGGGGAGGCTTCTTTCACAGCAGGAGATACAGAAGGTGGGGTAGAAGAAAGGACACTGGAGCTTGAGGGAGCTGCATCATCAGAGTCACCTTAAAAAAAGGAAGTCAAACTGGTTGTCTGGGTTTGTCTCACAGCTCAGCACATGCACACCAGGACAGCTCAGTTTTCTTGCCCACACTGCTGCTGCACAGGTTTTGCCCAGACTCAACCCAGAGATCAGCCAGCCCACCAGTTTTGATGGCCCCCACATGTCAACCACTGGGCTTTCTACGTTTGGGTATGAGACAAGCACAGACATTCACGTTCCTCTGGGCTCCTCAGACACACATTCCTCTGGACTCCCTATGTGACATCTGCTCTCCTAGGGTTTGCTCTCAGCTGATTTTGAGACTCCTGCACAGTCAGAGCCCAGCCCACTGATCTCTGATGGGGAATCTCCCCCTGCAACCACTGCAGGGCAGCACCACTCTTGGAATCCAGTACCTCTGGGCTGATCACAGGGACCTCCCTACTGCCTGCTTCCACCCTCCACAACCAGAGCACCATTCTCTTCATGTTGGCCCCTGAGGATGGTGGAAGCACTGTGGCAGCAAGGAGTGACCCACAGAAGGGCTGCCTCCATGTGCAACCCAGGCCACGGGAATCTGGGTTTAATAGTAAAGCAATACAAGAAACAATCCCAGCAGATGAAGAAAACAATAATCCTGACTAGTAGTGTGCATGAAGGAGGAAAAAATAAGTTCACACTGACAAAATAGCACTACCCCATCTACCCCATATCCATGTGTGTAAGCAGGCAGTATTGTGTAAATCAGTTTTTAGTACTCCTCCAATAAAAAATAAAAGGGTCTAAATTTTGCCCATATTAAAGCTCCAGTGTTAGGCACATGTCTGAGATTGATTTAATCCAGCAATTGGGCCAGTGTTGGGAGACAGGAATGAACTTCTGATTAACTGCCTCCCCATTCTGGAGCAGGAACGTCAAACAACCACAGCAGAGACTCCACCCCTTTGAGAACACACATGAGAAAAATGGTATTTGCACAAGTGTGAGTGGAGCTTCCCTGGATGAGAGTGTGAGAATTTCACCTGGCCTGAAGCTCTTTGTAAAGCCTGAAGAAAAAGGGCCTCTCTCAAGAGAGAGGGCTCTTTCTGCAGACAAGCCACTGGGAGTCAAGGCCATAGAACTGGGAGCCAATTCCACCTCACAACACTCCAAGATATCAGGAATGGACAAGTTTGTTCAGCCTGTGAAGTGAGACTCCCACCACCTGTATGACACAGAAGGCACACAAGATGCTCATTACCTGATGTTGCAGAAGATTGTTCCACTATTCCAACCTTCACCACCTAAAGAAGGCAAAAAAACACAAGAGTTTTATAAAACAGGGGTCCCCTGAACCCACAACCCCAAACCTAAGCTCATTCCTGCAGGCCCCTTGGCACTGTCCCTGCAGTCAGAGTAGTTGAAGTAAGTTAAAATGTGGAATCTTCTAAGAGCTGGGGAAGTTCCAGCAGTGTCCAGCCAAGCATTACCAGCTCATAGCCCTTCCTTAACCTACATAAAGGACAGCACAGACCCTGTGGAGCTGTTACAGATCTGTACAGCTCTCAAGAGTTTATCAGCCCCAAGCTACAGCAACTACAGTGCCTGTGACAGCTGTGGGAACGGGGCAGGGAGAAAGGGACATTACTAACCCTTCAGCACTGCTAATTACAGACACATTGCTTCCACCACCCAAGGGCAGCTACTTCCAAGGTGCCACATAGCTGGGGCTTGTTAGGAAACCACAGAAGCAACAAAGTACAGTTTCTTAGCAGAGTTTCCTATGCTCTAAACAAGGAAAGTGTCAGACAAAGAAGATAAAGCTTCTAGCAAAGCCTCTGGATGCAGACATGGACAAACCACCACATGGACAGGTCAGAATGATCCAAATCACACCGTAATAAGGGTATAAATGTGTGTGGCCAACCACCAGCTCGTACATTAAGATTAATGATAAAGGCCACTGCTGATAATTTGTGGAACAGAACATGCTACCAACAAGCTCCCAAGAACACACTATGCCTAGAAAGATAAAATGTCCCTTAGTGATATAAAAGCACAGACCTTCTGTAATGATAACCAGCTGTGGTGCAAAGGGATCATTCCTCTTAACAGAGCAGAGCCCCATCTTAAGGTCCTTAAGAAACTTGTATCCAGGGTTAATGTCTACCCTACGCCAATGTTGACAAATGGGAAAGAGCTGCAAAGGGAGTTCAGCTCAATAAAACTGCTTTAGAATGAGAAATGATGCCACACAGTCTGTTTAGTTTGAAAACAGAAGGTCATTAAGTTCAGACATAACTGTCTGGACTACATCTCTAGGAAGCACATTTCTGTGCTATGGGATCAAAAAAAGAAAGGACTTAATTATTAGAAGCAAAAAGCTTTGCAGAGTTTGGAGGCCAGGGAGAAGTATGCTCAACACTAGATCTTGGAGAGCTGTCAGGCTCTCTGGTGGATTCACTGTCAGATCCAGTCCTGAAGAAGCCATCATGAACTCAGCAGTGTGTGCAGAGGCCCCTGAGGGTCCTTGGCTTGGGAGAAGGAGGCTACAACTCAGTTTGGCTAGTCTCCACTCAAAGGGCAACAAATGAGGCTCTGGAGTCCAGCAGCCATTTGTAGTCTATGTGTTCAACGCCAAGAGGATGTTTCAGAGACTGTCACTGACTGTGAGCAAGAGGAGGCAAGGCAGAAGAGTTGGGAAAGACAAGCAACACAAGAAACTGCCTACAGCTACCTTGAACTGCAAGCCAGACAGGAAATCTCTTCTGGCCTTTCTTCTTGCTGGCTGACTGAAGATGCTCGGATTCAGACATATGAGAAGAACACAAACACACTCCCTTCCCTCCACTCAGGGAGGCACTTGAGACTGCTGCAGTTCCAACATGTTTCCATCCAGGAACATTTCAGCAGCAAGCCTCCCTTCCCTTCAGGAAGAGGCACATCCTGTTAACTCTCCTGGCAACTGGCTGGCAGCACAATGCAGACGCACGACCATGCAGCCTCACCACCTGACCCTGGCCCCTTGTGAGCCTCCACTCCCACCACTTCTGAGCCCAGCTGAGCAGCAAGGTACTGCCCTGCTCACTTCTGGGTCAAAGACTGCATAGCCCAGCTGCAGGACATCAGGTTTTACACCCCAAAAGCCAACAGAGTTCAGTCAACACCAGGAGTCACAAACCCAAAAGTCACTGCCTCTCTTCCTTGACCAAAAGTTCCAAGCAGGCTGCAGAAGAGGGAAAGAGACTTTGTGTTCATGTCCAGCCTCAGACTTTGTGAGATATCAGTCTCTTCAGATGAGTTTCACGGGGAATTACTGTGTCATGAACACTTCACAAGCAAGAGCAAGCTCACCACCACCACCAGCTGACATAGGAAGCCAGTCTGTGCTTTCAAGGAAAGTTTCCTTGAGGGTTGGCAGTATTACATACACAACAAAGCTGTTCACTGTTCCACCACTTTCAGACAATCAAATCCAGACTGGAAAAGAAGTGCTAATGTCAGGACAATGATCATTTTAGAGCAACTGAATAAACATGCTGAGCCCCATCTACTTGCACATAACATGGAACTAAATCAGTCCCAAAGAAAAGCTTTGCAGAACCCAGCAGCTACCAGGAGACGAGCCCTTCTGGGCCTTTCATGTCATTGGGAAAGGTGAAACAGCTGCTTTCTAAAAACAGTTCTTCACTAGAAATTGCAGGTCATGGGAGGGACAAGATCAAGTAAAGCTCATCAGCAGGGAACAAACTGGGAGGATGTGTCTCTCCACTTTTGCAGGAGACATCTTTCCTTCAACAAACAAAAGTAGATTGTCTTCTCAGGAATAATGCAGGGAGAGACTCTCACTCTGAGGAGACACATGAGTGAAAGCAGGGTCAGCCCGAGGGCAAGAGAGGCTAAGCTGTTTAAACGCCTTGGGATTTTGGATTAGCTCTGACGTAGGGACAGGGACACAAACAGGAATGCACACGAGTCAGCTTAACACAGAGCAGGCAGAGCAAGGCAGCCAGCATGCAAGAAAGGGAAGCTACGAGACAGCAGGAAAAAGCCTGAAGAGAACATCCAACAACTGAAAAGCAGCCAGGGGATTCCTTTTTAGTCACAGGTCAACGACTTTGTACCTAAAACTTATTAAGCTGAAGAGCTTGATCAAATAAGGGGAGGGAAGCTGGAAAAGGCAAAGGACACAGTGCCCAAAATACAATGAGAGAAAAACAAATGTGGCTCTGCCTACATATCTGAACTTGGTCACCTCAGCTGGGAACTCTTAAAAATAAGGATAGGAGGAAGAACTAGGGACTACTATCCCAAATACATGTTCACATACTAAAATACATTAAATAGCTCTGCCTCAGACTCCACTGTAACAGTGGTATAAACTATCTCCCTGACGGGATGTACTGTCCACTTCCCAGGAATGGATGGGATATTAAGAGGATTTGAGACTGTTCATGACAAGCACACAGAGGACTGACATTGGAATAGCAAATTTGGCTAAATCAACCAACTAGGGCATTGCTGGACACAGCATCACTGCAATCAGATTTCCAGGGACACATCACCTTTATGTCTGAGAAGTAAAAAAAATACTCTGTAGTTTGTTGAGGGATCTTAGAGGTTTGCTTACATACCAGGCAGTTGCATCCAACCATCAGATTTTCATGCTGATATTCTGCCTTAGAGCACCCAATGGCTTCTGCTCTACTTCAGAAACCAGGTAAATTCAGGTTAATAACTTAGGGATGTATTCTAGCTGGCTTGAGACAGTGTAACTACAACACTCACCCCGACAAAGGGAATGAACTTCTGCGAAGATTCTTCGTCAGGGCTAAAGGCAAAGAGAGAAGACTTGTTAGCAGCTTTGCTTCCACTGCAGGCATGATACTCACTTTATATGTTGCATTCCAGCATGCAGCAGGGACGGACAGTATGCAAGCGCCAGTCCAACGCTCCTCTCAAGGCCCCCTGCCAGCACGCCAAGAGTCTGCACGGGCGGGGAGGAGCACGCAGCTTACGGCACGTCCCTCGGGGAACAGTGTCTTCCTCCCTCCCTCACGCTTGACAGAGAAACATGCTTTAATGGCATGGCAGTCATCACAGACACACGACCTCCTACTGCAAGGAAATGGATCTTGTGCCACAACAACACGGAGAACTGTGCGTTACTTACTAGTCCCTGAAGTGCTCTGCACGCACGGCCTTCCCGCGTCCCACCTTTGGAGCCATGTGCCATACCTTGCACATCCCGGCACCGCTAAAGCAGTTAGCCTGCCACGGGGTTACAAGCCGTGACACGTGGTTATTTGTGAAGCACCAGCAAGGATGTGCTCACACCCCCTCACATTCACACACACACATCCCAGGCCACTGGGAGCTCGCGGTCCCTTCCACAGGCACACCGGAGAGATTGGGCACCAGAGCACACCGGGCAGGTCAGGACACCAACTCAAGAACTGCAAACAGCTAAATCAAACCAAAGGCACACCACGTCCCAGAAACATCTGAAGACAATGCACATGTTTGGAAAGCCCCTCCTGCTCTGGGCCTGCCCAGGATTTGGAAGCCAGAGGGTGGAGAAGGGCCAGCAACAAAGGCCACAGTCAAACCTAGGAGGAATTAGGGAAAGACTCAACAAACACACGAGAAGCAAGATCTGAGTGAGGAAGGCAGGCTGAAAGGGCCTGCAGAGCCACTGCTACCTTCAAGGGCAACAGAGAATAAGATGGATCCACAGGGTAAGGAGAGAACCACAGGAGCACATCCACATGTTCCAAGGAACTACAGTTGAGCAGTGGAAGTGACTGAATGGGCAAGACACACATTTCTCAGTGACCAAGCACAGGAAACAGGTAGGAAGCAGACAAACACTGAGACTTGTCATGTTTCTCTTTCTGTGCATCCCTCAGTGCTCACAGTAAAACCATCCAGCATTGCCTTCATCCAGAGTTTAGCTCGAGGCAGCATGACTACTTCAGGAATGCAGATGTTTCTGTGCTGTTTCCAGCACAGATTGGAAATGCACTAAGTGCACAAAGGTTGTCAACCACTGTGTGATAAGCCCAGGCCGGACACTTTCCTCTAAAAGCCCCATGGAAAGAATTGCATAGAACTGCAGTGAATGTGACTCAGCCAGAGCTCCCTCCTGGTCCAAAGCAGAATGTGATTTTGCAAATAGCCTCTCACTTAGGCTCAGCCCTTCTTATCCATCCTTAAGGCAAAGTCAGGAGCTTTGCTCTCTTTCTACCTCACAGCCCCAGGCACTGTGCCTTCATTCTTCCCCTAAAGCACAGGACAAAGTGACCAGGTCACTGATTCTGTGTTGGAAGGCAGAAAGGTCACATTTTTGCAAGCACAGCTGCAGGCTCCCAGCAAACACATCTCCTATGAAAATGACATTTCCAGCTCCAGTTTTGCACAGAGAAATGAGGAAACCACAGAGCTGTTGGGAGCAGCACAGAACAGAGGCTCAGCTTTCTTCTCATTCCTTTAGCTCTGTGGGCTGAGATGCAGGCAGAAAGCGAGTCCTGCTGACCAAGTGAGGGAAGCACAACAGTTGCCCAGTCATCTCAGCTGATGGCTTTACTCTGAGCTCTCAAAAAACAAACTGTGCTCAATTCCAGCAGAAAACTTATTCTTGTTCCCCCTGGGAGCTCTGACTCCCACTGCAGAGAGCTCAGCAGCAACTCTGACATAAATCATTTGCTTCAGTCACCATTTATCATAGCTCACAATGATGCACAGACTGTTCCTGAAGCAACCCAGCTGCATTTCAGCTTGGCTAGCCTAGTCCTGTCACAAGTCCTCTTGGGAACTCTGGTCTTGCACATGTGCCTCTGAAAATGCAGCTTTTCAAAACAGCTGTTCTTCACGTGGATGAAAGGGAAGATGAGACGATCATGCTTGTTCTCCACTTCTCTTTCATGCTCTGTTGTGATTCTTGTTCTTCAGGATCCCAAGATTCCAAAACATTAAATCCAGAATCCTTTAACCTTTGTAACAGCCTCTTCCACTTCTCCTACCACAGACCTGCAATTAAAATATCTCACGTCCCTAGAAAGGCAGCTCCCCCTTATTACCTCAGCTGCACAGATTCTGGGGCTGTAGAGGTTTAACCTCATGGCCATATCCAAAGGTTTACTTTTACCTACAGGGCTTCTGAACATCCTGGTACCTCAGCTATAATTTAAAGCCAGACCTGACCCTGGATTGTGATTTTCAACAGTGTTATTGGTATTTCATTTCTCTAAATCTGGGGGAAAAAATCCCAAACAGCAAACACCACAAACCAACAAATTCTAGTGGGCAACAAAAACTAGAGAGGCTAGAACAAAAATCTTGATCTGAAATTTGAGAGCTGTCTAATTACTGTTTTTTCTTGTGCAAAATTCATCCACTTGCAATCAGTCCTCAAAGGTAACATGTCCAGAAATGGACTTGCAGGCTCTCTCCCTACCCCAAGAAATTAATTCAGATTAAGATGTATATGCAGATTTATGTTTTAGAATTCTTAGAAAGCAGAAGCAGCCGTATCACCAGGAGTCACTCACCTGACAAATGGAAGAAATATCTTTCAGTGCACAAGCTAAGCTGCAAAGCACTTGGATATTACAGTAAGAGAGACTGAATTAGCACTTAGAGCAGTTATGCTACTTATTAGCCTCCTAGTAAGATTTCATTTAAAATTTAAGCAACCCAAACCAGACTGAAATGAAGCCAAACACCTGTGATTTCCTAGCAGGAGGGTCTCAAGCACTGCCTTTATTCCAGGCATGTCAAGAAGAGGGACAACAGGAAAGAGGGGATTCTTATCACCTCTAAGCCATTTCAGCCCAGGCACTTCCAACAACTGTCCAAGGTTTATCTTTGTTATGAAGCATTCCCACCAGGCAACTGCAGCTGTCTGCTGGCTAACACTGTCCTGGTTACACCAGGTCTCCAGTGGTCAAACCAAAAAAGGGACAAAGCAACTGCAGGTCCCCAGGACACATCAGACGAGTCACCTCTCAGCCTTCCCAAAAACCTCCCATACCGCACTCTTGACATTCCTACAGCAGGCTGGACAAACTCAACAGGATACCCAGCCTTTCCTAAGCCTTGACTCTTCTCTGCTGCACTGCTTGGCCAGGCCAGGGGCACAGGAAACTCCTGTTACATTTCCCCCAGCTGATCAGGGAAGTTCCTGCAGCAATCAAATGGATGACATGGGCTCTGCTGAGCCAGAGGACGGACCAGGCGGTGTTCACGTTCAGCAACTGCTGCAGGGTATGTTGGAGAAGCAGCACTCAGAACAAAGACCTGGACTCTGCAGAGCCTCCGAGATATGTAGCAGGCAGAAAGAAGTGTTACCCCTGCTTCCTATAGCCTAGGAACCCTTCAACCTAAGGCAACTGTGCTCCAGGGAGCAAGAGCTGGGAGAAGTGCTCTACAATACAGAGTGAAGAGCTTGTGGTAAGCACGTAACCAGGAAGGAAATGATCCAGCCTTTGTCCTGACAAGTGAACAATGCTTCCATTTCCAACAGCCAAGCTGCTCCCCAGATTCATGCAAGGGCTATCCAGAAGCCACATGGCATGAGCTGCGCTGGGCACTGAATTACAGTGGGTGACACCAGCCCAGGTTCAGAACTGATCAGCAATCCAGCTGCACTGGGAATGAGTGTCTGGTGAGCCTCAGATCTCAAATATCACAGGGTCTCTTTCAGGAAAACAATGCAGAGAGATTATCAATATCTATAAGACATCCCTCCTAGCGAGAAGCCCACCTCACCACCACAGTCTCAGCACCCCAGATATTGCCTGGGCTGCACTGTTCCTTGATAATTCAGTAACTAGCACTTCTCCCAAAGCTCACAGACAAAGTCAGTCACCCAGTGTAACACAGAGGAGCTGCAATGGCAATTAATTTCCTTCTTGAACCCCTTCCTCATTGCCAGCCCTCCTGATTTCAGGTAAGGTCAGTAGATGTTCCAAAAGAACAGAACAAAGCTTTGGCACCATTGCAGTCCATCACAGGCAGTTCATGCGCCAACCTTTTGCCATGACAAACAAAACAAGGGCACAGGAAGGAGAGCAGAGGTAGGTTAAAATAGGGATAGGTGGCAATAAAGTTATAAAGCAGCTCATCACATACAGCTACGTGCTACGTCCTAAAGACTGGCTTGGCTTTCCTTGGACCACTAGGACTTGTTTAACAGAGCAAATGCCAGGATTCTGGGAGATTTTTCTTTCAATGAATTTGTAGGCAGTGCTGCTGTTTCTACATGGACCACTTCCTTGAAAGCTGGCTTTGGAGAAGCCAGTCACCTCTGGCCTCAAGGGAAAGGGAGGTGAAGTAATTTTGTGAGCTGAGCACAAAATAAACAATGCCTAATTATCGTATGATTCAAAGCAGGACACTCTGCAGAGCAACGGGGTCATGGAGGCAGCTCAGACAGCACAACTCCACTGCTAACATGCTTCTGTCTTCTTAATTTCAGAGAAGTCACATACATTTGGGATAGCCTGCCACTAAGAGACTAGTCCTCCCTTTTTTGATTACAGGGAGGAGATTTGCTGGTCTGCACTCAGACACTGCATAGCTGAACCTCAACCTGAGCCACTAAGTGCCACCTACAGCACTCCAGTTCCAACAGATGAGAACTGAAAAGCCTTTTTTCAGTTCTGATCATTTTTGGAGCTACACAATATCCTCTGATGGCCAGGAAAAAGGCAAGAATCCTACCTTCTCCATGTTTTACTGCTCAAAGCTACTCTTTCAGTAGCTCCTTCACTCCCATTCAACCTACATCCTGGGAACCCAAATGTGTGGTCCAAAGGCACAGCAGTCACTTTCAGCTATGCATTCTGCCAGCAGATGCAAAATCAGCAAGCAGAATTTAAGCTAAAGCACAAACTGTGCATCCCAGACCTGCAGGAACTGTTAAACAAGGCAAAAAAGACCAGTTCACTGGGTAAAGAGATAGGAGTTGGGAGAGGGAACCTAAAAGGAACTGATACCTTAAGGTAAAATCAAAATGAAAGCTCTTTTTCCTTTTCAGGAAGCAACCAAAGAAAAAGATAAATGTGTTATTATACTTACAACAAAGTGATGCATTCATTTAGATAGTGCTGATGAAGACACAATTTCTGTATTGTTTTTCACAGTACCCTCCCTAAGCTGTTGCCAATGAGACACAGGCATTTCTAAAGAAAGGTACACTGGAAGACAACTGCCCATGCTCCATGGGAGAGCCTGCTCCTCTGACTCACTCTGGTTTGCTCATGGGGTACTGACCTGAAAGCAGAAGTTACTTTAAAGCAGACACAGAGACACTGAGAGACTGCCAGCTATGCCAGCCTGACTATGAGTCTCAGCAATCTCTCTTCCTAGTAGCCTTCTGCAGGGTTTGTGCCTGACTTAAACCTATCAACGTCTTCAGGTTTGGCACCAGAGTCCAAAGGGTATAAAATCCAAATGGATTAGACCAGCTTGCTAAAGCAGTCACACACTAAGGGCATCGGCTGTTCAAGTACATTTCAGATGTTGTTCAACAAAGCACTGAAAAGACCTCTATGGGCACATTAGAAACTCAAAATTATTAAATGTGTGTTAATGGCAAAAATGAATCTGGAACAGAATGGAGGAGGCAGTGGAAACCAGTGCAGAACCCAGCAACCACAAGGTGCAGAGAAAAAACAAGGCAACCCTGAGAAGGGGTGCACACTGCACTAGGGGTGTCTGATCTCCCTACAAGTATCTAGGGTAAGACTTCACACAAAAAAACAAAATGGAAAATTGAAGCCAAGAGCTTCAAAGTACCATGTGGCTCTTCCCCCTTATTATCACACTAACTTTACAGAAGTTCACAAATACATGAACAGACTGGACTAGTCTCTATTACTGGACTAGACATTCTAGAAATATTTTCCCTAGGAAAAAACGTAGAATGGGCAAAATTTTACTGAATCATTTCTGCAAAGTAATGTAAGAGCAGACACAGGAATGGAAAAGCAATATAAAATGAGAATTTCCAAAAGGAGGGGAAAAAAGTGACTCTACCTACACTTTTAATCCCTCCCAATTCTTATGCAAAGGACATACCAATGAGGGATGTTCATGGACCAAAAATGAAAAGTCAAATAAAAGTAATTAACACCATCCACACCTAATAGGAAATTGCTAGCCCCTAAAAGAGAAAAATCACATGAACTAAGTGTTTGTCCTTCTCCTGGAAATTACTGGGATGTGACTTGGAATTTATTATTCACCTCTATCCCTTGATAAGAATGCTTCTCTACCCTTCAGTGACAATTACTCTTCTTCCTGGATCAAGGCCACATGAGGCTCTATATATTCCTGCTCCTGTTTTCAGACCCCAATACTCCCTCCTATAGACTACTTATCCTTTTAGAGAAGTTGAGATAAAACCTGGTGAATGTCAGCCCTCCCCAGCAGGAGTCCTGGTAGCCTGCAACTGCCAATCAACAAGGATTTTGTCTCTCCTTCGAGAAGCTCTGCTATTTACACTTTAAAAAGAAAGAGTTTCAGTTCCATAAACATCCATGTAGAAAGGTCAGATCTTGTTGGAAGATACTTTGAGGGGAAATGCTGAGGTCCAGTCTTGCACACCTAAGGTCTCTGTGGTAAGAGATGTCTGGAACCTAAGCAGATATAATCTGTCCATCCTGCCTAGTCCCCACTTCCCCAGACCTCTCCTATCTTCACAAAAAAAAAAAAAATCACTGCACTTAAAGTAATCATACTGTTGTTAAAGTAACCACACTGTTGTAGGTTCACTAAGTGGGACACATCACTGGGTGCAGGCTATCATAAGACTCCCAATGGTTTTGACATTTGGAATGATTTTAAAACTGATGGCACATGAGATGAGAAAAGCACTCTGTTTTCAACCAGCTGCTCACCCTGGGAGCCAGTATGACATCAGTGACATACCTTTTCTGTTTGTATGTCAGCATGGCTTCAGCAATGGGCAACTGGTGTGCACAGTTTGCCCCTGCTATGTACTGTGTTATCCGGGAGACAACATCGGGCGCCTCTGGAACTGGAAGAGAACACAGACAGAAAAGCACTTAAGTGAATTCTCAGACCAACACCAGCACTGTCCTCCATTTGCTGATGGTACACAGCCACCTGCATTTGAACTGCATCTCCCACAGGAAGCTCTGCCTACCACAGAGCACAGTAAAGCTGTCTGACCAAAAGCAAACATCCTATGAGAGCACCAAGGTGACAACATTAGGAAGGATCGTAAAGTACAGACATCTGCACACAGCATCACTGACTGAAGTGCCATGGGTATTTTATAGTTGTTAAAAGCTTTCCTTTGAAAACATGTACCTGGCCAGAGTCAGATTTAAGACTTTTTCACACCTTGACTGCAGGTATCTGCTGAATAGTGCCTGGCCACCTCTCCCACGTGAACTGCTCTGCTCACACCAGCATTCAGTGACCTGAATTCCTAATGAACTCGTGGCCTTGCTGAGTTAACTGAAAAGACTGAGAGACACGCAAGGATAGGAAGAGCACAAAGATCACATCTACAGCAGCAAATATGCTCCAGATCTGTGAGACTGCATTTGATTCAAGGTGACAGTAAGATATTTCCTAAACATCTTCACCAGGCACTTCCATACCTTATAATGGGCATTTTAACTCAGACTCTGCATTTGAACTGTTAAGATCTACGATTCTTTACCAGATCTTTTTATGCCATCGCAGGGTGTCTGTGCAGTTCCCACTGCAGAGATGAAAATGCAGAATGTACAAGGTCTGTACTGCATGAAAATACACAAAAAAATATGGGCTGCAGTGTACAGCCAGCACAGGACACTTCACTAAGGAACAGCTATATCTCTTGGGATGCATTTCTACAGCTAATGAAACATTCCTAACCCAGACACAAAAATCAACTCTGTATTCACATCTGTCTGCATTTTCAGGCGCAGTAAGGAATTAAAAGAAACCAGTTCCATACACCTGTTCTTTCACAAGCTTAGGAATAAGGAGAAGTGTAGGCTGGGTGGCACACTAAGATTTCTAGTCCAGTCTCCTGCTCCAAGCAGGACTAACTTCATCTTCAGACTAGGCTGCCCAGGGCCCTGTCCAGCCACCTTCCCATCTGCTGGCAAAAGCAGATTTACTGTGAAGAGGACTCTCCCTCCTCTCATAGCTAGAGACTTCCAGGAGAATCCTGGGAGCCTCATGCACTCTGCAATTCCAACAGGGAGAACCACACTGCAACCTCCCCACACTTACAGTGGTTCACAAACTCCAAAGCTTTTTCCTTCCAGTGAAATTTCCACATGGGCTATGCTGCCATGACAGCATCAAATCTCAAGCCTTCATGTAGCCCTAAGTGGTGGATGCAAATCCTCCTTTCTCCTGTTTCTTTCTCTTCTTGAAGAAATTGATGAGAAAACTGTAAGCCATTAGTATTTTAAGGAAATGAATACTTTAACATACAGCAAGGCTTTAACCTGGCCTAGAACAGACTCAGATCAGAATAGGAACCTGTTGATCTGACCCAGAGCAGCTCCCATTTGTTACCATATGGGTGAAGAACAAAATTCTTCAGCGAGAAAGATTCTGCCAGCAGACTTTAGAACATTCTCACACATAACTAACAGAAGTTAGTCTTCCCAGAGTTTCCAGTTTTCCAAATCTTTTAGGCTGTACAGTGTCTGAAGGAAAGCAATGCACTGAATTTGGTAATGAGACATCTGCAACAAAGGACAGAGCTGAGAGCTAGGTAAGAGCAGCATGACTCAGAGGCAGCTAGTTAGTGCCTCTGGGAGCCAACAACTGTTTGCAAACCACCACGTGAAGGACTTAAAAAGGTCAGCATCTGAAATGGGAATGTGCTGGAGTGAGGAGAAAAGAGGAACAAAAACATTTGTCTGCTTCCTCTTGCATTTACTTGACCTTTGCTAAAATTACTCATTCAAACTTTTCAACCCACACAGGCCAAACACAGACACGTGGTCTTACCAGTGGTCTGTGCTTCAAGTTTGTTGAACAGATCTCTCCAGGCTAGATCTTGGAAGAAGTTGTTGTATCTATAATCTACAGACCCCAGATACTTGGCCACTGGATGAGAGCCTAAGGAAGAAAGGAAAACATGACAGTTGTTCTTCCTAGCACTGCCCATGAGCGTGTTTTTTATATGTAAGGAATTAAAACTCTGAAAACAAAACTACACTAGACACTCCAGAAATAAACTTCAATTATAACCAAGTCATTTAGTCCAGCTTATCTCTACAAGAGCATGCAAATAAACTTCCCAGTGAAGACTGCTTCAACACACTGGTATCTTTCAGTTGACACTTCCCCCTTCACCCCAACAAATTAAATTTTAAAAGGCCCAAGAAAACAGGACTGGGAAACTGCTGAGGAAATAAATGATTTGGAAGGCACAGAGGCACTATGACTCTCCATCTCAGTCTTTCAGCTTTGCAAGCAGCTTTCCCAAACAGCCCTTCCTACCCACAGGCTGCACCACATGCATGAGGGCCAGGTCAACTCTTCCAGGAGGAGCCAGACCCCTTCTTCCCAACACCATTCTCACACCACAGGTGTTTCACAATACTGAGAAGAGGCAATTACCCCCAACCGGGAAAAACAACTCAGGGAGGCTTGTTTAATCGGTTAAAAAGGGCTATAAGCTCAATAAATATGCTGCAATTAAAGACAGAAGACAGAGTCCAAGGATTACAGTCCTCAGTGAATGCTGGCATATGCATCAGGTCCCTGCTTGCTCTAGCTAAGTCTTGTGGCTCAGCTCCTCTCTGAGCATGGAAAGACCTCCTTGCAGAAGCTTTGTGCTTCCAGCCTCCAGCTTGCAGCCCTGGATGGAGATCTGACTTCATATTTTAGCTGAGCAGGAGAGGGAAGGCATTTAAGTGACAAGCTCTGCCCTGGGAGGTGGCAAAAATTTATCACCTTCATTTTAGGCCACCTGTGTACCTAAAATAGACAGCCCCCTCTTGCAACTACCTCTCCAGTCTTTCAACACAGGAGAAAAGGTGTGCCAGGATCACACTTCCCAGTCACCACATGGCAGTCATGCTCAGCACAAGTCCTGTACATTTACAATCAGCCATAAAGTAGCCTCACAGTTTCTCCTAATCAGATTATTTTTATCCTTCCTGTATACCAAAATTCTCACATCTTCCATTCTCACATCTCACACTTCCAGAGGCTGCAACAGTTGAGTCACCAGCTAGTAACTGGTAACCTGATAAACTCTTTTGAGGTGACCCCAGTTCCTTAACTGTACTCACTGTGCTCCAGTGAAGCTCATGGTGCAAAAAACCCCCAGTGCTAATTTTCAGACTTCCAGGAATGGTTCAAGCAGCAGGTCTCTCTGAGCTCCTCTCAGTGTCATTAAAGACTGGGGCCTAAGTACTTTCACACCCACCATTTCTTTTGTAGTGAAGTTTTAAACAGTGCACACAGAACAGTTCTGCACTGTGCACTGGAGAAGCTTTCCCACATGCTGGGAAAACACACTGCACATGACAGATGCAGTTGGAAACAAGTAATAAATAGGAGGTCTCCCAAGAACTTCTACCCATGGGAGCTAAATAAAATGTTAGAATACCCCAAACAGCCAAAATAACCCTCAACCTTTTATTTTATTTTACCTGCCCATTTTCAGTTGTTTATACAGTCGTTTGGACATCAAAAGACTCTTTCAGCCACAGAATCAGTAGCAGGAAGCAGCACTGAATCTCCCAAGTATGGACATTTTCAGGCACTAAGCATTTCTCATTGTTAATAAAACACTGTAGGTTGACTCTTCTGCCATTGTAGTGGGCAGTTGTGGATTCAGAAGGTAAAACCATCTTTGAAAAAACTCCACCATCCCTCATTCAAAGGTTTTGGTAGCAGCAGAGAGGCTTTTCCTTTAAGACATTTATGGCACAGTCACCATTCTGTCTTTGGTGCTTTTTCAGTTGTCAGAAATGAGAGGTTACTCCTCAATCACTTTAATGAACTGCCAGAAAGCTGGCCAGAAATAAGTACTTGATCCGATCAGGAAATACTGCAGACTCCTATGGAAAAGGCCCTATTAGAGAAGTTTCTATATTTAAAATACATTTAAAAAGAATTCTTAGTTCTGAAGCAGTTTCATATCAGAGTGCTTTGTTGGGTTTTTCTTTTTTAATTACAAAACAAAGTTTTAAGATTAAAAAAACAATCCAAACCCACACCAGCTGAACCTTGTGTTTCACTTTCAAAGAGAGAATATTTTCAGATCATTAATGACTGCAGGACAGAAAACTCCTCTTCTCAGGCCAGGAGACAGTCAGCAAGTGAGGATCAAAGTCTCATTCACATAGATTCTCATTCAAAGCACATCGAGCCTTGCAGAAAATATTTTTTTGTTTTTAGTCCCTAAAGGGCTGTCTCTTTTCTTCCTGCCAACCACTTTGGAAACTAAATGCCTTTTTTATAGAAGGATCCAGCTCTCTTCTGTCTGTTTCATTTGACTTCTGCAAATCCTACCACTGAATCAACAGCCTAACTCCACTGTTCACGGTGCTGGGCACCAGCTTCTCATTCCTACCAGAGCTGCTGTCAGCTGGTCCCAGTCCTAGAAGACTGGAAAAAAGTGCATTTTAAGTTTTCTGCTGCCTACATAACCCCAGTGCCCTGTTCACACAAACCAAGCCTCAGACTAGACCAGCTCCTGGCCTCACACCCTTAGCACACCAGCACAGAGGTTCCCTGCCCACAGCACCAGTGAGTGCCTGGCTTCCCAGGCATTGCCACTACAACATTTCTCATGTTTCTGACTAGAACAAGACTCTTAATGTTGTTATCAGCCCACTCTAATGCCTTCAACATAGGCAATTGAAGCTGGGTAGCTTCCCAGCCAGGCAGGCTTGTTGAGCTGCTGAAAAGGCAGAGATAAGGTGCTGGAAAACTGAGGGAAAAATCTGAGGAGAACAGCACATAAAGGAAAGGTCAAAAGATGCATGTGATTTGAATAATTTAAATTCTCAGCAGTTTCAGAGCCTTAAAAAAACTGTCAACCCCTTCTCCATTAACATTTTTGGAGTCAGGCTCACAGAGGCCAGAACAGTTATTGCTTTGGGAAACTTAGTACCCAATGAAATTAACATTGGCTTCTAGAACATTATTCTGTGCATTTATTGTACCATGATGAAAAGATATATAAGAATCTCCCTGTATGGGGAAGAAGTACTTAACCTCTTGCTTCAAACTAAAGGTTTACAAGCAGACTTTGGCATCAAGAACCTAAAGATGGAATTCACTCAGATAAGAGCAGCAATACCAGCATTACACAATAATACAAAAGTTTGCCTCATTTAACAGCCATATACCTATAGCCAAAGCTTCCAGAAAGGCTTTTTCTGAGAAGAATGCAGCACATTTAACCCATTCATCTTTCTCTGAAGAAAAACTGTTCCTTATTTACCTAGAGGGATGATCAAAAATCTCATGTAGCCGAGCCAGTCGGGGGTTTTGTGAGACAGCTGCTCTACAAAGAGCCTCAACACAGCACTGAGGTAATTCTGGGCTCCTGCCACTGCAATTTTAATTGGATTTGGAGGCTGTGAATTGCAGTTACAGCTAGACAGAAAAAGAGGAAACATATTTGTAATTGTGCTTTTAAACATGTATTTCAGAACAAGTAACAAAAAAAGAATTGGCTAATAACAATTATGGCAGAATAGAGTTCGTTCAATACACAAGGCAATATCACAATGATTATCATCAACTTACAAGATTATTAATAAAATACAACATTTCTCCAGTACTTTCTTAATTGGTCTCCTTGCTCCTTCTTTCACACATTTTGATCATCTAAAGGGCTGGACTCAACTATCTAGGTTAGGATGTACTTACTGCTACTAACTGCTGGGTCAGAGAACACTCTCAGGTATCCACAGCCATCAGCAGGTAACTAGGGAGTGCCTCCAGGACTTAATTTGGGAATTACTTGGAGGAGGGAGCAAGAATTACTTAAAAACCACTTATTAGTTTTGCATGCTTGACTGCTGCCTGTATCTATGAGGTAGCCTCCAAAGCACAATCTTTCATAATCACTGGTGCTGGTGACTTGTATCCCCACACACATGGCTGAACAGCAACAATTTTGCAGGGTCGGTGAGTGCTGAAGAGCTCCACAATCCTGACTTCAGGAGACCAGGTTGGGAGAAATATTGAAAGGGAGAAGTTTCATCCAGTAGTTGAGAAACAAAGTCCATGGGCCCTGGCGCACAGGAACTGAGAGACTTTTAATGCTGAGACAAACAACAAGTAAGGTGAGAACTTACTATCTCTGTATCCTGGAGACAATAGTGCTGAAAGCTGCCTGAATATCAGCAGAGGAGCATGTGCAGACCACTGGCAATGTATGCTTTTGCAAGACATCTGATAGGTACTGAGGAGAGAACAGAACATTTTATAGTCCTTTTTTTGGTACAGTTTGTCACAAGAAGAAAATGTACCTCCCTCAACCTCCTAGGTATTCTCATACCCAAAATTGGGCACTCTCTCTGTGTCTGATTTCTAAGTGATACGGCTGTTTCTCAAATACCTTGTCCTTGTGCAGCAGCCAAAGAAAAGACCTTCCTCCAGAAAAATGGAAGAATCATCTTGACAGACACTTAGACCATATCCCTAACATGGCAATGACAACTATAGAACAGCATGGTTTTTATGGCCACAGAGGGCAGGGTGGCAGCAGCAGAAGGCTGTTCACCTAGCAGACAGCACTGGGTAAGAGAAGATACCGTCTACCTGTCTGTTTCTAAAACTGTAGTTGCATCTCTCTCTGATTTCAAAAAGATTTAAACAGATACAATACTCTGCCCATGCTCAAGCACTGAAAAAAGGGAAGGGTGCTACCAACATACATGTTCCTCATGAGGGACTGTTTCCCCTCCATGCAGCTAATGGTGAACACCACACAATAGTCACTGCACTCAGGAATTATCTCACGCTTTCAAATCCTGCACTCCTAATCTATACACCCCACTCAATGTCCTCCGATACTGCAGGCACAAGCTGCCAGAACTACTGAAAGATGACCTACAATGCTTTATGTCCATCTCTAGGAAAATGCCTGTTTCAAACCCATAAGAAACCACCATATATTGCCAGCATAAAAATGTTCTGCTCAGGGTTCTCCTTAACACAACTATCACTCAGAAAGGATGGGGTGACATACCTGCAGTCAGGAATTATGAATGCATGAGTACAGCTACAGAGCTGACCTGAAATATCCTCTCCTGTGTTCATCACCTATGCCTAGAAACCTCAGACAGGTCAGATGACCCTGCTTTCTTTATGCCAGTCTACCACAGTTTAGAAGCAGGCTTTTGAGTGCAAGGATCGAGCCATTCCCAGTGTGCTGCTAACCAGAAGGAATGGCATTTTATAGAAGAAAAAATACCTCTGTGGAAAGACTCAGGTGGCAAAAGCTTTACAAGATCCACAGCATCTCCTGGTCAAATGAAATCCAACCTGTAGGCACTGAGCACTCAGCATGCTGCCAGCCCCCACGCACCATCACTGCTCTTCCAACCAAGCAACAGAACCTACTTGGTTAGTGGTAGAGTTCAAGGCCTGTCCATTCCTGAGGAGGAACAGTGCAGGAGAACCATGCTTCAGGTAACATCTCCTGCCTTTACCTGGCCTTGCCAGTCAGATGTATTGACAAGAATAATGTTTTCTGGCAGCTGGTCGTCGGAAACCAGGATGTGATTTAGTTGATCGTACACTGTTTTCCTGGGGATCTGGAAATACAAACACAGAGAAAAAAACCAATGGGAAATGTCACCTTTAACCATCAACCCACCAGCTCCAGTTCTTGCAATTCATGAGAGGTGTCTGTGCATGGCTGGCTAGTCACCCCATCAGCAAAGGCACACTAGCAGAACACAGGCTGCTGGGACTGACGCTCAGCAGCTTCTTCAATATTAGTCGCCTTGGATTTGTTGGCCATTACTTTTGCCATGCACTTGTACTTACATCACTTTATACCAACTAACAGTAGCCCAATAATTTAGCATTCATAAAAGCCATGAGCAATCTCCTTCAAGGAAGGAAATAAGTGAGTCTTGCAGCTCACAAAAGCAAGGCACATATGCTGTGCACAAGTCAACCCCCTACTGCAATCCTAGCAATCTGCCTTATTTCAAAGGAGTAATTCCTCAACACATCCCTATTCATTTCTCATTCTAACAATCTGTTCCACTGTTTTCAGTTTATGGCTGGCTGACAAAACAACAAGCTGGCAAATCCCAACAGACTGGATGGAAGAAACAGTTTTAGCCAAGACATAAATTCCCTCCTTCCTGAAGTTGTGGGGCCCAGTTTCTTTCCAGCAGGGACAGAACTTGGACCAGAAGGAAAAGGACCAGAGGGGACAGTTGGAGAAGAGGAAAAACTATGAGTGGCTGGAGAGGCAGCAATCTTTTTCACACCTGTAAGTGGTGCCGGGTGTCTGGAGAGCGCTCGTTGTCCAGGCTGTTTGCCCTCTCGTTCTGTGGCCTCACTGGCTGCCTCTCCTTCAGAGATGTGCTTCTTCCCCGACGTCCCGTCTGCTTCCCTTCAGACCTGCTAGAGAGATGTGCTTACATTCCAGAGCTAGCTCGTATCCGAGTGAGACACATCTCCCAAATCCCAGATCTCCCAGTCTGGCAACCTCAATAACCTAAGTGGAGGCACTGGGGAATTTTGCATGTAGATTTGAGTTAGCCTGAGACCTGTTAATTCTGCTTCTGATAGTGCAGAGCGCATGATTCAGCTATAAAACACATTCCCAGGAGTCCCAGGAAGACGTCCAAAGCCCATGCTTAGATCCACACCACTGCTCTGCTATTGCAACATCAGCATAATAGGATGCAGCTACAGTCATACATCCCAAAGCAGCACAGAAATACCTCCACAAGAACATCCATTTACTTGCAAACGGCCAGAGAAACTACACTGTGGGATTGCTGAAGCCCACATTCACTATCCTATTTGGGAAGGTTTAACGGGACATAGGTTAGACTTGACAGCCACCTTTGAGGCCAAAATTAGCATCAGATACTGACTCAGCAACAGTATCTTTGAGCAAGCAGTTCCAGAGTTCTATAAAACCACCTTGGTCATGGAGCAGGAACAACAGAGGAGACAGAAGCAGCCTCAGAGCAGTGCTGCCCTTCAGGGTTCTGAACATTCATGTACCAAGTGCCCAAGACCCACTGTTCAAGTGCCCAAACACAAGGAGGGTGTCCTTGCAGTCAATGGCATTGTGACTGAATCCCAGCACACTGCCCCTAACTTCCTGAGCAGCCCTGCAGCAGGCACAAGGCTGTTTCCCCTCTCTGTACCTGGTGGACGGGATGATGAGGGACTCTGTCTTTGTGATCTTCCCACTGGGTGGGAGCTTCTCAACAAACACATCTGGTGTGGGGAGCTCAGCCTCCTGGACCTCAGCTTGCTGGTTAGACTCCTGCAAAAACACAGGGAACAGTTACCAGGAACAAACTATCCTCCTCTGTCTCACCTGGAAAGCTTTGCTCTGGCTGGGCACATTGAGCCTGCCTCTTCCAGACATGCTACTCACTGCCCAAAAAGAGAAGCTACTATTGGCAATCTGGGGGTACCAGTTCCTAGCTCTGCCTCACAAGGGAGCTGGAGGCAGGAAAGGTGTTCAGATATGCTATTTGGAACTGGCACTTTCCCAGCTAAAAGCCAGGGCGTGACTCCTCTTGCAATGTAGATTAACTCAGCTTACCCAAATCAACTAGAAGAAAGACATGGGAGAAATGTTACACACTTCATGTCCCCAGCAGAGCAACTTAACTCTGAGATTTTTACCTCAGGACCAGCTTGATTTCTGCCATTTCAGCCTGAAGTAATACTTCTGGCTGATAGAATGGAACAGGCCTGAGAATTCTTTTTC
This sequence comes from Xenops minutus, assembly GCA_035221455.1. Classification (NCBI taxonomy): domain Eukaryota; kingdom Metazoa; phylum Chordata; class Aves; order Passeriformes; family Furnariidae; genus Xenops; species Xenops minutus. Next base: position 30,375,972 of record JAWWEE010000004.1, on the reverse strand, counting down.
AGGATGGTACACATGCTCAGTGGTATACTTTGGGCCAGACTTCCCCAAACCAAGAGAAAGGTTGTGTGAACAGAAGGCCACATAGAGCACTTCAGTTGCAAAAGGCTGAAAGACAAGAACCTCCAATAACTAAGGGCAGGAGGAGAGCTCAGCATTCACTGCAGATGATATTACCCATGGAAGTTGTGATGTATATGAACCTATATAGACAGACAAACACAGCACAGAATGCAGCTCACAGCTGACACCCAAACTAACAGGAGGAACACCAACAAATACATTTTCAACTTACATAAGGGACAGTGTCAGAAATACTGTCTCCGGTATGTTTGGTTCCAAGACTCTTTGTCTTTTCAGGCACTTCTACCTGCTTGAGAGGAGAAAAATCATCAGGAGATTTAGCATGAACACAGTTTCCAGCCACACTCTCTGGATCAGGCTGTTCAAAAGATACAGTTCGCTGTTCAAACATCACACAGCTCTGCAGGATGACTGAGTGCCTCCTGGACCAAACACATCAGTGAGGGATAGGGCAGAGCTCATGCACAATACATAGCAGAAGCAAGGAAGTGCCCCGGAATAGGACTGACACTTTATGCACCCAGTATGTCCATGAGGGGATGGAAAAGGGGGTGAGCTGCCTCTCAGTGTTTGCTCTTAGCCACCATGAAAAATATCCCAACAATAGTAAGGTAAGGCTTCTTCCAAACAGTCCCTAAACCTCCCAGCCAACATCTCTCATCCTGGCAGTCATTTCAAGCACATGGAAATCTGAAACTATTCATACCATTAAGAAAGTATTCAACACATAACCTGAGGATGTATCCTTAAATTAATAAGTATTTGCATTTAAAAAGAAAAGGAAAAAAACCCCAAATCAACCAAACAAAAAAGCATCCCACACCGCTCCCCCCCTGCCCCAAAACCCCAACCAAACATGTTTTCTTAGCAGAAAACTCTCCCTGCATCCAAGTCTTTGAAGGAAGTCAGAGAGGGTGCTGCAAACAGAGATAGTGCAGCTCTGCTTTATTACCTGCATATAGGTAACTCCTGAAACATGACTTACAGGACTTGATGGTTCTCTCTGGCTCCTGATGCTGTGGATGCTACCAATTTCTGTCTGAGAACTGGAGTGGGACAGTCCTTCAAAATAGGGTCTGAATAAGAAAAGTAAAATGAGTTTCTTATTATCAAAAACACTGACAGGGAAGTCCATCACATTCACAGTAAAGTAACATGAATGTTCCCTAGGCATCTTACTACTCCCCAGTGATTACAGTAAAACTTAGAGGCTACTTTTGAAAGGAGAGGAAGGTCTCCAGGACAATAAGAGAAGCCAGAAAAGTCCAAGGATTCCTGTCTGGCCCTGACACTGACTGACTGATCTCTATCTAATGGATCCAACATGTCACCTGTCACACAGGAGACTATTTTCTTAAAGCTCTTACTAGGAATGCTTGCACGCTCTCACACTGCACACCAAACAGCAGCTTTTGCTTCCATAAAATCCACGGTGGGCATGTGGGTCCTGCATCTTCCCACAGCAGAAGAGAATGCACATTCGCCCCACACAAGCATTTGAGTCCTTACTACCCCAAGCACCAGGTGCAAAGTTTCACACTGTCAGTCTTGTTTCACGTAGCAAATGCTGATTGAACTACACAACACTCCAGGCAGGGTCTAGCTCCTGATGCAAACACAGCAACCAGAATTACTGCCTCCCTTCTCATCCCCACCAATACTCTGCTCCTGCAGGTAAGTGACTCCTGGTGTTAATATGCATTTTATTTCCAGCTTGCATCTGGATTTGGCTGTCAGCCCTAGGCTCCAATTACACATTTGCTCAATAAGATAAGGTAGCACACACAGAACCAGATTGCATTTCCACATAAGAGGCAGCTCATCACACCAGGCTACAAGACTCAATTACAATTTAAGGAACTGATTTTTTTTCTCTTTCAGGGAAAACCTGCCTACAAGCCATCAGCATTCACTGCATTCTCCTCAAGGTATGAACACAAGAGCTGGACACAGAAAACCAAAAAGTATCTCTCCAGGATCAGACACAGTAAGTTCTTATTCCAGCATTATTGCAGTAATCACATATTCCAGTTAGCTCCTCGGCTCCAGGGAACAGACTATGAACTCTCAGTGTGCACAGTAAAACGTATCGGCTTGTTTCAAACCCACTGCTTAATTCAACACATCTACTTTCAAATCCCTTCAAGGCAGGGCCTACTAACTGGTGGTATCTTAGGTCAAGATCCAAAACACCTTTATAAGCCACCAGACCCATCACTTACCCCTGCTGCTCCTCAACATCTTCTGGCTCACTGACAGGGAACAACTCACTCCAGACTCAGAATCTATTCTTAGCCCAACCAGGTTACTCTACATTAATAAGTGTATCAGTACACTTGGTAATGAGTCAGCATTTAGCAGGTGCTGTACTGACCAACTGTGGTGGTCTGTACCCTGATGCTTTGTTTCAGAGCCATCACAACACTGAAGGCCTGAGCATGCAACCACATACCAGTCAGAGGCAGGAGTGCAGCTCAGTCTCATGTCTTCAGTCTTTTTTGGACAGGAATGCAACACAGCTCTGTTAGCTCAGGGTTCTGCATCCCAAGACAGAGATCTCCTGCTCAGGTCCACAGTGCTGCGATTGACCCATACATCAGTGCCCACAAAAAGCCCTTTCAGAACAGGTTTGATTGTATCTATGTGTGCTGCAGTCAGTGCCCTTGGGCCCTGAGGAATTCATTTGTTTCCTGTAGTTCTGCTTCCTCAATCCTTGCAAAAACTCTTTCCACACAGGGTATTACTGGCCTTTCCAGAGAGACAGTTCTGCCTTGCCCAACCCTGCCACTACTTCTGCAGCTTCCAACCACACCATCTTCTGCCTTAGCACATATTTCCTGCCTGTTTCTACCACCTCTTCAAAACTCTGCCTGCCTGTCAGCAATTCCTACCCCTATGCTCAGGTGACAGGGCAGCAGAACACCTGCAAAGGGAAAAAGGAAGAGCTGAGGGGAAGTTACACCCCATTCACACTACCCCAAGCTCACAAACAGTCCTTCCCATTAATACAACACAAATTAGGGCTCCAACAAGGGGGAAAACCAGAATGGAGAGGTGAGTATAAACCCAACATTTGATCTGTCCTGACACTGTGCACGGTCTTTCTCTGGCCCAGCATAAGCTGTCTACACTTACTTTAACTTTGGCTTTGGAGTGCTCAAGACACTGTCATCATCCTCCATTTCTGGCCCGCTGTCACTGGGGTTCTCTATATCCAGCGTGTCATACAGAAGGTCCAAATCCTCCTCCACCTCTGGAACGTGCTCTGCTGGGTCCTGCTCTGAATCCAGAACCTACACACAGAACAGAAACAGGTATCACTGCCCCTGTTAGGAACCAGACCCATCCCAGGTCACCTGTACTCCCCCCAGGACCACAATACACCAGCCCTGGAAGTAAGATTCTATGCCTGGTGCTCAGATGCTATATCCAACAGGAACACTAGGTGTATGAGAAATGCTTGGTTTGGATCAAGCTTGTCAGTGTCTGGTTTAGCAGGCATTTCCTATTGGACTAGGCATCCAGGAGCAAGCCATTTCACCATAAGTTATGTCCATTATTCAACCACATTCTATAAAAAACGTTTTTAAAAAGGCCCCAAAAGAGTTCTGATATTCTTAGAACCAGCACAAAATTCCAGTATCCCCAACAGTGTAAGCTGTCTTGGGTTTTACTGAAAAAGCTGCTGTCACCTCCTGATTTGATACCCAAAAATGTCCACAGGAGGCGCCTGAAACCTGGATGAGGATCCACTGCCACCTACATACATGGCAGAAGAGAACAGATACCTCACACTAAACTTTCATGCGTTGCTTCACACATACCTCAGAGTAAGTAGGGAACTGTGCCCAGTTCAGAGCTTGCTTTTTGAGTGGCAGCTCTGGAAAAGCAGCAGCTCAGCTGTCTGAGATATGGGTGCTGACTCTGCTGGGCTAACTTGGGAAGAACAGCAAAGCTAACAGGACTGTTTGGAAGCGTAAGGAAGCACGAGGAGTTACTCACTCTTTCCCACAAGCCACAAAAATCAACACACGCAGCCATACACCCAACTGAGTTGTTAACTGTTTTTAGATTAGACACTTAATGTTACAAAAGGGTTCTGGATGTGTTTCATCATTTTCAGCTATGACCAACCAGCTGACTCCTGTGAATCTGTGCTCCCTATCCAAGTTTTTCATGTCTTGCCTGGCTGTTCTAGTAAGATGATCAAACAGGCTGGTATTTAACTTCACAAGCAATATACACCATAGACTATTTGACTTTGAAAGGGTCAAAGATAATTTCAAAGCAGTCTGCAAAACTAATGGGTACACACATGGCTGCCAAAATCTGCTTTTGATAAAACTTGATCTAGAAAGTGTTTGCTGACATTTAGGAGTTGGCTCTCAAGCCTCCATGCAAGGCCAGGGTGTAAGGAAAGGTCACATCCAATGCAGACTTGAAAATGCAATTAAAGAAACCATGGGGAAACTGGAATGTGGTTCTGAAGACTAAAACAAGATGCACCAAGCAGAGGGCAACAGACAAGACAGGAAGGCTCACAGAATGAATTACTCACCTCATCAGACACTTTAAACCTCTTCAGCAATGCTACAACCTTCTGTTTGAAGTTTTGTTGCTGCAAGTTAAAGACACTTACATAAGTAAAGCATTAAGTGAACTGTTTTCTCCCAGCCTGCAAGAAGCCCAGAGACACCCCACACTGGTGCTCTAGATGCTGCCTCGAATCAAACAACTTCTGGCACCACAGACATCTCTGCTGTTCTTACACTGAAATCAGCTTTTCCACACCTGTGATCATTTCATTCCTGCATTACCACAAACTAGGTCTCACTCCGCCAAGCAATATAAATCTCCTGGCCCTGACAGATGGCACACCACTCTTGGTTGGACAGTGAATAACAAATCATTTTATCTGCCAGATCACCTCCTGTACCTGTTCAATTTATCTTTGGCAAACATTTGACCATCAGTTTTTCTGATTCTTAACAAGGGTGAGCCAACACAGGTATCTACCCACTACCCAAAGTAAAAATACAATTTTTACCACCTTTTTTTTTTTTTTTCATCCTGTCAGGTTCATTAATTTGACTAGCAGCACTGGAGAAAAGTTGTGGGGCTTGTCTCTAACTCTTGTCCGTACCACAAAAACACTTCCCAAGTCATAGTCCCCGATCCTGGACATTAGCAAGCACCAAGTCCAAAACAGCACAAGCCAAACCACTGCACTTGTGTGTTTGCTTGCCCCCAAGAGCCTTCTCTTTTGCAGGATGAAACAGCTGAGACTTACCCTGAGCAGCCCAGCCCTTCTCTGCCTGTCACTGACCAACCCAATATGCACAGTCTAAAGAAAAGAAAGATGAGAAGGGCTCAGGTTTGAGTGCTGGTACAGAGCACTTGAGGTGACATCCCTGTGTAAGAAGGAAAGGGATGAGAAAGTGCCTGGCACCAGGACACTCTTGGGTGAAGAACATTGCTCATTTGCTGGCTCTCCTGTATCTCACATCAGCTCTCCTTGCAAGTCCAACTGCTTGCTCCCACTCTGGCCTCAGACACTTCATACAAACATGCATCTTCAAAACTAGCCCTTTAGCTCTGAACTCATCCTGCAAGCTGCAGCTATCTCCTAGACAACTGAAGTTTAGGTGAAATAAATGCACGAGACTCTTCAAAGACTGCCCTATTTCTGTCCCCAGTGCACCTGTGAGGCCAAGATCTTCTCATGAGTGACATTTTCTTCTGGTTCAGGACATCAAGCAAAACCATCCATCACACAGACTAGCTTGGACGAGCTGGGCAGTTTGTGGAGGGAGGACACAACATGCAGTAGCTAAGGTGACATGGCAAGAGTTGCTTGTTGTCCTGAACAATTTGACAGAGAAGGGATTTGGTTTGGAGTTGGGCTGATGTCAACTTAAGTGGCAGCACCAAACTCACATTTGCACCAGTCACACGCAGTGGAGATTCACTATCAGTTCAGAGGTCAGGGCTAGAATACACATTCCTATCGTGAGGTGCTTCCTTAATAATCAAGTGGTGGATTTTATCCTAGCTGATCACTGACACTTCAAAACAATACCAAAGACACCTGGTCTCATACAAAGGATCTTTATATATTCAGGTCAAAACAGGGTTTATTTCAGACCTTATAAAAACATGGATTTCAGAAATAGCCTTACAGGTGGTACAATGATCTCCAAACTTACTCCTAAGACCAAAACCAAACCTAATCCATCCCAGTGATTCCAAGTTATTGTCATTGTGGACATGCATAAACACCTGTGCAAGCAGAAAGCTGCATTATGGCCTGGTCAAGCACAACTCCCTGTTCCACACAAGTGCAGCATTGCAGGCACACTCATCATGCTTGTGTGAGAGGCTGGATAGCTGCATGCATCTTTCCAAAGCTTCTATATATATATATAATATCCAGCTATTTCTTTTGCCTCAGTACCACATGCAACACCTCATATGTTTGTCTGTCAAACTCCAGGCCCTGCCTAAGCTACTTAATTTTGAAACCTTCCCACTGGTCTCTCCCATGCACAGCACATATAGAAGAGATTTCCTTCACTTACAGCTACTTTCAGGACTTACATCAGCATGAATCCTGCACTGGCTTCTTCAGTAGAGGTGGAAATTCACACACTTACATGATTTTTGAAGCTCCTTAACCTTGTAGACAAAGGACAATCAAGAAAGCACATGCACACACCTTGGATGGTCCCACTCCCTAAACTGGCTGCTTTTACTAGCTCTTTGCATGCTGTGATTGTGAACCCAAGCTCTCTGCTGGGCCTGCTTGCCTAGCACTGCTGCTCCCATAAGCCACATGCACTGCACATCCTGGCCAAACCCCGTCAGTGTTAGTAAAACTAATTTCCACCGACCCTGGTTATGGACGTCGTTCTTACTATCGATCTCCGCTGCTTCTTGGGCTTCCCCAGCTCGTACTCATCATCATCCAAATCCTGAACAGAAAGAGGATTCCTGTGTTACCCTTGTGATTCCGTGACACGTGAGCATTTAAGTACTAAAAATGTTCCTTCTATGAAGATGAACCTGCTGCTCTGTCTTCCAGGCATTCAGCATTTGCCTTAATTGTAGTTACGATGGCAGAGGGAAAAGGAAGGGAACGAGGTCTGTAAACAGGAACAACAGCTTGGAGAAGCAAAACAGCCCTACTTTTACATTCAAGGAAGAAGGACAGTCACAGTCCATTTTGGTGGGTTCCTCTCTCACTACCCTCCCAGAGGTGGAAAGCAGGTGATGCTAGAGTCTGAAAGTAAATAAGACCCAAACTCAAAAGAATCTTATCAGTGGCTTCTCTGTAAGGACCTATTTTGCAAAAGGTATTAGAGACTAAAGACTGCCACAGACCCCACTGGTCCTTTAATTACAGCTGGGAATCCAGTTTGGCTTTTTGCATCCAGTCAGTACTACAAAAGCAACTGAGGGATGCCTTGATCATTAAGCAGAGAAATACAAGGATACTAATGTATTTTAAGAGAGTTCAGGTTCAAACACATGAACAGATAAATCACAGCATGGTAGAAGAAATGGGTTGCTGTGCAGGCCTTCTCCACTGCAGCTAAACACTTGGTAACAGTCTCACACTGGCATGCTTTAGCTAAAGAAACAAACTTTTGTTTTCAAGAATGAGCTGGGAGTGTACATGCTCTACTGAGCTCACAGGGATAAACCATGCCCTAAACAGTACCTGGCCCTGTACAGCATCATCACTGGCCTCCTGCTCAGACGAGAAGCTCTCGTACTCTTCTTCGGAATAGTTGTCTGAAAGGAAAGGAAAGAGGGGAGAGATCCTGTGAAACTCCTTTAAGGTGAGGGCACAGTCTCATCTCAGGAGCAGAGAAGGCCAACTAAAGCACAAATCAAGAAAGGAGGCACAGAAGAAGATAAATTAGCAGGCATTTCTCTGTGCTAGAACCAGGGAGATGGAAACTGTCTGGGGGTAAGGAACAAGGAGAAACACATCCAGTGAGAAGGAAGGATAGATAAGGCTCCTTCACACACCACCTCCATTTACTCTGGAAAGAACCACCTGGTAGACAGCAGCAAATAAAGGGGTTTCTCCACAGAGGAAATTACTTTTCCCCCTAACATGGGCATAACTGACGTAAAGAAGCAAGTAAAACATGACAGGAGAGTCTAAATCCTTTACTGAAATGACACTTCAGGTGAGCTGCCTGCACTTGGGCAATGACACCCAAGCACCTGTGTCCCCTACGTTCAACAGGTCACTCTTGCAGCAGTGAGCAGAAGGCTGGTGCCACATAAAAAGATCATCACAAGCAGAAACTCAGTGTCTCCCCTCCACAGCAAAGAACACCATGGATTTACACTCATTAAACCAGGCCATCTACACTTCTTAAACCAGGCCTTTATCCACAGCAAAACATGTTGCAGGTTTGCAGGTCCCACCTAAAGTTAATGAAATTTATTGTAGAATACTCAAAAACAAATGAAGATGGAATAGGAGCTTAAATGTGAATCTTCTGAATACAACACTTAATCAGGTGAGAAGCTACAGGTTCTCAACATGTCCACCAGTGATGCTGAGAGAGCGTTGGTGAGAACAGAGCTAACCCTTGCTGGATGGCTCAAGCCTGGTGTGGCATGGAGGAGAAGCTTTGATAATTCTCCCACTCCTGTCACACTCCCTGCTCAAACAGCAACACGTCTGCAAAGTGGGGTTTTTTTGCATTAATCAGGTATAGACACAGCAACTTATGCAAACCAGCTAGCTCTCCTTTGTCCCAGGAAGTATCTAAGCCCAGGAGGGGTTTAACTCCAGCTAGTTGAAGATGACACTGGTCCCCAGAGCATGTAGTACTCTTACCTGTAGACTTGATTTTCTGGCTGGCCTGCATGGTGCTGTCTTCATGGTCGATTGGCTGACTCGACAAGGAGAAAATCCAGATTTCTGCTACCTTCACTGCAGCCTCTTTGATGTTGCTGAAAAGGCTCAGAACCTGGCCACCTTCTGTTGGGTGCTGCATGACCTGAGACAGAAATTAAGTAGTACAAATCTGCATTTAAATGTATTTACACTTGTCTCATTTGCATACTACAAGAGTTATTTATGTTAATAGAGTTACTCCACATTTCCAAGAACAGAAGAAAGCCAAGACTCTGCAACCACAGGAGCCACTTGCAGGCAATACACAACATTAGTTGAGATTTTGCCTGACTACTAATGAAAGTGATGGAAGGAAAAAAATCCATTCTGAGCTTAACAGTTGATTGGCTCATCCTTGAAGCACAGCACTTGACTACCTCATTACTATGTATTGGTTTCCATGGCACAGCACTGATTTGAATTATCAACCTACCTACCTTATGAACACCTAATTAAGGAACGTAATTTTGTCTTTAAGCCCAGCAAAACATCCAGTAAAGGCAAAAAAATCTTGATGATATACAGATGAAGAGTGCTTCCCAAAGAAAAAGAACCCCACTCCAGAGAGCTGATACATTAATCTCAGAGGAACTGGCCACCCCAGTGATAATGAAGCAGTAGGTCATGAAAAACAAGACAATGGTGGAGCCAGACTGACATCACTGTGCAGGTTTCTCCTTCCTTTGCTACTCACATGGCTCTCTCCAGAATGTAAATCTTCTGTTCTTCTCTTGTCCCCAAACAGTCAGCAAGTACATCCTCAAACTTGCACCTCAGCTTTCCAACACACAAGAGGCTGCTTTGTCAGCTACTCACGTGGCTCTAAACAGACCTGAGCTGATGAGGAACACGTGCCCCTGCTCTCAAACTCTGCTCAGACCCACAACTCCAGTTCCCTGCTTTGTTTCAACAGCTACAAGAACTATTTTTTCCTTTCTTTAAGAAATGAATCAGTGTGGTTTAGGGGTCATTATCCTATAAACTGCAAAGGAAAGGGGGGAGCTCACAAAATTTGTTTTCCTGAAGACTTCAATTTCATAAATATTCCAGATGAGCTGGAGAGCAACTATTTCCTAACACGGTGCACCTTTCAACACTTTTGACCTTCTGGCCTCAGTCAGCTGACACTACAAAATGACATAAGAAAAACCACATGCAGCAGCAGCAAATGCCCAAGCAAAACTAGAAGTTCACTGATGGCTCTAATTAATGAGCCCACATGTTTTCTGCCTTACAGCAGTATTTCCTTTCCAGTTCAACAAATCAAACATAGTACAGGAAAAATATTAGCTGCAACACCACAAACTTGGCCAGTTCAAATGAGGAGTTCACCATTTACTGCAAGACTGAGGGAAGCTGAACTCAGACAAGAGTAGTCGTCTTTGTAATGAATTATTTAATACACTAACAGCTCACCACAGCATAACATCAGCTTATTTTGGATAAAGATTATTTATTGACAGAATAGAATGTGATGAAAAATACTGGTATTAAGCTGAACTTGCTATTGCTAAGCCCATCCCTAAATACTCAGAAACAGCAAATTAAGCAGGGCAAGAAATAATGAAGCATGGAGCTATACCACTCAAAAAGCCTTAGTGAATAATTTATCCATACTTGATTCGAGAATTAATTTAATCATTTACTTCTCATGAATAGAACTCCACCAACATTACCAACAGCCATGAAATAGGAATGGCAAAAGGTGCTTCAAACAAAATGGGAGAAATTACTTAATCCTGAGCTCTCATACTGTGGCACTGAGAAGCACAGCAAACCTTGCTTTAACTTAACCATTTCTCAGGGTTTGGAGGCTTGCCCAAGTGACCCTATCTTTCCCGTTCTGCACTTTTAATCTGGAATCCCTAAATCTAAAAGAGCCACACAACAATAATAAACCCCTCACAAGGCCATAAGCTAGCCTTGTGAAAGCTTTAGTTCTCAAGATACAATGCAGAAAACGCTCAATATTATTACTCAGTAGTAAAACCTGTTTCAAATATTACCCTGTGAATATTGATTACAGCTATTAAGACAGATATGTGAAATCCTGCCAGGCACTTCTCAATGAGGAAAATTACAACAATGGATTTGGAGAGAAGGGAAAACATCCACCTCTGCAAACAGAGACCATGTCAAGTGCAGCTCACCTCAGCCATGTTGATAGACCCCACAGCCAGGGTCTTGTAGCCTAAAATGGTTCTGTTCTTGTATCTCTTCCGCCGCTGCAGCATGATCTGAAGCTTGTTGCCTTCTCTCTTCAAGAAGTGAGGGTACTGCAGTGGGAAACATAAAGGAAAAGTTCATTATGTTTCTTGAAAATATATCCTGAGCTGCCTGCTCCACAAGTAACCTCCATTCCCAGGGATTAACTCTAGGGCTTTTAGAAGTCCCTACAGCAGACTCACTCTCAGTGGACAGTTCTTTGTTATCCCCCAGAAGATTTCAGGTCTACCCAAACAGCTCAGCCAAGCACACCAAAGACACCATCCAGGGGCACAGAGGAGCTCTTTGGTTTGGGAAGAACTGAACCCAAGCGTGGTTCCAGAGAGATGAGCAGCCTCCAGGAGATTTTTCCCAACAGCTAAATGGAGCCTGTCCAGAACTGGAGCCTCAGAGGTGCGTCCTGGAGCATAGGCTGCCCTCCAAAAAGTGGTCAAACAGGACATTCCCAAGCAAAGGCTGCTTCCATCTCAGGCAAGACCTACTTTTTCTTTTTCCTTGGAACATTACAAAAATAACTTCCTGCCATCAAAACACTTGACAAATACCAAATGCCACCAGAAACCCCTGAGATATTAATTTGCAGTCCAGAGCAAGCTCAACTGCTCCACGGGGAGCTGGGAGCAGTGGCCACACAAACAAGAATACTAATTAGCTGATTGCTCTGCAAGGGTAAGATATACTTGCCCAATGAAGCAGTCCTGCAGAGGAGAGGAACAGCACTCCATATAACTAAAAGACAACCTCAAAACACAGAACCTGTGACTTTAGAGACGTGCAACATGCCTAAACATGGATGGAAGGAAGTTATTAGAGGGAAGTGGCAAGAGGGGCTCAAAAAGCCAGAGGCACCTTCCACATTCATCATCTCCTTGCTTCTTGGGCCCTTCCATGTGCTGGAAAGGCAGCAGGAAAGAGGGACTCCTTGCTCTCAGCTTTTACTTTGTGGCCCATCACCACTCTCAAATATATCCCAGGCACTAAATTCAGACTGTATCTGACTTAAGCTGCAGTTCTTAGCTAGAAGTAGCTTCCAGCCATTGTCCAATTAAGTAACAACAAAAGCTCTCATAAAAATCCTGCTGTAGCCTTTCAAGGATGCTTCTCAAGCCTTACTGCATCCAAGACCACCGAACCTTCATGCAGTCAGAGACCAGTAGCACATCTCTGCTTTAAGCTCACTCACCATTTCAGAAGGCTCAGTGTCATGAACATCACTCTCCCCTATTCTGGTTCAATTTCCAGCCCCATCAGGGGAAATAGAGTTAAAGGCAATGCTCTTCATCCTGCTGCAGCATTGCTCTGAGACCCAGGAAAAACCCCAACCATATTCTAAATTAATTCCAAAAAGATCTGCAGACTTGCTCCTTGCTGACACAGGACTGTCAGAGACCTGGCTCATCTTACAGCTCTGCTCCCAACCATGGGAAAGCTGCAGCCGTAGGACCCAGTTGTACATATTTCTGGCACGTGGCTTGCTTATTCCTGTTCACAAAAGAGAGGATGCAGTTAATCCAGTCTGTGAGATGCATCAGGACAGAACAAGCCATCTGTGTATCTGCTTGGGCTGCTGCAGGGTTATCATCCATCTACAACAAAACCTTACCTGCTTCAGGTTTGCACAAGTCTGAGTAACAACCAAACTCACATCATCACTTGAACTTCTCTCCTTACCAGACCAAACTCCTGCAGTGAAGATCTAACCAGCAGTACCAAAACACAGATAACTGAGATTCCAGATACGAATGCTTCTGAGTGTCTGTCTGGCTCTGCGTTCAAGATCCTCTCTCATTTGCAGCAAGCCAGCCTCTACTTATCTTACTTCCATGCTCAGAAGGTAGCACCAGGGCAAGACACTTTCAGGAAAAGGGGAACCAGTGAAATGCAGTTGCTCCAATTCACAGCTATTTCTGTGACTCTAGAGACAGGAGTAACTATAAGTACACTGCTCCTGCTTCCCCAAATGGTGCCTTCTTTGGCAACTCCAAATCAGAGGTTCCCCTGACTCATTTCTACTACTGCCTTCTGTCAGCCTGACACTCCATGCCACCCCCGGGGCTGCCATCCTCCAGTGCCTACTCATACAGAAAGTAACAAAAGGCAAAAAAGGAGCCATCCTGTTCTGCTCCAGTTCCTGCCACAGCCACAACTTAAAGAGGACAGACTGCAGAAAGTCTTCATGTTCGTGGGCTCCAAAATCAGGATGCACAACGAGGAAAGTCCCCCGAGCACTGTGAACCAGCATCAAGCTTCAGGCCTCAGTACTGAGAGGCAATTCAGACAAGTTTGTGTTGTCGCACAAGAGAACATGCTGGGGATCTTCACTTCAGACCCACAGCACATCCCTGCTCACTGCAAAGCAGCAAGTCAGCGAGCACACACGTCCCAAGGCCATGGCCCACCCTACCTGCAGTGAGAAGGTCAGTGCAAGCTCCGTCTCCACATGTCCACTCGGGGGCAATACAATCTCGTGAGACCGCAGGATGCGCTTGGAGCCCTGTATGGAAACAAAGTCCATCGGGTGAATTCCCCAGAAGCCAGCCCTTACAACCCGTTCCAGTCCTATTTACTGCAAACCAGGAAACGTTGTCAGGGACTACCACAGAGAAGTGAACGGATGGGTCTGACCTTGCACTTCTGTGAAATATTAATGAGATGAAAGGGAGATATTTGACTAATAAAGATTTGGGCATATTTATTGTCCCTAACTGCAACAATGCAGCTTTTGTTCTGCCAAAGCCCAGCACTGAAAAGCTGTGAGTCAACCCCCAGCCCTAGAGTTGAAGTCTCATATTTTCACGTCAACCAACAGGTACACAGCTCATCATCTCCTGGGTCTGGAGGCTGCAGCATCATGCTTCAATCTCTAGCATTAGCCATGACAGACTGGGCTTTTCTATTGGTGCACACGACCCTCCCTGGGGAAAGCAAAGACTTCAACCTGTTTAAACAACTGTGAGCAGTTGGGAATATAAAAGAAAAAAATCCACTAAGCATCTCAGTGGAGTCTGGAGACCTAATGTATCACAGGGCAACTTCAGATCAGCCCTGTGTGTGGGCTGCCATATATTAACAGAGTTACTGGGCTATTTACTGTGTGAGTGTTTCATTTCAGGGAATGTTTGAGGGAAGACTAGGAGGAAAACATGACAGACTGCTGCCTAGCAAACCCTTCTGCATTGTTCAAACACAGTGGCAAGTTTCAGAGGTCTCTGGCTCAATGTTCTGCTGAGGCTGCAGATCTGGCTTTGTCCAGACAGGCTGATCTCCCAGAAGCACAGAACTGTAGCTCTCAAAAAAACAGCATCTGGGAAATAAGAGACAGACTGGAGGGGGCAAACACCTCCAAGCTACATCCAAAGGGAAATGTGGTCTGCCCGTATCAGCCTCAAACAGCATCACAAGATGAGACAGCGGCAGAGCCTCGTTTATATCCCTTCCTCCCCAAACGCATAGCTAAGACAGCCAGAGCAAATGCTGTGATCTGCAGCAGTGCCTCAGCTCCTGCACAGCACCAGCTCCTCTGTGGAAAAGCCGAGGTGCCTGAGCTCCAGCGGATCAGAAGACAGACAGGAGAGCAGAGCAAGGGACCGAAGGGCTGCCCCCAGGCCAAGCAGCACATGTGAAAGTGAGGCACAGCGAGCCTGGCTGCTGGCAACAGCGGCAGCTGCTCCATCTGTGCAAAGCTCCTAATAGCAGCAATCTTGCTTTACTGGTTACGCAACCGAAATCTAATGAAAGACCAAATATAGTTGCTTTTAAAAGACCGAAGCAGATAAACAGAGCAACGGCTCAGGAAATACAGTTGACAACGCTTTGAACATCACTGTTCAGGAGGCTGCAAGGAGACATGGGAAATGCAGGTAAGATGCTCTCATTAGGTCTGAATTCAGTCATCCCCTCTGGAAGGACTCCAGTGTCTGACACCTCTCGTGCAATTCCCCACACAAAGGCAGTGAGTCGACAGAGATCATATAGTTGATGATCAAGGATCACGAGCCTCAAACAATAGCCATGTCAGAAATCTGAGCACTCGCAAATGCAGCATCCCTAAAAGAGCTTGACAGCATCAGTATCATAACCTGCAAATTCTAAAGGGACTTTTAACAGCAGGGCTTCAAATGTGCCTATGTCTGACAGCTGCACTGCTACTGAGCCATCATTAAACAGCACATCCTAAAGAAACATGGTTGCTGAGCCACCACAAGGGACATCCAAGGTGAGGCACTCCCTGGGGCAATGGTCATTCCAGCCACTGTCACCTCTAGGTCAAATAGACAGGGCAAAATAAGGATAGCCTGGTGATATGAGCTGCAGCCTGAGACTTGGCAGATGTACATCCTGAACAGGGCAAATCCTTTTGCCTTCCAGTTCCTCAGGGATCTGCCCTGGTGTGGAGAGGACTGCTCAGGTTCCAGCATCTGAATTACCACAGCAAGGCAAGTTACAACAAATACCCAAAAAAATCTCGTGTGTTAAAACTCTCTTTGGACTTGAAGATCTGGGGCAAGCTTTCACCCATGGAAAGTGCAAGCACTCAGCAGTAACCTGGACAGGAAAAGAAGGTTTTGCTCTAGTAAGCTACTGAATTCTCCAACCCACATCTGACATACTCTCGGAGATCATTCACTGACAGCCTCAGGTCCTTACAGTGATGCATCCACCATCTAGGAGGACAAACATATGGAAAGCTTTCAGCCTTGACAAGCAGTATCTGACAGCCTGGAAACCCACAGCAGTGCTTCTTCCAAGGTTCCCACAAATCCAGGTGCGTGAAGCAATTCTCTGCCTTTCTGCTCACTGCATGGATGCATGAACCCCTTCCAATGCAGAGGAGCACATTTTCATCCCCGCCAGACAACTTATGGAGATGAGATACCAATTAAATCCTCATCTGCGTGTTTTTGCACCGTAGATTTCACCTTCCAAGCTAGATTTTGCATGCTTTGACACAACCAGATCTCTGCAGAGGTTTGCCTAGTTCTTTATTTGAAAAGCAGCAGCTTTTCAGCATGGTTAATGGTATTTTTCTACTTATAGGTCTGCTAGGCTTTTACTCGTTAAGCACTTTAGCATTTGCAGTGGTGGGAGCACGTGAGCCAAGCTGATGCTGTGACGCAAGGTAGAACTGAGTCCCCTTCCTTCTCAGCCTGCCTCCAGGCAGTGTGACCTATATGGAGGCACCTAATTAAATGGCACAAACATATGCTGTAAAGTGGGTTATTTACCTAGAATGACAGCTGTATTTCAGGGAAAGTAATTAATATGTACAGGCACCCCACAAATCCACTGACAAGGACTAAGTTACGGAGTCAATAGCAGAGCTGCCCACCAGCAGTGGAAGGCCCCTAATCCAGACCCCCAAACCGGGACAAAGTCACCACAATGCTCAGTCTCAAAGTGAGCACATTAAATAGAGAACCAGGCTTGGATTTAGTGCAAGCTCAAGAGGTGACAGCATATGATCAGTAAAGAGCATTTTTACATACAGATAAGCTCATGCTGAGCCATCAGTGAACAATATTCTTTGCTTACAACAGTGAAATGTGGTAGGAACATGGGGGAAGGGTCAGAAGGGACTGCACACAGCCAGAATGCCCTGATATACCTGGGAAGAAGTCTGTGGCTGAAATGGACCCTTATGTGGAGGCAAAGCTCAGTTTGGGCATCTGCCAGTATTTTTAGTCAAACAATACAATTCTTAGAACTGAGCAGCAATTACCTGCATTTTGACAGCAATGACCCCAGAAATAAGCTCCTTATCCAATTCCTTTAAGACTACCAGTTTCTTTAATGTCAAGCTGCACAACCTGCAAACAGGAACAGAAAAGAAAGTTACAATCATGCCTGAAAACGGAAAAGCTCTGAACAGCTTTTACACACAGCATTATCCCAGTTTGAGGGTAAACAGGCTCAGACACAAGCCACGCACTGATATACACAAAGACAGCAGAAATACATGAGGCTTCCCTGGCTTCTCAGACTGAATTTCTCCACCTTTTTATAAATACAAGAAGGTAGAAAGGCAGTAAATCTCTCTCTGATACAGACCCATGGCCACATGAGAGCACCACACAGCACTGACTTGTACAGACCACAGCCTGGGAATTCTTGCTCCCAGTCAGACCAAAAGCTTCAGGGTCAGAGGAATTAAATTCCAGCAATATAAAAGCACTGGGTCAGTCTAATTTTAAACTTGTCTACAAAGTTCTCCTAGACTGTTGGCTTTTTCAGTTTCAGACTCCTGGATCCCAAAGATCTTGCTCCCACCTCCTCTTGTCAACCCACAAATTCTCCTCCTCACCCCCAAACAAAAGTGCAAGTGGCTCAGGCGTCTCTGATGGGAAAGGAGGGAAAAAAAGGAAAAAGAAAGAAGGAGAGGACTCAAGTGCTGCCCTCTGGCCCTAGTGTTCACATGCCACACATATGCAAGTAAATCACATTCTTTACCCAGGCAATGCTACATTGTTCTGGTTAAAGCTGTTTGCACTTCCAGCACAGGGAGCTCAGGAGCAGATGACGTTCAGACTCAGTGCAGCCGAGTTAAGGCTCTCAAGTAATAGGACCATGGTATTGGGACTGTCACAATTTCACAGAAAGTTACCACCAGCTGGGGGAATTCATAAACAAACTACAGGAAAGGATAAACCTGAAGCAAAGACAGCTCAGTTTGAGGGTAGCAGAGGCCAGAGAATGCTGCTGGGTGGGCTCTAGTGACTAGACATCATCTGTCACGCTGGCCAGGAGCCAGCACTGCCTTTGTGTCAAGTCTGTATTCCATGGCATTGGCACCTTTGGCCTCTGATATGCAATGTTAGCAAGCTTCAGCATGGCTTCTCTGAAACCCACTGCAGAGCTCTTTCTCCCACATCAAGTGTAACACGAGGGGTGAAGTCCAGCAGTAGTTGGGAAGGGAAGAGGAGCTGACCCTGGATTTTGGTGCATGCCCAAGCAGCACTAGCACAAGTGCCATTGCCTGAAGCCTGCACTTGAACTACAGAACTCCACACTGGTGCCAGGATTCCAAAAGGTCAGCACTGCAAGGGTGACTTGCACCTCCACCACCTTCTCCACCACAGTGGGAAGCTGAAATGTTGCTCTGCTGCAATGCCTGAAGGTTGACATGACCAGCTTGAGTGCAAAACTGCAAGAGAGATGCAGTTAAAAGCTCTTCCCAACAGGAGCTGTGGCAAATATTGAAGCAAGTGCTTCTTGTCTCATCCAGAAACACCCCTGGCTCTGACTGAACTCTGGAACAGGGGTAGCAACGGGGAAGAGCCAGCCACGATCTACAGCCAAGCACCTCTCCAACCATGCCCTTTGCCAGCCTCTTCTCCACCCCAGCCCATGCCATCTGCTCTCCCTGCTCATTTGCAAAGCACTGGTTCCTGCTATCAGCCACCAAAAGCCAAGAGAAAGAATGAACTACCAGCTCTCTTCTTTGCAGCGTTATGCATCAGAAGACAGCACAGCCAGAGATGCTGCAGAAATTACAAGGGAGGTGGAAAACCCGGGCCTGCCTGGGCCTCTGTCCCCCTCTGTCACACCACCAGCAGCTGAGCACAGTGTCACTGAGACAAACGTGCTGGAGATGGCACTGGGTGCTGGAGGACGGATGGCAGAAGCGGGCAGGACAGCTGCAACTGGGCTGGCAAAGGGGAACCAAGTACGCTTTCCCCACAGTCAGAGCCCTCCCCAAAGCAAGGCAGAAGAGACCAGCACGTTCAACTGCAAACCTAAGTGTCCCTGGGCACTGGAAATCTGTGAAAGACGAAACTGCATCCTTCAGCCTGGAGCACAGGAGAGGGTGTTGGCTTTCCCTCTGCATCCAGAACAAAACGGCAAGCACCGGCACACGTGGCTGCTGCCGTGAACCAGCTGGGCCAGGATCTGGAGGAAGGAGGCTGTGAAGCAGTTTGTTTTCTTTGTAACGCTGGAGCTGGAGGACAATCACACTCAGCTTGCCAAAACCCACAGAGCTTGGACCAGTCAGGTGCTGAGAGCAGAGGTAGGACAACACACTGGCATTGTCTCAGCTGACAGGCAAGGAACAAAGGCCTTTTCTCTCCAGCCCCGAGCTCGAGGATGGAAAAGGTACGGGAAGAAACAATGGTGTTCTCAGCACACACAGCAGAGCACAAGGAGGGCGTTCTGTTCTCCACTGGGCATTCCTTCAATTCATCATTTATGAGCTTTGATCAAGCCCTGTGGAGCACTTGCTGCTTGGGGAAAAAAAAAATTAAAAGCCCCCTTTACAGTGATCAGAAAAACAAAAGCAGTTAAAAAGACATGGGACACATCTGCTTTCTTTATCCTCCATTGCTGGGCTGCTGGTACTAAAAGGCACTTCACACAGAAAACAATGAAATGTTTATCCTCTCCTCTGGTGGGGGTGTTTGGGGGAATGGATAAAAATCAGAGTTTAAATCCCACCAAATCACTTTTAGCCTCAATATACTTTCTGTTTCAGGTCTTCAGCCTAAGTTTGCAACTTGCAAATCAAAACAACCTTAAGCATAGGTGGCAGAAAAGGGCCATACCTTACTGAAATCATCATGAAAAGGCATATGCTAAGTATGTCAACAGCATCCAGAGCCAGTGTGATATCCCTGCCACCAGGACAAGAACCCTGAACTACTCACACACACACACACGTACAGCCAGGATTTGTGTCATAACTGCATCTGATAACAGCAGCACCTCCTTCCATACATTCATCTTTTGCCTTGGTTTTGCTGTATTTCCATCAAGTCTCAGGGATCAGGAAAGGGACCAGACCTAGAACCACTGCTATCAACATGCCTGTTGAGGTTAAACACTGGTAAGAAAAACAGGACAGACACAAGTGAATGTGAAAAGATCTGAAAAAAGAACAAGGCTACATTTGGAAGTTTCTAATACTCACAGACATGATCTCCATGAACAAAGAGAAAATAAGCCAGTACATACACACAGGGGAACTGAGAAAGCCTCACGTCTGGATCTGAAAGAGCCTGCAGTACTTTGAAAGCCTGGGATGCAGTACAGGAGGTGCAGAGAAACCCTTTCTTTCCATGTTTGTTTCAGCAGTAACCTATGATTGCATGGTGGGGGGTTTAGCTGGAAAAAGCACTAAGTTAGCTGAAGCAGTGTTAAATAAGGGCAATGGAAATCTGAGAGCCAATATTTCCAGCCTTTCTTGAAGGTTCATAGTAAATCTCCCTGAGCTCAGCTGGGTCCTGCACAGCAGCAGGCACTGCCTGCTGAGGAGCTTGTGTACCCTCCACCCCGGCCCCCAATCACTCACATGCCCTCCCATGGTGAGCAGGCACAAGGCCTGACCCCATTCTCAGGTTAACAAATCATGAGATAGCGTAACACATCCTACAATAAAACTCCATCTTTTTACAGTACTGGTACAAGAACGCGGTTTTTAAAGAGGAAACCTGGACCTGACCCAAAGGTTTCAACTCACCTTGCTAATAATGCAAGTTGTGCCAAGTAGCTTCATCAGGAGCTCTTTGCAAAGAACATAACATTTGGTAACTGAGATTCAGCAAACGTGTCCAGAACAACCAAATAAAGTGTCGCAGTCTTTACTCACTAGATGTTTTGCTTTTGCATCCCTCTGAGTAAGGAAAATCAGGAAAATAAACCCCCTCCAAGAAAGAGTCTGCCTTGCTGAATTAAATGCCTGTTTCACCACAGGGAGCACAGTAATTGCAGTGAGACCTTGCTCACATAGAGACAGTCGAATCAACAGGAAGAAAAAATTAAAAATTAAAGACCTGCATTTTAATTAAACCCCACAGAAGTAGAGAATAATAACAGGATGCATCCATAGCTATAGGGGACTCCAAGTGCAAGATGGGAGCTGGAGCAGGAAGACTCTAATACACAGAAATCCTTTGTCCAGGTTAAAAGCTGTAAAGATATTGTCCCTAGAGAAAGTGTTTCATGCCAAGAGCGCTCTCCTCTGAGGTCTGAAAACCTCAATTAGCCGATGGCTATAAGGAAGAATTGGTTTCCGTTTGGCCACTGGACAATTTCACCTCATCCAAGTTATTTCAGCATTTCAGGACAGCAAGCAGCCTCCTACTCTGGTGCTTTCAACGGCAGCTTTGAGTGTTTTGCTCCGAGTTGACACTTTACATCCAAGTCATTCCCAAAATAAATCGCAAACCACTTGAAGGAGAAGTGGAGGGAGGCACCCCACCTACATATGCACTTGCCCAGTGCAGAGCCATTCTGCACATAACTACAGGGTTGTCTCTGCAAGAGAGGCCAGAGGGAAGAGCCCCACATAGCATTTTTCAGAGACAGCTGCTTCAGTAAGGTACAAATGTATGCAGTGCACCAACAGCCAACTGCACAAGCCGTTTCTTATGCCTGTTCTGCATGTGCCCAGGAAGAGAAGAACAACACATGGATGAACCTGTTGCTGTGCTTAGCTGCTAAAGGCAGGGCTCTGTTCTGGCCTAGGACCTAGCTTGGAGACAAAGAAGGGGAGAAGTGCTGTCCTCTGATGACACTGGTATGTCAGAGTGAGGCCTCTGGGCAAGCAGTGGTAAGAGCTGCAGGAAGATGCTTCCTCACTTTCCAAAGCTTAATACACTAATTTCCTCAAAGTGATCTAATCTTGATCCCATTCTCAGAAAAGCTCCAAGGCAAGTTGAAATTAAAAGAGGAGGCAGAGGTCAAGCACCTCAATTTCTGTCATGCCAGAAACATAACCTGAGTAACCTGCAAAGAAACCCAATAGCACTTCATTCACCTTCCTTCCCACCAAGCTAACCTTCAGTCAGCTGTTCTAGCTACAGATCCATGCAAGTAAGGTTTAAGCAGCCAGGAAACAATTGCAGAGACAGTATTTTCATTGTTCTTTTTCTCAAGGATCTTGAAATCCTCTTCCCAGCATTAAGACAGAGAATTAAGCTCTTAAGATTCTAGAGAGTAAGATCCACAGAAATGCTGTAGCAAGCAGGTCTCGTTTAGACAGGTGAGAGGATGGCAGCTTATTTTACACAACAGGCTATACTCAGGACCTCAGAAGGACACACATTTACAGCCAGACACTATCCTTTTCTAGCTGAAATACTGTCCTGCTCACTTCAAATACATTACAAAAATGCCTACTCCAAGCGGAGCACACACAATGGGTGGGTATGTTAAAGTTTTGTAGATCTGCATAATTTTTATAAGATCCTAGAACTCTGCATGGGCACATTTGTTACTTGAAATTAATATGACCAAGTAGTAAAGCAGATCTGAGCTTAGATACTCCAATCCAACGTATCAGTTGGAAAATGCTGAGAGATGCCTTCCTTCATTAGAACAAGACATTGCTGGCTGGCTCTAGGGGACTCAACAAGAGCACAAAGGGATCAGGATTCCTGCAAGGCAAATAACTCTGTCTCACAAAACAGAGTCTACATATTCTATTGGCACTTCTCAGTGCTTCAGTAGGCTGGGAAAGAAAGGACACTACTGAGACACAGCCACACTAGTGAAACCCAGTTTCACATACTCTTCAGGTAGCCAAGTAAAATTTCCTGTGAGCTGGCAGTTGTGTCACACCACATTCTGAATACCTGGCCAAGATGTGATGCATTCCAAGTCACAGCAGCAGGAAATCAGCCTGTCACCAACTGCTCACCTCCAGGCACAAGTTCTGAACTGCGCCATTGAGAAACAGCAGCTTTCTCTCCCTTTAAGAAGTGTCTCAGCAAGAGAAGCAGCAGCTCTCAACACATCTGTTGGCCTCAGTTGGAACTCAGTTCTTGCACACAACCTATACATTTGGCTTCTCACTCTTCATTTTGACAGTTTCAAAGCCATTTACAGGGTCACTTAGAGGGTGGGAAGAAAAACCAACCAGCTACAATGCAGGGATTAGGTTTGTTTCTCAGACAGGCAATGGAGTGTAAAGGAGTGAGGCAAACTCACCTATGTGTACACACCATCCTGCCTGCAAAGCCAAGCACAGGCCTAAGTGTAGTTAAATACACCTCTTCTGGCTTGCCTCCACCAAACTTGCATCCAGAACAAGACTGCATAGCAACTTGCTACCATCACCTATGGTACTGGTGAGTTAGGTCTGATCAAAAAAAGTTTTAAAGTTTTGAGGTAGGAGGAAAGTGTTTTATTAGCTTTAAAGACTAAAGTCAGCAAATAATGAAAAGCTGATTCACAGCTAAGGCTCCTTTGACAGACATCAGGATTACACTGTCTATATTACAGATGACACAAACACATCTGATATTTGTTGTGCTAATTTAGTAGTAGCTGGAGCAGCCAAAGGCACCACCACCAGAAAACGAGATGGAGACAGACCAGGCACAGCCACATCCATCTGACCAAAAGCCACGGGTAGTTGTGGGTCTAACAACCTTGTAGAGAGATCCACGGACTGCAGTAGAGCCCAGAAAGCCTTGCATCACTGAAATGCCAGTCTCCCATTTGAGCAGCTAATGAGTGCAGTCAAAACACCTCCTCACGGAGGGGAAGCCTTTAGGACCTGGGCTGGCCAACCATTTCTGTAGCAAGGGCTGCAGTTCTCAGCTAGCCAGCAACAACGCAAAGGCACAACCCACTAAACTTATGTGAGACAGCCAGGGTGGAGGGCAGCTCCCACCACATGCCTCACACATTGGCGCAAAAGCATATACACAAATGAGCAAATGAATCACACCCCAAGCCAAAAAGAGACTGGGAGAAGGAATGCAAAAAACAAATCGGGGGGGGGGGAATGAAGAGGAGAGACCTTCACAGCTGGAATAAATCCAAGAGCCCTCCACTCCCTGGCTCACCCCTCTCTTGCATGCCTTCCTTATGCAACCTGCCTTCTCGCTGGCCCCCTGCTCCAGACAGCAGTGCCTGTCACACAGCAGGCTGGTCACCCGGATCGACTATTCCAGGCATGCTACAGGAACACTCCCTGCCTGCCAGGAGCCGATCCCATCTACCCCTGAACCCTCCGGGACTAGCAGGACCTACCCGAAGCAGCCAACATGAGAAGGACCATCAGAGCTAAAGGGTTTCGCTAAGTCCAATGTGCCTCAGGACACAGAGCAGCACATCTGCCCTCTTCGTACCAGCGTCCCCCTCCCAAGCTGACAGTGCTGCAATGGCCTGCAAGAACAAAGCCAGCACCCAGTCCTCCAGCACACACCCGAGGAAAGCCTGGCAGTGGTAGCCAGCTCTGTTACAGGCACTGTCAGTGAGATAAAATGATTAAAGAAAGTGCCTCACGGCATATGTTTTCTCCAGCACGTGCCTCGCCCAGATAACACTCACTCTCTTCCCTGTCCCCTCCCTCACCACATCTACGCCTCAACCCTGAGCACAGCATCCCCAAACACAGCAGCAGCAAGGTTGGGAGCTGTAACATCTCCACAGCAACTGGGGATGTCACAGCCCGCACGTGACCAGTTCTCCGCAGCCATGCAACAAATGAGACCAGCTTCTCTGACAGCCTGCTTGCTTCTGCTCACTCCTTCTGGAGCAGAGTGATGGCAAATCCTCCTTCACTACTGCATGAAGAACTCTCTTCTCCAAACAACCACCTCCCCAGCAGCTCCCCTGCCCCATTCCAGTGAGGAGACAGAGTGCAGGCAGGTAGATTCAGAGGGAAGTCCTGCACCAGCCAGCCTGGTTTAGTATTTTCTTTTCAACAGCTGGAAGCACAGGTCTGCAAGTACTCTTGCACTTCTCTACTTTCAAAATGCTAGGTGCTATTCTGCTTTTTGTTCCCACTGCTGAGCAGCCCACAGAGAGAGCTCGCTGCTGTGCCACCTGGTGCTGTGCTCTCTGCACACTCCTGTTACCCGGTGGTACCCAGGGGAGACAGCGCAGTCCCAGCCACAGCACACACTGTCCCTAAGGCCTGCAAATCTTTAGACATCAGGACTCAGCCTGCAATATCCTGATCTTCTCTTTTGTCTGTAAGTCAGCCATCAAGAGAAAAAACTATGCCAACAGGAGTTTTGACTTTGAGCCCATGTCAGAAGAGCTTGTAACAAAGGGCTCAGTTCTGCTCAGGTTACCCGTCACTGTGATCTCTTCATCATAAGAAAACAGGACTAGGAAGCCTCCAGCTAAGAAAGCAGTCAAGGAAAAACAGATGGCTTCTTGGTGTACCCAAAGCTGAGCTTGCTCTTGAAGCATGAACAATTTGCCATCTCTCTGCCTTATTTCTCTCTACTTTGAATAGCTTCCACTACATCACCGGATGCAGAGGTGAGCCTGACACTGCAGAGACCAGACTGGCTCATGCCATGGGTCACATCAAATTACTTCTCATTCATTCATCTAAGAACAATTCCCAGTTCACAAGCAAGTCAGACACATACATGGCCCTCCCAGTCAAAGCCAAGATCCTGATGCCATATAATTGTTAAGACTTGATGTGTCTCTGGGAGACAAATCACCTTACATGGCTGTGAATAAACAAGACAGTCTGAAAACTGTTGTAGGAGTTTTTCAAGGAATTTTGAGGGTGGGTTTTGTGTTTGGTTTTAAGCTTGCTTTTCCCTGGATCCGAGGCAGCCAAGTCAGGGCAGGTGGCCCATTCGTAACAGACTGTTTTCTGTAACCTTGATTTAAACCAGTTGCATCAACTGCCAGTGAACATGATTTTGTTTGTGAAGTTTGCCATGTGGCCCAACATACACAAGCTAGGAGAACCACACGGGCATAATTTAGACCCCAAATGGCAGTTTGCTTTTTTACTGAGAACTCAAAATGTCCTGTACGAATACAGGCAGAGCAGACAGCAGCAGCGAAAAACATTTGTGAACTTTGATGGTACGTCTGGTATTAGCCAGCATAGCAATCAAATATGCAAAGCATCTCACTGGCAGGCCTGCTTTCAGGCTAGAAGAATACTTCACCATCCTCACTGCAGAAAGTCAGTCCAAGCCTGCTGTTCTGGCCTCCTTTGAGATGGGCATGTGCAGCCAGGCAACCCAATACCTCAAAGTCGATGGTCTGCACTGTTCCTTTAATTGCCCCATGTTTAATACTGGCTCATTCCTTCTCCAACTCCAGAGATTAACGGGATGACAGTCAAAGAAATACCAGAATTCATTACCTAAGTTAGAAACAGGTTTTTGTTACACAATTCTCATCATGTCTCAAATACAAAACTATTTAACATTCCAAAGTATGACTTCTCTCGAGCATGTAGATGTTCCAAATATACAGCGCTAGCGACCTGAACTATGGGGAAGGAGCAGCAGAGGGAAAAAACTCTAAGCCCCATTGTACTCAACAGCAGGTCAGAATGAAGGTTAGAAGAATGACCAGTTCCCCGAAGAGCAATTTCTACAGCTGTACCAAAGACCCTGTGCAACTCCCACAGCCACTCAGCTATGTGCTCTGACAGCACCGAGCTCCTCTAACCCCACAGCTCTGGCTCATCAGTGCACAGGTGCCTTAAACGTGGGACTGCAACACTGCCAACTGATTTGCTCTCCGGCCACAGCTCAAAGGATACTTCCAAATCAAACACATTAAACAGTTATAAAAGGAAGGTGGTTCTTTCCCAGAAGCATTTGTTTGAACGGTGCTGGTTTTTACAAGGCAACAATACACAGCTGACAAAGCAGCCTCCATCAGTGCTAAATATAATTCACAAAGAACTCTGGATCCTGCCACTAAAGCCAGGGAATTCTATTCAGTATTTAACACACTGGAAACATTGGTTAACATCCCTCAAACTGGAACAAAACACTGAGGGTAAAGCAGCTAAAAGGTTCTGTCCCTGGCAGATTTGTCTCCCTGGAAAGGAAGGTGCAAACTGAGAGGAGCTTTGCAACATTTACAACGGTCAAAAAAGGTCTGAAAATGCCAAAGCATTCAGCACTCCCTGCAAGGAAAGAAATGCCTCTTGATGCCTCTCATTGAAGTTGCATTATGCTCCAGCACATATCCCTTGCATTTCTTCCATCAAATATTCTGGGCAGCACTTACTCATTTGCACACTGTCTGCTGGAGTGCTCAGAAGAGCACAGATAATCTGGGAAGGAAATCACTAAAGAACAGAAATAAGGGATCTAGTGAGATTCTAAAAGCCAAATAGTTAACCACATTATCTGAGCTCATGCAAGAATGAGATGGCTGAAGTGAAACTACCAGCACTCCTGCCAGGGATGGAACTTCAGCAGTAACCAGAAGCAATATTTTTAACTTCCAAAACCAGCTGAACTGAACTGGCTTACAGAGAGTGCAGTGCCCAGCCTGCTGCCAAGCACAACACAAGCTCTCCAACTACAGCCCCGAAAACTACAGAACCCACCAAAAGTGCGCTAATGAACAGAAATTGGGATCTCTATAGTGTTTAAAGCTGATCTGTGGAAATCACTTCACAGTGAAGCAGCAGCAGATTTTGCATTGGCAAAGACTGCATGAAACATCCTCCCGCTGATCTGAGGAGATAACTGAGTGGGAAGGTACCTGCATGACCAGGCTAACCTTACAGCCTGGGGGACAGCCAGGAGATGCATTTCCAGACCTTGCAGAGGGACTGCAAACAGCTCAGGTTTTCAGAGCACTTCTGATCCTCTCTCAATAAGAGCAGCTTCCTTTAGAAGAAATTCCAGTCTCCAGGTGATCTAAAAATGTCTCTCAACAACACTTTAAAAATGTCTTTCGACCCTCCTAGTCTTTCTCTTCACATCTAAATATACACTCTGTATGCTCTAGTTTAAAGAATCACTACTGAAAAAGAAAGCACTCGTTTAGAAATAACTCAGCACAAGGTTTTCTGTTATTTTCTTCCCTGTAAAAACCCCATGACTGAGATTTCTCTGCATTTCTCCTGAAAAAGGGAGAAAACCTGGCAACTCAGACTTTGCTTACCCTCTTTTCTTAAAGCTAACATCACCTTTAGGTTTATCAGGGAAAAAAAAGAACCACAATTTTTAGTAAAGGAGTTCAGAAGAATCTCAGTGCCAAACACTTGAAGTGGTAGGCAGAACAGTGATTTGCTCCAAAAAACATTTGCATTTCCTTAATACTCTAAACCTCTTCAGCAGCTGTCGGAAGTTGAGCTGGCAAGCAGAGATTCAATATTATTTAGAGATTACATTTCTTCAGCATCATTGCTGGTGATATTTCATTCCTGAAAGCAATAAGGGAGAAGCAAAGCAAGTGTCTGAACTTGCTAGTTCAATTTGTCAAGAATATTTATTAAAATACCAGCATGACCTGTGTAAGCCAGTAAAACAGTGAGCTGTGACAGACACAGCGTGTTCCAAGATGCTCATCTTTGCTGTTCAGAACTTGTTCCAGACCCCTGTTGGATTTTTTAATGCTGAATATAAGCAATAAAACAAAAAGTCATTTATAACAATAATAATTCATTCAGTCCCTAGAACCTTTCATCAGGCCTATGAGTTCCCACTGAAACTGGATTTATCAAGATAAACTGTAGATGCTCGACAAAGTAAGCAGATGGAGGTAAATGAGGCATGAACAAGCAGAGGTGGGATGTGAGGCAGCTCTTCCCCAGCAGGATATTAAGGTTCATTGCTAGGAGGGATTACCAAGGAGCCTGTCCAGGGACAAGATACTTACTCTATTTGTGAACAGGACCACACCATTTGATCACTCATGGAGACCAAACTCTACAGCCAGACCAGTTTCAGCTCCCTGGAAACATTCTCTCCTAATACCTTTGCTGCTGCAATCAGCTAACACTAACATGACAGTGATGCTAAGACCAAGGAATAGATATCAGCATCATTTTGTGGTCAGTGCTCCTGCTCATGGATGAGGCATGGCACATCTGAAATTAGGTACAATATACAGGCTGTCAAAGAGCATTTCTGTCACAGAAACAGCTGGGGATCATCAAGGGGGATGAGACAGGGATAAGCACCACAACATTTTTTTCTACCATCAGGATGGGATTTATCCTTAATTTTATGCTCCTCACTCCCAGGACCACACTCAACCTCTGATTTTCACCATATGACTGCAGCTAACACAGAGCACATCAAACTTTGCATCAGGGCCTGTGGCTAAACATATGAGAAATGTATTTATGCACATTATATGTTTCTGGCACAATCCTGGTGAGCCCAAGCTGTCCAAGAGCCAGTGCAGATTTGCTACCACTCCCTGGGTGTTTCTTTTGAGATTTTATTTCCATCACTTTGAAGCAAAGGTCAGCTCACAGCAAGCACCTCAAAACTGGCTGAAAGGTAACACTGGAGCCAAGGGAGCTCAAGCTATAACTGCTTCACTAATAGATAGCTGTATGTTATGTATATGAGAATTCTGACCACACATAAATGTCCATAGAACTACAAATTATTAAGCCATATCTGTTTTCACACCCAAATCAGCAGGAACACTGCAGACACAGATAACCCCTCATGACTCCTATTCAGTGGGGTCCACTGTTTGCAGATACACCCATCAAACAGAACAACTGCTCTGAGAGGGCTGGTGGAGACTGTGCATTCACTCATGGGAGAAAAGCCCAAAGTTACTCATGCAATAGCTTGGAAAATGTGGTGATAATTTTGGAACAAAGATAGCTCAGGAGACTGTTAGCAGGAGCTGCAGCAGTTTGCTGGCAGAGGACAGAAAACAGAGAAACAAAAGCTAGAGAATGAACCTCAATTCTCTGTTCAAGAGTCAGGAATTGTGGGAAACGGGATGAATTATTCAATTTCCAGAGATTTGAGAACTGTTCACACTGAACTACATCAAATTCTGCCAGTTAAGCTGGTTCAAGCCCTCTGTGATGTCCTGCATGTCAATAAACCTATTCTAACTTACCGATAAACAGATGTTGGCTCCTGGTATGGCTGTGATTCAGGCAGCCCCATACCAAATCTTGGAGCACTGGGCCATGGTGACTGCAACAGTATACTGTATGCCTGCAGCTTTTAGTTCCTGGTCTTTGTTATACACCAGGAAAAGCAAGAAATCACAAAAGCATTAAGTCTGATGGATTCAAAGAGGAAAGTTGCAAAATTTCTTTATTCAATGGGAAGGTAGAAGAGAGCTGCAGCATGCAAGACTGGATATTCCTGATGCTTCAAACACCAAAAGAACTTGTGTCTAACTTTTGTCCTTTATTGTACTCCAGCTGTCATATGATTGCCACAATACAATGCAGGGAGAACAAAGGAAAACTCAACTATGTACCTTTTTCTCAGGGACACATCTAACATATTTCCCCACTGTAGATCTCCCCCGCTCCAGATACTTTCTATCCGCACTCAAAATTAGAAAGTGGTCAAAACATTCTCAGAGATTGATAAAAATCAAACTCAAGTGTTTTCAATAAAATCCTCTTTGTTACCACACTTAGATGGCTACTGGAACTGCCAACCTGTTCAGAGAGATGCCTTAATGATGAAGCATCGTTTAAAAATGCATTTGCAGCTGTGCATATTTCACTTCAATCCACACAATTGTGAATTATACCTCAGCAAGTCCTTGCAGAAAAGAGGTGGGCTGTCAGGGGAATGTGAAGGGGGAGAGGAAAGAAAGGAATTTCTACCGAACAAAAGAGCTCCAAGAAACTGATACAACTTTGTTGGAAGCTATTCCCAGCCCACTCAACATTTTTGACTGTATACAGACATACCAGAATCCCAACAAGGCGCATTTTTCCCAGCTAAAACATGAACCATCAGCAGATCTGACCACCACCACAGAGAAATACAACAACCTAGTGGATGCAAAGCAGAGTGAAATTATCTTACAGTTGTGCAAATGCAAGAGCTACCTTTGAGAGCTCACCGTGGTGGCAGTCTCACACAAACACCTGCCCAGTGTCCAGCACACCGCTTGGCAAAGCTAAGCAAGGCAGGATTCCTGTTTGCTTTACTGCCAGAGTTGCTTACATGGCACTTAAAAGTACACAAGATAAAAGCACCTTTTCCTGCCTTCCTAGAAGTCCTGTGAAGCACCGTACAATTTTACCAATGTTCACCAGATAGTTCTCCTGTCCATTCTGCATTGCTTTCAGGACTCAAAGCCACAACAGTGGCCTGTGGTGATGCTGAGAGAGTCCAAGGGAGAAGGAAATACCACAGAACTCTGGAGGCAGCACAGAGCTGAGACACTGGTGAGGTCAGCCTAAACCTACCTACAACCCAGCGCTGTACTAGAGTACCTGGGTGCAAGTGGGGTGTTTTTTGATCCAGAAATCCTCTTGAATGCAAGCGCTGTGCAAAGGTGAAAACACCAGGAATCAGGCTACTTGGACCTGTAGGAACGCAGTGCTGCCAAGCAAACCTGAGCATGCAAACCCAGGCAAGGCATATGTACCTTTGAAAGATGCCACCACACATGCAGGGCATCAAGCAGAACTGAGCACTTTGCACTCCACACGTACACAGTTAGGGACCAGCACTAGAAAGCTGGCCTTGAACACAGGTGCAGCAGGAACAAAAACAGCCCCTGGGACACATAGGCTATGAACCTGGAAAAAGGAAACAACTGAATGAACAATAAAAGCTTATTATATATGTTTTTTTAAGGACACTCAGCAACACCTGCCATTTACATGTCTGAAAAACAGCAGCATGCTGACTGAAGGCTGAATGGAGAAAGCCCAGCTCTGAAATCCCTTCTCCCTGGAAAAAGCTCTACCCACTCGCTTGAACCAAGCACTGGCCAGGCTTCTGATCCTCAAGCACATCTCCACAGGCCAAAGGTAAGGAGCCACCAAAGTTTTGTCTCAGGGAGCAGCTTTACACTTGAGCTGCTGAATGCTACATGTTGGGAGGAAAAAAAAATCCTCTGATCTGCTTTGGTATCTGCAAGTGGCTGTCTCAGATCCACACTGGGACTGAACATGAACAGGCAAAGCTTATTCAAGCACCAAGAGACACTCAAAGTCTATTTGTGAAGCAAGGACAAAGTCTACATTAATGGTCTTCAACTCTATTAAGCAAAAGCAGAATGCTGGCAGAAAGAAGATACAGAACCCTCCAGCCTAAAGAGAAATCGGAGCACCTTAAATTCTGGCATGCTTTCAGGCACAGCTTAGGGAAGAGGTAGGAGAGCAAATAAAAGGGAGTTCAGCCCCTAGCAAGCTACTAGCAACATGAAATATATATGATCCAGCTCTCGCAGTTCTCAGCTTTCCTTGCAAATCCTTCATTTTGAGGCAGTGGGTGCAACTTGATCAGGAAAGCAGCATATCATCTTTCTCCCAGTTAGAAAGCATGCAGGTATATTTTTTGTGAAAGAGGGCATTTCAGAAAGATCCTTTTGATGCTGAAAACTGCACACCCAAGAGGAAGACATCACAGAGGAAGGCTGCAGGACAGTCCCAGGAAGCTCAGAGCAGACCCTGCAAACTGTAAATCAGTGGGTAGATGGAAGAGTGGAAAGTGCCATGGGAGGAGAGCAGGATTAGAAGTGCTACAGATTTATGATAAGCGATGCTCTAACAATAGCTTTCTTTTAAGAAGGAAGCTCTTCCTGCTGTAGTTAATCTAGTTAGTCTGAACATACATTTATGCACTGCCAAAGGACTGCATACAGGGCAGGCAACCCCTCAGTCAACTAAAACCACCCATTTTAAAACTCCTACAGTATCTACCCAGTAACATGGACCATGGCAGATGGGGAATAGTTGCTGCCCCAAACAGCTGTCTGGGGCTGTTCCAGACTTTACATGGGCTAGATGTCCTAGAAAGATCTTTTTCAGCCACGTTTTCCATTTTCATCATTTCTCCCCACCCTGAAAGGTCACACAGATGAAAACATCAATTTAACTAATGCCAGATG
The DNA here is from genome assembly GCA_035221455.1 of Xenops minutus. Taxonomy (NCBI): domain Eukaryota; kingdom Metazoa; phylum Chordata; class Aves; order Passeriformes; family Furnariidae; genus Xenops; species Xenops minutus. The sequence continues at coordinate 30,343,007 of JAWWEE010000004.1, read as the reverse complement.
GGAGACAAGTTAAGCCATATGAATATTTGCTGATTATATAATTACCTTCATTTCTTGCAGAAACATGGAAATGCTTACAGTCACTGGCTGAATATTTTGTACATAAACAAACATTTCTAGGCTGTTTGTACTTTAAAGAAATTAAGTCCACATGGTTTTGACCAACTACTCCATTACCACGTGGCACATTTGTGACAGAAAAAAAGCCTGAATTTGAAACTATGCCAGGAGGTTACAGACACCAATCTCCCCCAGGAGTCCCAAATAATACTTATCAAATGGGCTCATCAACTCACAGTTATAGATTTACTGTGTAGAAAATTCAGATGATTTGCACTCAATGTTAAATACACCAAATTATTTTCTGCAGACCTCAAGGTCATTTAATTTACCTTCAATGAGCCCCAACACATCAGCAAAGAAAATAGCACTGAAATGTTCAGGCTCATTTGCTACTGAACCAGAGCAGTATGGCAATGGACAGTTTCGACAACAAACACACCAAACCAGGTGTCAGAACCTCCACAGGTCGCTCGAGCAAAATCTACAGGGAAACTTCACGTGTACAGGTAAGGGCAGCACTGAGAAACTGCTCCAGATGCAGCTCTGCAAGTCACGCTCTTACTATAAAGCCATTAGCAATTAAAGCTCCAGCACACGGATGCTGAGCTCTGAATGGAGCCAGTTGTATTTGTAGGTGTCCCATTAGAAGCCAGGAGCACATGTTTAAATTTGCATAAGAATCGGTGTGAAAGATTCAGTTACATCCCCAGCAATCTCCAGCGGCTTTGGTTACACTGTCAATTACTCAAGTTAGAAAGTGCCTGTCTGACAATACCATTACAAAGAGTCCGGCTCCCAAAATCTTCTTCTCACTAGAGACCTCCCCTTAGGGCCCAAAAGAAGGCAAGACCACCTCCAGCACAACAACCACTTCCCCCTGACCCGTTCTGCAGCGCTGAGAACAGCAGCCCCGAGCTGGAGAACACACACAAGCCTTTGGACCACCCAGCGCTTCTAACACGGAGCTAAAACAGCCTCTAAACAAGGGGCTGGACTTCTCCTCCCACAGTCATGGAAAGTCATTTCCCCGGCCTAAGGGCAAACTCTACGAAATTAAAAAAGTGGTACATACTGTGGGAGTGTGCAGAACCCTCACTGCTTCCACTTGACTTTCGAGCAGCAGTGCTAGATTGAGCAGGTTACTCGCTCCATCCTCATCCTCACACTCTGACTGCACAACCATTTGGACCATCAAAACATGGCTGAGAACTGGTGCCACCAAAACACAATCCACTTTCTCATCTCTACCTCGATCCACTTTACCATGTGAACTCTCAACTGCTTACACTGCCACGAGGGGAAGGTGCTGGCAAGCAGCACCCTAAGTGGGTAGGTAACACAGAGCCACCAGAAACACCAGCCTCAGAGGAGCAGGTAAAAGCTACCTATAACCTTATCTGGAGGGTGTCAGGACAGTCCAACAGCTTTGTACACATCCAAGGGAGCTCTTCAGTGAGCGAGCTGCTGGAGCCTTGCTGTTAACAAGTGACTGTAACTGGTAAATGCTCCTGTCTTACACCCCCAACTACCCACTGCACAGATGGAACAGTAAAAAGACAGAGCCCTGATGCTGGCTGGGAATTGGGTACTACATTTGCTCTGCTGAGAGCAGCAATGTCCCTGTTCCTCTTACAAACCACTGAGTTCACATGGTTGAGGCAGCACTGAAATCAGGGCACACATGACAAGTTGAAATAAAGACTGCACACTTATCTGAGGAGCTGGGAAGCTGGGAAGTTTACAGGACTGTCTTGAGATTAGACCCTATAATATAGACACTCATTTTCAGCACAGCCCCTCCAGAGGCAGTCAAATCTAGCTCGGGCACAGCCTCCAGCTGCAGAGTGCAATCCCTGAAGAAACTCAAGACTGAGTGACCTCAAACGATCCTGCTATATTTGTAAAAATGTGTGAGGAGATGTCCTCCAACAGCCCTATGACTTTCATGGGAGTTACGCCACCAGACCAGCTTCCTAAACCAAAAAGGAATTAGTGTCTCCAGCGTAGAAAATGGGGCTGCTCTTATAAAAAAGACCTAGACCCACAATCTCAAAGCCAAATGCATCCAAAGAGAAACCATGCCTCCAGCAGGTCCAACAGAAGCTCACGAGCTGTTCACAGACTGACATTTCAAGCTGGTACAAAGCTCCCCAGACTCTCACTTCTATGGTTTCAGGATGCACTGCAGAACTGACAGGTAGGCAGCAAACTCTCTGCAGTAGAAAGAAGGCTCTGCTCCCCCATGGCTGACACTCACCAGCTGCCAGAACAGCTACGAAATATGGTGGTGCACTAGTTGGAAAAATTCACCTACTAAAGGGAAAGAAAGACTGTCTGGGAAACGCCTCAGACATCCCAGCTGTGAAACTGCACCCATACATAAATTAATAGGAGGCCACACTGATGTGTGAAAGGGCAGCCTTGTCCACTCCAGTGTGTGTTCCCACGACTGATCTAAGACACCTGCCCATGGTTTGCTTATTTGTTTTGGGTTTTTTTGCAGGTGCAGCAGTATGTCTGTGCAGATTCCTCTCACAGCACACCCTGGTAAGCAGCTGCAAGAAAGGGAACAGCACTGGCCTAAAAATCCTACAAGGGCTGTTTCATGACAAGTCACTGCCAAGCTACGATCTCATTGCTTTAATGAGAACACCCAACAGACCAACGTGCTCCGAAGGCACAGGCACCATCAGCTCTGCACGACTGATGTGCCCAGCCTTTGCAGCTGTTCCCTCTGGCCGACGGCTGCTTCGTGCTCCCACAGAGGACAAGCCTGGCTGGCCACAGGAACATGTCACCAGCCTGCCACAACAGCACGGTCATGGCACGGGATAGTACAGCTGGGGCCCTCAGCAGAGAATTCCCCACTGCAACCCACCGCAGCAGGAGCCAGGATACGCAAGGGGATCGCTCACAGGATGCAGCAGACGTAGTACTCATGGACCTTTGCCTGGTTCTTGGAAGCTGGGGTGTATCCGCATTAACCACGTTCCCTGGGCAGACTGTCCTCTCAGCAGAAAATGGATACAGACTTATATAGACTATATATAGATAAGGCTTCCTAAGAATCTCTCCATGGGGGTTATTCTCTGCTCTATATCCAGATCTGGCATAGTGCCTGTTGGGAAACACATATCAGACAGGCGTATGTGCAAACTGCAGCTCATCTGGGCCATTAATGAGAGCCCTGCCCTACAAACTCCCAAAATACAGGCCAGAACCACATTATGAGCTCTGTGATTTTCCCATGTTTCTGTTTGCCACCTTCCATGTGATTCCCTGCAGAGGTGAAGATCCCTTCAGAAATTTCTCTCCTGTGCATGACATTTATTTACCAGCAGTGAGAAGCATCTCCAAGCCCTTGCACTGCAATGGCTTTGTAGAAAAATAAAAAGAGCAGGGAAGGATTTTTGAACAGTCAAGCTCAACAAAGCAAAGAGATCTGATGAAAGGAGACAGTGCCTTTCTTCAGAAGACTTTTAACAGCAAAATAAAGTGCTTTGTTGAGCAGTGAGCACATGTTTCACTTCACTCTGCACAGAGGCACACACTTGATCCCCCTGCTCCTTCATAGCCTCATACCTTCAAACCTCCACCTCTCCCCAGGCCCAGCAACGCACATTAACTTAGGAAAAACAACCTAGGTCACCAGGTTTGTTACTTTTTTTCTTTTTAGAGCAGAACTAACTACCTCCCTGAGGTCCAGAAGGACTCAAAAGCTGTGCAGGTTTTGGTTAAACACCAGAATTCCCACATGGCTACTCCCTTCCTCTTACCTCCTACAGGCTCTAAAGCACCTGACTGCCAAAAATGAAAATGAGGAGGAGAGGGGAGCTGGTTTATCTTTAGACCAAACCAGAGCTTGGGAGGGAGGTCCCACACATTTTAGAGCATGGGGAAAAAGTGGCTAGACTACTATTTCCCAGCAAATGCAAAGAAATCACATTTATTTAACTTGAATACATTTTGAACAAGCCACTGCAGGAAACAGGACAAGTTGTTCAAAACTTCCCAGTGCCCAGGTGCCGTTCCCTGCCCAAATGGCACACACCATCCCTGGGGATGTTTCCCAGCCCATTCAAACATTGATGAGACAAACAGTTAACCTCCAAACCTGCAGATAGGCTATGGACACACTGCACACAAGATCAAAGCTGATACTTTATGCTAATCCATCTGCTTACAGGAGAACAAATGCTATTTTCCCTGACAACTCTTCTGAAATAAGATCTGAGCAACCATGCAGATTTCAAACTCTTTTGAAATATCAGTAAACCAAACACACTCACTTTCAGTGCAAAAACTCCCAAGAACAGCCACTCTGCAGCTCAGGCAGTTAGTTACATGAAGCACAAGGCCCCCAGGAGCTGCACCCAAAACACAGGTACTGCCACACATCACCCTGAGTCAGGTGAGCACCTGCACACTGAGTGGCTTGCAGATCCCAGCTATGGTTTACACACATGAGAGCCTCCACCAAGCCAACATCAGAGCATATGAAAGCTGCTCTCAATTTTATTCTTGCTGCACAGTTTAAAAATTAGATTGCTTCCCCACTGGAGCAGGGGAAGCATTTGAGCTCTTGCTCAAAAATAGTTATTGCCCTGCAAGTAACTGCTGGAAGGCAGCCTGGCCTGCAGATTCCCAGCTGCTAGATGAGGAGGAACAAGGAGACCACCTCAGAAGCAAGGCATGGCTCATGAAAAATGACACAGCTACACAAAGCACTGCAGAAAAGGCTGAAGTGGTTCTAGAGGAGAAAATGGGTTCCATATTCCAGCATGCAACAAGAGAGTCCATGCATCTACTTTTCCAAACACAAGGAGCTTGTCTCCTCACCTGGGAGATCTGCTACAGCTGCACCAACCCAAGGACAGGGTCTACATGTGTTTGTGAGGAATCCCTTCTCCAGGGATACTGGCTGCAGCAAGCACAGCATGCCCATCCGAGCTCTCTTGGCAATTCATTATTTTAAACAAATGAGTGATTAGCAAGGATCCACTCTCTCCTTGTGAAGCTGGCTGCATGCCTTGCAAGCCTCCACACCACTGTACAGTATCATAATCCAATTAAACCTCACCATGAGAGAAGCTTCACGCTATCACATTCAATTACCCAGTTAAGCCTCTTATCATCTGCACGTTACGATCCATTCGGACTGAAACTCCCCCAGCACTGTTTGGGAAGTGGCATTATTTAACCAAGCAAGGACACAGATGTTGCATCTGGAGCTGCAGGAAGACCATGCAGGTTAGGAAATTCATTCTGTTGACTTATAGGAAGGGAGAAACACAGGAAGAATAAAATAGTGACCAGTTCCTGCCCACTCATAGTCATATGCTGTCTGAGGCGACCTGCTCCCCTACTTCCCAGGGAACCAGGACAGTTCTGAAGGAGCACAAGGGGCCCAGAGGAATTTCAATGGAAAGGCAAAGGCTAATAGAAGACCTGGCAATACAGAGTTGTCTGGCAGCCAGCCACCAATTCCATAGGAAATACCCTCCCTAGAAGGTCACCATAATGGTGGCAAAATTTGGCCCAAAAGAATTAGAAGAAGTTGCCAAGATGTGACGCAAATAAAGCCAGTGAGCAGGCCAGCTTCCTGCGTGAGGCCAAAACACGGAGCGCTCTTGGAAAAAAAGAAAGATTACGGGTTGCAAGGAACATAATGGCCTCTTGTAGCAGCTGAGTTGTTGCTTTTCTTTTCTTGGCAGAAAAGAAGGATGTTTTGTTGCTGGTTGATTAATCTATTATGCAAATCATTTCATAGCTAATTTGATACAGCCACAAGCTTGCCACAGAAATCATCTGCCTGCTCAGAGCCGATGAAAGGTGGAGCATCAACAGCTCCATTTGACAGAGCTTTTATTCCCTGGACAAGCAGCTGCAGGGTCACCTCCTGCCATGCAGGGCTACAGGAACACAGGCCAGACTGGTCAGGGGACACAAAGGGTAGGTCCCTTGGGCACCCTCATTTGGTGGAAGGCAAGGAAAGAGGCCCTTCAGAAGAGCAGCCCGTTCTTTCCACTTCCAAAATCCTCTTGCACTAGCCATGTGCAAAACACACAGATGAAAACCACACACAATCCCACCCAGAGACTATGGCTAGCAGCTTTGAGATTTTAAGATCTGTTTCAGCACTGTTCTTGACATACACAAGTCTCACCTTAAAAGATACCTCAAAATAGGCCTAACTGGAAGTCTGACTCCAACAAACCACTCAGCCTCTAAACAGAACTTTTCCATTGAATGAGAGTCCAAATTACACTCAGGACTATCATACAAAGTGACAATAACTGCAGTGATAGGATTTACACAAGGAGCACTTCGGGTGAGACCAAGTGATCCCTAAGTAGTCACTTTGGTTTTGATCTCTTCAACAAAGACTAAGGAGGAGAAATAGGATCTTCTAGCCCCAAGAGGTAGGTTCTGACTACTGTGCTTTACTCTAAGCAGTTCATCTCCATTGCTTAGTTGTGGATATTTTCCTCATGCATCTCACACATTCAGCATCGCTTTAGTGATAATTTTAAAGCCTATCCTGTGCCCTCATTTGTATTCAATTTCCTTCCATGGTAAAATGTTAGGCATTTCATGCTATTCAAACAAAGTCAAAACAAAGCCTCCAAATAAGCACTTCTGAAACGTACCTAGTCATCTGAGTAATTAGACATTTTCCTAGTTCCAAATGTACCGAAAATCTACTGTAAACCTCCAATAAATGTGCCAGCATTTATCCTAACAAACAAGAGTTCTCTCCATAGAACAGGAGGTTAAGATACATATAAATTATCATCTCTCCCTACCTGAATTAATCAATGTTTTTAATTATGCAGCATCACCTGAACATAATTATTACTCTAGTAAGTTGTCCACCTTTCTCTGCCAATATTGTGCATAGCTGCCTTTGCTCAAGCCAGGTCAGAACATGCTCTCACTGGTCAAAACAATGCCCATTGCCAGTGTAGGCATGCATCCTTCACACCAAGGGGCAAAGCGTTTCCCTTCCAAGTGAATTTGCAGCAAATACTCATGGAGAAGAGTCAGCTGTGGACTTCACGCAGGTCACAACCTCTCAACACTTTGCTGGCAGAGGGAATTACTATGTAGGGGTGCAAACCTGCACATTGCTGGAGTGGTTCCATGCCCCAGCAGTCCTCACTGTGTCCCTCATGGTCACACAGGACGGATCAGTGGAAGAAGATGGGAGCTGGCAGAGAGAGAAGAGCACATAGCCTGGGGCATGGGCAAACTGTTAGGATCCACTCGGCTGCTGTGAATCCCGTCTCCCCCCAGTCAGTTTCCATCGCCCCCAGGGATGTCCGTACCCGGGCTGGTGTGAATGTTGAGTACTGCAAGGCCATGTCACAGCACGCTCAGCAGCCACATCCCTGCACCACCAACCTCCTATTCGAGTCCAGGGGATGTGGGTGGATTTCCTTCATGTTTCTTCACTCCCTAGGCAAACTACAGAGGTGAGCCAACACGTGAAATGCTCAGGCAGTGCCCAGTCAACAACCTCAGATCTCCAGCACCATCTTTTCACAGGTTTGCTCCACAGGCTTTTGCCTTTGTATCCCCAAGGAATACCAGGTCACATCTGCTCCACATACAGTTTAGTCACAGTACACTCAACTTCACTTGACGGTCCAAAGCTTAGCAGGAACTTTTTCAAGTTTGTGACAATTAAGGCAATAGCCTCAATCAAAACCTAATCTGAATGGGAACCCACTCTGCCTTCTCCTGCTCCAGCAGACTATTCCAACAAAACTTTCCCCCCAAGACCATTCTTCCTCTGGACAGTCTCCCCATGGTGCTATGTCCTCGAGGATTTTTCAGGATGGGACAGTACTGCATCCTGCCATTCACATCCACAGCTTCACTGAAAGATTGGAAGCACCACCAAAGAAACACCACCAAAATCCACAGAATAATTCTTACTTTTCAGTATGAGGAAAATGAAGGGGGGGGAAAGTGTTGATTCTCTCACAGCCATGCAGAAAACAGAACACTCTCAGTTTTTACAGGTGCTAAGGAGAGCTTTGTGTAATGTAACCTTCCTCAAAGGAAAATATTTCAATGCACAAAAGAAAGAAACAGCAGGAAAAGGTAGGCATCTCTCCCTTCTGGTATGCAGTGGATACGCCCAGATAGTGAGACATTTTGAGTCACATCTCTGGGGTGACTAAAAGTAAGTAGTTGCATTTCAGAAGCACTATGGTCAAAACGCCCAGGAGCTACATGGGCTGTAGAAAGAAATCAGAAAATCATTTCTGCAAATGGCAGAAGAGAAAGGAGACCAGCACAAGTGCAAAACACCACCTCGCCTCATGTTTCACTCCAAACACACAATTGCAGAACAACACCGTGACTCTTCACTATTATTCTTCCCAAAGCTTAAACACAGCCTTTTCATACAAAGAAACTCGATGCACCAAGGCAGCCTTCCAGCTTCTGCTGACACCCCACCCAAGCCGAGCGGACTTTCAGTAAATCACCCACCAAAGAAGAGAATGTTGAACAGCAGCACTTTCAAGATGTCCCTCCCACAGTCCAGCTCTCAGCCATCATCTGGGAAGCAGACACACATCCACATGAGGCCCTCTGTCACAACACCCACTCACACAATTTAGGGAAATTCAGGCGTGGACTGCTCCAAGCTTCCACCCAGCCCCTTCTGCTCCAGCTTACTGTAGAAGAAACACCTCAGAAACTGATTAAGATTTCTTGTACCAGAAAGGAGGGAGAAGGAAGTAACATTCCCACCCCAAATACTCCTCTTCCATGAATCCTCTGATTCTGTGCCAAGTTCAAACCTCTTCCCTACTAGGAAAGCCTGCCCTGCCAACAGAAACCCAGAGGGGAACTTGTAACTGGTGGAAATCTCAGAAGAGACCAAGGCAGTTCCATGGTATTTGACCACACATCAAGGCCCACTTTCCTCCACATCCGCCTCTCATGTCCCAACAGACATCTGCTTGGACAACAAGCTCATTTGAGATAAGTTTCCCACGAAGGAGGTTTTATCTCAGTATCTCTTGCTTTAAGATAAAGAATCTTAAATGTCATTGTGCCATAGGTAAAATCATCACAATTCGAACTTAAAATGCAGAGGCAGTCGTATAACTTAAAGATTTTCAAACTCCTGCCTTCTCTGACAGAGGTCTGCTGCAAAGGCTGTAACAAAATGCAAAGCATGGACCCAAAGTAGCATCACATGGCATGATGTTAAATGATTAGAAACAGCAGCACTGACTGGGGACTGCTACTGCTAGAATATGGTGTTTGCCCAGCACACACCTCACCGTGCCATGAGACCAATATCTCCTCAGAACCTGCAAACTCAGCTGCTCCTGATCTCACTTTAGGTTAACAAAAACCACTTGGCACCCACAGCTACAAACTGCAGACCTGCCAGATGCTGCACCATGTATCACAGCCCTGGCATGCATGCCCAGCTCATGTGGGGCACTCCATGCCCAGCAGAAAACTCCATATCCAAGGAAAGACAGGCTCATTTGCTTGGCAGCACCAGACACAGCAGCTAGATGTCTGCTTATTCCCCTGGGCTCCAGGGGGAAAGAGCACTCAGGAACAGCAAGCACAGGTGATGGCAACAAAAACTCTGAGAGCAGAGGAACCCACCACTACATACAAACTCCCTCATAGAGAAGCTCTGTTCCTGGAAGGTCCCAAATGCCCCAGTTCTTCTATCAATGCTTCAGATACGGCAATGTGAGCACTTTCACCATCTCTTGCTTCACGGCTTGCTCCAGCAACTCCGGATTTTTCCCCACAAGCCCCAGTTTTGCCCCACTTGCCCAGATATCCACCTGTTCTTTGCCTTCTTCAGATTTCTCTAGGCACCACAACCAGCTGACTCCAATCTGCTGCCCACCACAACTCAAGCACCCAGGACCCACCCTAACTGCCATCCTGTGCACCCAATTCCCTATCACATCAAGGCAGGGTCAGTGTCCTTACACTGCATTTTCTGGTCACCTACAGATTTGCAAACAAGCAAGCTGTGTTGTGAGCTCGTTTTCAGATCTGCAAGTATCAGCATAAATGAGAATGCAGAACGAAAAGTCCTTGACAGCAATGGACATTTGCTTTTTTATTTGTTTAACAGCCACTGTTATGAGGTTAGATGAGATGGAAACCAACTGCCTTCCTGTAGTCGAGGGTGCAGTGGAGAGAACAGTTTTCAGATCAGCATTACAACAAGAGGGCTTCTGTGTCCTCTGTACAACAGGGACAATGCCAATTGCACAGGAACCAGAGAATCACAGAATGGTTTGGGTGGAAAAGGATCCTAAGGATCATCTAATTCCAAGCCCCCTGCCATAGGCAGGGACATCTTTTAGTCCAGTGTGAAAAAACAAAAAGCAGCAACTGCCCCTGCAGCTACTCCCATACAGGCAACAACTTTCACAGCAAAGGGACTCCTTGGTGGATTCCCCTTGATGCCAGTGCCCTTCCAAGACCTCCCGTTGGAGAAAAGAAAGGCTGAACTAGACACAAGCAGAGAAAGGTGCTGCCCAAGGCACTGTTAGCACAGATAAGCTGTTATAAACCGAGATCATCTGCAACTGCAGGATTCAGGTTTTCTTCCACCCACGTTGTCTTCCTGTCCACGATGCCAAAGCGCTACAACCGTGGGCAATGTTTATGTTAACAGAGTTATTAGTACCTGCAAAACAGGGGCATGGCCACCAAGCCCAACCTGCCGTCTGGATGGTGCAGAAGACAGAGGGATTTGGGGGGGTTTGTAAAGCTTGCAAAGCTTTACATTCCTGCCAGGTCAGCCTGATGACTGTTCCCTTTCTGCTCGCTTGCTGTGTCCTCATTTAAAACAAAACAAAAAAGAATAAAGAGGAGCGTTTCAAAGATTTGTCCTCGGCACGTTCGAGCTCTCAAAGGCATTCTCTGTCAGAGCCAGGCTCGAAAAGCCCAAATTTCGCGAAAACGACGAGGGATGTCTCCCGTGCGGGGTAGAAGCAGCGCAGGCAGGCACGGCGGCCGCGTGTTTACACACACCAGAGGCGGGGAGAGGGCGAAAACCAGCCCCGGAGACGGGGATGAGCACCCCGAGCCCATCCCTGCGGGGCAATTCCCCGGCACACACCCCGGGGGGCTCGGGGAGGGAGCACAGCCCTGTCCAGCCCCGGGGAAGGGGCACAGCCCTGTCCAGCCCCGGGGAAGGGGCACAGCCCTGTCCAGCCCCGGCACACACCCCGGGGGGCTCGGGGAGGGAGCACAGCCCTGTCCCGCCCCGGGAAAGGGGCACAGCCCTGTCCAGCCCCGGGAAAGGGGCACAGCCCTGTCCAGCCCCGGCACACACCCCAAGGGGCTCGGGGAAGGGGCACAGCCCTGTCCAGCCCCGGCACACACCCCGCGCAGGGCTGAGGGGGCCGTGAGGGGGCCGAGCCCCTCAGGCTCCCGGCACAGACACAGCCGCAGCCCCCCCGCCCCTGCCAGCGCCGGGGGGTCCCCGCACCCACCCCGAAACCCACCGAAGGGGCAGTGCCCGCCCCTGCGGCACCGCTGAGAGGGGAGGGAAGGGAAGGGCCCCTCACGCTGCGGGAAGCACCGCACGGGCGATGGGAAGCGGGCGCTGAGGGAGCAGCCGCGAAGCCCCGGGGAGGGAGGTTTGGGAGGGGGGGTGGTGGTCCGCCCGTTACCTGGGGACGCAGCTGGGGCTGGAGCCGTCGATCTCCCACGTGGCGAAGAGGTTCATAGGCACGGGCCGCCCCAGGGCCCCGGCGCCGCCGGGGACGCTGAGGCGGCCCCGCTCGGCCGCGGCCGCCATGGCTGTGCCCGCCGGCCTGGCGCGCGCCCACCGGGCCGCCGCCGCCGCCCCGCCCCGCCCGCGGGGGGC